>JBBELK010000621.1:0-58708 GCA_037783545.1 Henricia sp. BOLD:AAB3569
AAAACGGAGCTCGGCTGCGTGGTTATTCCCCTAACCGTGGCTGTTGGGACACCCTGCGCCGCGCTGGTGTACATTTGTACGGCCGTTGACTCACCCAGATTGTGACGGGAATTAGGTCAAAGTGTGTCCCAAATGCCGGCAAATTTGGAAATCAAGGAATTTTCCAACAACTTCAAATTTTGCATGCTCCAAACTGTATATATTCCGCACTTGTCATGCAAAATTGACAGATTTTCGCTGGAAATGACGGAGAAATTTCAGAGTTCAGGGAAAACGGAGCTCGACTGCGTGGTTATTCCCCTAACCGTGGCTGTTGGGACACCCTGCGCATGCGCTGGTGTACATTTCTACGGCCGTTGACTCACCCCAGATTGTGACGGGAATTAGGTCAAAGTGTGTCCCAAATGTCGGCAAATTTGGAAATCAAGGAATTTTCCAACCAACTTCAAATTTTGCATGCTCCAAACTGTATATATTCCGCACTTGTCATGCAAATTGACAGATTTTCGCTGGGAAATGACGGAGAAATTTCAGAGTTTAGGGAAAACGGAGCTCGGCTGCGTGGTTATTCCCCTAACCGTGGCTGTTGGGACACCCTGCGCCGCGCTGGTGTACATTTGTACGGCCGTTGACTCACCCCAGATTGTGACGGGAATTAGGTCAAAGTGTGTCCCAAATGCCGGCAAATTTGGAAATCAAGGAATTTCCAACCAACTTCAAATTTTGCATGCTCCAAACTGTATATATTCCGCACTTGTCATGCAAATTGACAGATTTTCGCTAGGAAATGACGGGAGAAATTTCAGAGTTTAGGGAAAACGGAGCTCGGCTGCGTGGTTATTCCCCTAACCGTGGCTGTTGGGACACCCTGCGCCGCGCTGGTGTACATTTGTACGGCCGTTGACTCACCCCAGATTGTGACGGGAATTAGGTCAAAGTGTGTCCCAAATGCCGGCAAATTTGGAAATCAAGGAATTTTCCAACCAACTTCAAATTTTGCATGCTCCAAACTGTATATATTCCGCACTTGTCATGCAAAATTGACAGATTTTCGCTGGGAAATGACGGAGAAATTTCAGAGTTTAGGGAAAACGGAGCTCGGCTGCGTGGTTATTCCCCTAACCGTGGCTGTTGGGACACCCTGCGCATGCGCTGGTGTACATTTCTACGGCCGTTGACTCACCCCAGATTGTGACGGGAATTAGGTCAAAGTGTGTCCCAAATGCCGGCAAATTTGGAAATCAAGGAATTTTTCCAACCAACTTCAAATTTTGCATGCTCCAAACTGTATATATTCCGCACTTGTCATGCAAAATTGACAGATTTTCGCTGGGAAATGACGGAGAAATTTCAGAGTTTAGGGAAAACGGAGCTCGGCTGCGTGGTTATTCCCCTAACCGTGGCTGTTGGGACACCCTGCGCCGCGCTGGTGTACATTTCTACGGCCGTTGACTCACCCCAGATTGTGACGGGAATTAGGTCAAAGTGTGTCCCAAATGCCGGCAAATTTGGAAATCAAGGAATTTTCCATTTTGCATGCTCCAACTGTATATATTCCGCACTGATGTGTCCTTTGCAAAATTGACAGACTTTCGCTGGGAAATGACGGAGAAATTTCAGAGTTTAGGGAAAACCGGAGCTCGGGCTGCGTGGTTATTCCCCTAACCGTGGCTGTTGGGACACCCTGGCCGCGCTGGTGTTACATTTGTACGGCCGTTGACTCACCCCAGATTGGACGGAATTAGTCAAAGTGTGACCCAAATGCCGGCAATTTGGAAATCAAGGAATTTTCCACCAACTTCAAATTTTGCATGCTCCAAACTGTATATATTCCGCACTTTTCATGCAAAATTGACAGATTTTCGCTGGAAATGACGGAGAAATTTCAGAGTTTAGGGAAAACGGAGCTCGGCTGCGTGGTTATTCCCCTAACCGTGGCTGTTGGGACACCCTGCGCATGCGCTGGTGTACATTTCTACGGCCGTTGACCACCCCAGATTGTGACGGGAATTAGGTCAAAGTGTGTCCAAATGCCGGCAAATATGGAAATCAAGGAATTTTCCACCAACTTCAAATTTTGCCATGCTCCAAACTGTATATATTCCGCACTTGTCATGCAAAAATTGACAGATTTTCGCTGGGAAATGACGGAGAAATTTCAGAGTTTAGGGAAAACGGAGCTCGGCTGCGTGGTTATTCCCTAACCGTGGCTGTTGGGACACCCTGCGCCGCGCTGGTGTACATTTGTACGGCCGTTGACTCACCCCAGATTGTGACGGGAATTAGGTCAAAGTGTGTCCCAAATGCCGGCAAATTTGGAAATCAAGGAATTTTCCAACCAACTTCAAATTTTGCATGCTCCAAACTGTATATATCCGCACTTGTCATGCAAAATTGACAGATTTTCGCTGGGAAATGACGGAGAAATTTCAGAGTTTAGGGAAAACGGAGCTCGGCTGCGTGTTATTCCCCTAACCAGTGGCTGTTGGGACACCCTGCGCCGCGCTGGTGTACATTTGTACGGCCGTTGACTCAGACCCCAGATTGTGACGGGAATTAGGTCAAAGTGTGTCCCAAATGCCGGCAAATTTGGAAATCAAGGAATTTTCCAACCAACTTCAAATTTTGCATGCTCCAAACTGTATATATTCCGCACTTGTCATGCAAAAAAAATTGACAGATTTTCGCTGGGAAATGACGGAGAAATTTCAGAGTTCAGGGAAAACGGAGCTCGACTGCGTGGTTATTCCCCTAACCGTGGCTGTTGGGACACCCTGCGCATGCGCTGGTGTACATTTCTACGGCCGTTGACTCACCCCAGATTGTGACGGGAATTAGGTCAAAGTGTGTCCCAAATGCCGGCAAATTTGGAAATCAAGGAATTTTCCAACCAACTTCAAATTTTGCATGCTCCAAACTGTATATATTCCGCACTTGTCATGCAAAATTGACAGATTTTCGCTGGGAAATGACGGAGAAATTTCAGAGTTTAGGGAAAACGGAGCTCGGCTGCGTGGTTATTCCCCTAACCGTGGCTGTTGGGACACCCTGCGCCGCGCTGGTGTACATTTGTACGGCCGTTGACTCACCCCAGATTGTGACGGGAATTAGGTCAAAGTGTGTCCCAAATGCCGGCAAATTTGGAAATCAAGGAATTTTCCAACCAACTTCAAATTTTGCATGCTCCAAACTGTATATATCCGCACTTGTCATGCAAAATTGACAGATTTTCGCTAGGAAATGACGGAGAAATTTCAGAGTTCAGGGAAAACGGAGCTCGACTGCGTGGTTATTCCCCTAACCGTGGCTGTTGGGACACCCTGCGCATGCGCTGGTGTACATTTCTACGGCCGTTGACTCACCCCAGATTGTGACGGGAATTAGGTCAAAGTGTGTCCCAAATGCCGGCAAATTTGGAAATCAAGGAATTTTCCAACCAACTTCAAATTTTGCATGCTCCAAACTGTATATATTCCGCACTTGTCATGCAAAATTGACAGATTTTCGCTGGGAAATGACGGAGAAATTTCAGAGTTTAGGGAAAACGGAGCTCGGCTGCGTGGTTATTCCCCTAACCGTGGCTGTTGGGACACCCTGCGCCGCGCTGGTGTACATTTGTACGGCCGTTGACTCACCCCAGATTGTGACGGGAATTAGGTCAAAGTGTGTCCCAAATGCCGGCAAATTTGGAAATCAAGGAATTTTCCAACCAACTTCAAATTTTGCATGCTCCAAACTGTATATATTCCGCACTTGTCATGCAAAATTGACAGATTTTCGCTAGGAAATGACGGAGAAATTTCAGAGTTTAGGGAAAACGGAGCTCGGCTGCGTGGTTATTCCCCTAACCGTGGCTGTTGGGACACCCTGCGCCGCGCTGGTGTACATTTGTACGGCCGTTGACTCACCCCAGATTGTGACGGGAATTAGGTCAAAGTGTGTCCCAAATGCCGGCAAATTTGGAAATCAAGGAATTTTCCAACCAACTTCAAATTTTGCATGCTCCAAACTGTATATATTCCGCACTTGTCATGCAAAATTGACAGATTTTCGCTGGGAAATGACGGAGAAATTTCAGAGTTTAGGGAAAACGGAGCTCGGCTGCGTGGTTATTCCCCTAACCGTGGCTGTTGGGACACCCTGCGCATGCGCTGGTGTACATTTCTACGGCCGTTGACTCACCCCAGATTGTGACGGGAATTAGGTCAAAGTGTGTCCCAAATGCCGGCAAATTTGGAAATCAAGGAATTTTCCAACCAACTTCAAATTTTGCATGCTCCAAACTGTATATATTCCGCACTTGTCATGCAAAATTGACAGATTTTCGCTGGGAAATGACGGAGAAATTTCAGAGTTTAGGGAAAACGGAGCTCGGCTGCGTGGTTATTCCCCTAACCGTGGCTGTTGGGACACCCTGCGCATGCGCCGCGCTGGTGTACATTTGTACGGCCGTTGACTCACCCCAGATTGTGACGGGAATTAGGTCAAAGTGTGTCCCAAATGCCGGCAAATTTGGAAATCTAGGAATTTTCCAACCAACTTCAAATTTTGCATGCTCCAAACTGTATATATTCCGCACTTGTCATGCAAAATTGACAGATTTTCGCTGGGAAATGACGGAGAAATTTCAGAGTTTAGGGAAAACGGAGCTCGGCTGCGTGGTTATTCCCCTAACCGTGGCTGTTGGGACACCCTGCGCATGCGCCGCGCTGGTGTACATTTGTACGGCCATTGACTCACCCCAGATTGTGACGGGAATTAGGTGAAAGTGTGTCCCAAATGCCGGCAAATTTGGAAATCTAGGAATTTTCCAACCAACTTCAAATTTTGCATGCTCCAAACTGTATATATTCCGCACTTGTCATGCAAAATTGACAGATTTTCGCTGGGAAATGACGGAGAAATTTCAGAGTTTAGGGAAAACGGAGCTCGGCTGCGTGGTTATTCCCCTAACCGTGGCTGTTGGGACACCCTGCGCATGCGCCGCGCTGGTGTACATTTGTACGGCCGTTGACTCACCCCATATTGTGACGGGAATTAGGTCAAAGTGTGTCCCAAATGCCGGCAAATTTGGAAATCATGGAATTTTCCAACCAACTTCAAATTTTGCATGCTCCAAACTGTATATATTCCGCACTTGTCATGCAAAATTGACAGATTTTCGCTGGGAAATGACGGAGAAATTTCAGAGTTTAGGGAAAACGGAGCTCGGCTGCGTGGTTATTCCCCTAACCGTGGCTGTTGGGACACCCTGCGCCGCGCTGGTGTACATTTGTACGGCCGTTGACTCACCCCAGATTGTGACGGGAATTAGGTCAAAGTGTGTCCCAAATGCCGGCAAATTTGGAAATCTAGGAATTTTCCAACCAACTTCAAATTTTGCATGCTCCAAACTGTATATATTCCGCACTTGTCATGCAAAATTGACAGATTTTCGCTGGGAAATGACGGAGAAATTTCAGAGTTTAGGGAAAACGGAGCTCGGCTGCGTGGTTAATCCCCTAACCGTGGCTGTTGGGACACCCTGCGCATGCGCCGCGCTGGTGTACATTTCTACGGCCGTTGACTCACCCCAGATTGTGACGGGAATTAGGTCAAAGTGTGTCTCAAATGCCGGCAAATTTGGAAATCAAGGAATTTTCCAACCAACTTCAAATTTTGCATGCTCCAAACTGTATATATTCCGCACTTGTCATGCAAAATTGACAGATTTTTGCTGGGAAATGACGGAGAAATTTCAGAGTTTAGGGAAAACGGAGCTCGGCTGCGTGGTTATTCCCCTAACCGTGGCTGTTGGGACACCCTGCGCCGCGCTGGTGTACATTTGTACGGCCGTTGACTCACCCCAGATTGTGACGGGAATTAGGTCAAAGTGTGTCCCAAATGCCGGCAAATTTGGAAATCTAGGAATTTTCCAACCAACTTCAAATTTTGCATGCTCCAAACTGTATATATTCCGCACTTGTCATGCAAAATTGACAGATTTTCGCTGGGAAATGACGGAGAAATTTCAGAGTTTAGGGAAAACGGAGCTCGGCTGCGTGGTTATTCCCCTAACCGTGGCTGTTGGGACACCCTGCGCATGCGCCGCGCTGGTGTACATTTCTACGGCCGTTGACTCACCCCAGATTGTGACGGGAATTAGGTCAAAGTGTGTCTCAAATGCCGGCAAATTTGGAAATCAAGGAATTTTCCAACCAACTTCAAATTTTGCATGCTCCAAACTGTATATATTCCGCACTTGTCATGCAAAATTGACAGATTTTTGCTGGGAAATGACGGAGAAATTTCAGAGTTTAGGGAAAACGGAGCTCGGCTGCGTGGTTATTCCCCTAACCGTGGCTGTTGGGACACCCTGCGCCGCGCTGGTGTACATTTGTACGGCCGTTGACTCACCCCAGATTGTGACGGGAATTAGGTCAAAGTGTGTCCCAAATGCCGGCAAATTTGGAAATCAAGGAATTTTCCAACCAACTTCAAATTTTGCATGCTCCAAACTGTATATATTCCGCACTTGTCATGCAAAATTGACAGATTTTCGCTGGGAAATGACGGAGAAATTTCAGAGTTTAGGGAAAACGGAGCTCGGCTGCATGGTTATTCCCCTAACCGTGGCTGTTGGGACACCCTGCGCATGCGCCGCGCTGGTGTACATTTGTACGGCCGTTGACTCACCCCAGATTGTGACGGGAATTAGGTCAAAGTGTGTCCCAAATGCCGGCAAATTTGGAAATCAAGGAATTTTCCAACCAACTTCAAATTTTGCATGCTCCAAACTGTATATATTCCGCACTTGTTATGCAAAATTGACAGATTTTCGCTGGGAAATGACGGAGACATTTCAGAGTTTAGGGAAAACGGAGCTCGACTGCGTGGTTATTCCCCTAACCGTGGCTGTTGGGACACCCTGCGCATGCGCCGCGCTGGTGTACATTTCTACGGCCGTTGACTCACCCCAGATTGTGACGGGAATTAGGTCAAAGTGTGTCCCAAAGGCCGGCAAATTTGGAAATCAAGGAATTTTCCAACCAACTTCAAATTTTGCATGCTCCAAACTGTATATATTCCGCACTTGTCATGCAAAATTGACAGATTTTCGCTGGGAAATGACGGAGAAATTTCAGAGTTTAGGGAAAACGGAGCTCGGCTGCGTGGTTATTCCCCTAACCGTGGCTGTTGGGACACCCTGAGCATGCGCCGCGCTGGTGTACATTTGTACGGCCGTTGACTCACCCCAGATTGTGACGGGAATTAGGTCAAAGTGTGTCCCAAATGCCGGCAAATTTGGAAATCTAGGAATTTTCCAACCAACTTCAAATTTTGCATGCTCCAAACTGTATATATTCCGCACTTGTCATGCAAAATTGACAGATTTTCGCTGGGAAATGACGGATAAATTTCAGAGTTTAGGGAAAACGGAGCTCGGCTGCGTGGTTATTCCCCTAACCGTGGCTGTTGGGACACCCTGCGCATGCGCCGCGCTGGTGTACATTTGTACGGCCGTTGACTCACCCCAGATTGTGACGGGAATTAGGTCAAAGTGTGTCCCAAATGCCGGCAAATTTGGAAATCAAGGAATTTTCCAACCAACTTCAAATTTTGCATGCTCCAAACTGTATATATTCCGCACTTGTCATGCAAAATTGACAGATTTTCGCTGGGAAATGACGGAGAAATTTCAGAGTTTAGGGAAAACGGAGCTCGGCTGCGTGGTTATTCCCCTAACCGTGGCTGTTGGGACACCCTGCGCCGCGCTGGTGTACATTTGTACGGCCGTTGACTCACCCCAGATTGTGACGGGAATTAGGTCAAAGTGTGTCCCAAATGCCGGCAAATTTGGAAATCTAGGAATTTTCCAACCAACTTCAAATTTTGCATGCTCCAAACTGTATATATTCCGCACTTGTCATGCAAAATTGACAGATTTTCGCTGGGAAATGACGGAGAAATTTCAGAGTTTAGGGAAAACGGAGCTCGGCTGCGTGGTTATTCCCCTAACCGTGGCTGTTGGGACACCCTGCGCATGCGCCGCGCTGGTGTACATTTCTACGGCCGTTGACTCACCCCAGATTGTGACGGGAATTAGGTCAAAGTGTGTCTCAAATGCCGGCAAATTTGGAAATCAAGGAATTTTCCAACCAACTTCAAATTTTGCATGCTCCAAACTGTATATATTCCGCACTTGTCATGCAAAATTGACAGATTTTTGCTGGGAAATGACGGAGAAATTTCAGAGTTTAGGGAAAACGGAGCTCGGCTGCGTGGTTATTCCCCTAACCGTGGCTGTTGGGACACCCTGCGCCGCGCTGGTGTACATTTGTACGGCCGTTGAATCACCCCAGATTGTGACGGGAATTAGGTCAAAGTGTGTCCCAAATGCCGGCAAATTTGGAAATCTAGGAATTTTCCAACCAACTTCAAATTTTGCATGCTCCAAACTGTATATATTCCGCACTTGTCATGCAAAATTGACAGATTTTCGCTGGGAAATGACGGAGAAATTTCAGAGTTTAGGGAAAACGGAGCTCGGCTGCGTGGTTATTCCCCTAACCGTGGCTGTTGGGACACCCTGCGCATGCGCCGCGCTGGTGTACATTTCTACGGCCGTTGACTCACCCCAGATTGTGACGGGAATTAGGTCAAAGTGTGTCTCAAATGCCGGCAAATTTGGAAATCAAGGAATTTTCCAACCAACTTCAAATTTTGCATGCTCCAAACTGTATATATTCCGCACTTGTCATGCAAAATTGACAGATTTTTGCTGGGAAATGACGGAGAAATTTCAGAGTTTAGGGAAAACGGAGCTCGGCTGCGTGGTTATTCCCCTAACCGTGGCTGTTGGGACACCCTGCGCCGCGCTGGTGTACATTTGTACGGCCGTTGACTCACCCCAGATTGTGACGGGAATTAGGTCAAAGTGTGTCCCAAATGCCGGCAAATTTGGAAATCAAGGAATTTTCCAACCAACTTCAAATTTTGCATGCTCCAAACTGTATATATTCCGCACTTGTCATGCAAAATTGACAGATTTTCGCTGGGAAATGACGGAGAAATTTCAGAGTTTAGGGAAAACGGAGCTCGGCTGCATGGTTATTCCCCTAACCGTGGCTGTTGGGACACCCTGCGCATGCGCCGCGCTGGTGTACATTTGTACGGCCGTTGACTCACCCCAGATTGTGACGGGAATTAGGTCAAAGTGTGTCCCAAATGCCGGCAAATTTGGAAATCAAGGAATTTTCCAACCAACTTCAAATTTTGCATGCTCCAAACTGTATATATTCCGCACTTGTCATGCAAAATTGACAGATTTTCGCTGGGAAATGACGGAGACATTTCAGAGTTTAGGGAAAACGGAGCTCGGCTGCATGGTTATTCCCCTAACCGTGGCTGTTGGGACACCCTGCGCATGCGCCGCGCTGGTGTACATTTGTACGGCCGTTGACTCACCCCAGATTGTGACGGGAATTAGGTCAAAGTGTGTCCCAAATGCCGGCAAATTTGGAAATCAAGGAATTTTCCAACCAACTTCAAATTTTGCATGCTCCAAACTGTATATATTCCGCACTTGTCATGCAAAATTGACAGATTTTTGCTGGGAAATGACGGAGAAATTTCAGAGTTTAGGGAAAACGGAGCTCGGCTGCGTGGTTATTCCCCTAACCGTGGCTGTTGGGACACCCTGCGCCGCGCTGGTGTACATTTGTACGGCCGTTGACTCACCCCAGATTGTGACGGGAATTAGGTCAAAGTGTGTCCCAAATGCCGGCAAATTTGGAAATCTAGGAATTTTCCAACCAACTTCAAATTTTGCATGCTCCAAACTGTATATATTCCGCACTTGTCATGCAAAATTGACAGATTTTCGCTGGGAAATGACGGAGAAATTTCAGAGTTTAGGGAAAACGGAGCTCGGCTGCGTGGTTATTCCCCTAACCGTGGCTGTTGGGACACCCTGCGCATGCGCCGCGCTGGTGTACATTTCTACGGCCGTTGACTCACCCCAGATTGTGACGGGAATTAGGTCAAAGTGTGTCTCAAATGCCGGCAAATTTGGAAATCAAGGAATTTTCCAACCAACTTCAAATTTTGCATGCTCCAAACTGTATATATTCCGCACTTGTCATGCAAAATTGACAGATTTTTGCTGGGAAATGACGGAGAAATTTCAGAGTTTAGGGAAAACGGAGCTCGGCTGCGTGGTTATTCCCCTAACCGTGGCTGTTGGGACACCCTGCGCCGCGCTGGTGTACATTTGTACGGCCGTTGACTCACCCCAGATTGTGACGGGAATTAGGTCAAAGTGTGTCCCAAATGCCGGCAAATTTGGAAATCAAGGAATTTTCCAACCAACTTCAAATTTTGCATGCTCCAAACTGTATATATTCCGCACTTGTCATGCAAAATTGACAGATTTTCGCTGGGAAATGACGGAGAAATTTCAGAGTTTAGGGAAAACGGAGCTCGGCTGCATGGTTATTCCCCTAACCGTGGCTGTTGGGACACCCTGCGCATGCGCCGCGCTGGTGTACATTTGTACGGCCGTTGACTCACCCCAGATTGTGACGGGAATTAGGTCAAAGTGTGTCCCAAATGCCGGCAAATTTGGAAATCAAGGAATTTTCCAACCAACTTCAAATTTTGCATGCTCCAAACTGTATATATTCCGCACTTGTTATGCAAAATTGACAGATTTTCGCTGGGAAATGACGGAGACATTTCAGAGTTTAGGGAAAACGGAGCTCGGCTGCGTGGTTATTCCCCTAACCGTGGCTGTTGGGACACCCTGCGCATGCGCCGCGCTGGTGTACATTTCTACGGCCGTTGACTCACCCCAGATTGTGACGGGAATTAGGTCAAAGTGTGTCCCAAAGGCCGGCAAATTTGGAAATCAAGGAATTTTCCAACCAACTTCAAATTTTGCATGCTCCAAACTGTATATATTCCGCACTTGTCATGCAAAATTGACAGATTTTCGCTGGGAAATGACGGAGAAATTTCAGAGTTTAGGGAAAACGGAGCTCGGCTGCGTGGTTATTCCCCTAACCGTGGCTGTTGGGACACCCTGAGCATGCGCCGCGCTGGTGTACATTTGTACGGCCGTTGACTCACCCCAGATTGTGACGGGAATTAGGTCAAAGTGTGTCCCAAATGCCGGCAAATTTGGAAATCTAGGAATTTTCCAACCAACTTCAAATTTTGCATGCTCCAAACTGTATATATTCCGCACTTGTCATGCAAAATTGACAGATTTTCGCTGGGAAATGACGGATAAATTTCAGAGTTTAGGGAAAACGGAGCTCGGCTGCGTGGTTATTCCCCTAACCGTGGCTGTTGGGACACCCTGCGCATGCGCCGCGCTGGTGTACATTTGTACGGCCGTTGACTCACCCCAGATTGTGACGGGAATTAGGTCAAAGTGTGTCCCAAATGCCGGCAAATTTGGAAATCAAGGAATTTTCCAACCAACTTCAAATTTTGCATGCTCCAAACTGTATATATTCCGCACTTGTCATGCAAAATTGACAGATTTTCGCTGGGAAATGACGGAGAAATTTCAGAGTTTAGGGAAAACGGAGCTCGGCTGCGTGGTTATTCCCCTAACCGTGGCTGTTGGGACACCCTGCGCCGCGCTGGTGTACATTTGTACGGCCGTTGACTCACCCCAGATTGTGACGGGAATTAGGTCAAAGTGTGTCCCAAATGCCGGCAAATTTGGAAATCTAGGAATTTTCCAACCAACTTCAAATTTTGCATGCTCCAAACTGTATATATTCCGCACTTGTCATGCAAAATTGACAGATTTTCGCTGGGAAATGACGGAGAAATTTCAGAGTTTAGGGAAAACGGAGCTCGGCTGCGTGGTTATTCCCCTAACCGTGGCTGTTGGGACACCCTGCGCATGCGCCGCGCTGGTGTACATTTCTACGGCCGTTGACTCACCCCAGATTGTGACGGGAATTAGGTCAAAGTGTGTCTCAAATGCCGGCAAATTTGGAAATCAAGGAATTTTCCAACCAACTTCAAATTTTGCATGCTCCAAACTGTATATATTCCGCACTTGTCATGCAAAATTGACAGATTTTTGCTGGGAAATGACGGAGAAATTTCAGAGTTTAGGGAAAACGGAGCTCGGCTGCGTGGTTATTCCCCTAACCGTGGCTGTTGGGACACCCTGCGCCGCGCTGGTGTACATTTGTACGGCCGTTGAATCACCCCAGATTGTGACGGGAATTAGGTCAAAGTGTGTCCCAAATGCCGGCAAATTTGGAAATCTAGGAATTTTCCAACCAACTTCAAATTTTGCATGCTCCAAACTGTATATATTCCGCACTTGTCATGCAAAATTGACAGATTTTCGCTGGGAAATGACGGAGAAATTTCAGAGTTTAGGGAAAACGGAGCTCGGCTGCGTGGTTATTCCCCTAACCGTGGCTGTTGGGACACCCTGCGCATGCGCCGCGCTGGTGTACATTTCTACGGCCGTTGACTCACCCCAGATTGTGACGGGAATTAGGTCAAAGTGTGTCTCAAATGCCGGCAAATTTGGAAATCAAGGAATTTTCCAACCAACTTCAAATTTTGCATGCTCCAAACTGTATATATTCCGCACTTGTCATGCAAAATTGACAGATTTTTGCTGGGAAATGACGGAGAAATTTCAGAGTTTAGGGAAAACGGAGCTCGGCTGCGTGGTTATTCCCCTAACCGTGGCTGTTGGGACACCCTGCGCCGCGCTGGTGTACATTTGTACGGCCGTTGACTCACCCCAGATTGTGACGGGAATTAGGTCAAAGTGTGTCCCAAATGCCGGCAAATTTGGAAATCAAGGAATTTTCCAACCAACTTCAAATTTTGCATGCTCCAAACTGTATATATTCCGCACTTGTCATGCAAAATTGACAGATTTTCGCTGGGAAATGACGGAGAAATTTCAGAGTTTAGGGAAAACGGAGCTCGGCTGCATGGTTATTCCCCTAACCGTGGCTGTTGGGACACCCTGCGCATGCGCCGCGCTGGTGTACATTTGTACGGCCGTTGACTCACCCCAGATTGTGACGGGAATTAGGTCAAAGTGTGTCCCAAATGCCGGCAAATTTGGAAATCAAGGAATTTTCCAACCAACTTCAAATTTTGCATGCTCCAAACTGTATATATTCCGCACTTGTCATGCAAAATTGACAGATTTTCGCTGGGAAATGACGGAGACATTTCAGAGTTTAGGGAAAACGGAGCTCGGCTGCATGGTTATTCCCCTAACCGTGGCTGTTGGGACACCCTGCGCATGCGCCGCGCTGGTGTACATTTGTACGGCCGTTGACTCACCCCAGATTGTGACGGGAATTAGGTCAAAGTGTGTCCCAAATGCCGGCAAATTTGGAAATCAAGGAATTTTCCAACCAACTTCAAATTTTGCATGCTCCAAACTGTATATATTCCGCACTTGTCATGCAAAATTGACAGATTTTCGCTGGGAAATGACGGAGACATTTCAGAGTTTAGGGAAAACGGAGCTCGGCTGCGTGGTTATTCCCCTAACCGTGGCTGTTGGGACACCCTGCGCATGCGCCGCGCTGGTGTACATTTGTACGGCCGTTGACTCACCCCAGATTGTGACGGGAATTAGGTCAAAGTGTGTCCCAAATGCCGGCAAATTTGGAAATCTAGGAATTTTCCAACCAACTTCAAATTTTGCATGCTCCAAACTGTATATATTCCGCACTTGTCATGCAAAATTGACAGATTTTCGCTGGGAAATGACGGAGAAATTTCAGAGTTTAGGGAAAACGGAGCTCGGCTGCGTGGTTATTCCCCTAACCGTGGCTGTTGGGACACCCTGCGCATGCGCCGCGCTGGTGTACATTTGTACGGCCGTTGACTCACCCCAGATTGTGACGGGAATTAGGTCAAAGTGTGTCCCAAATGCCGGCAAATTTGGAAATCTAGGAATTTTCCAACCAACTTCAAATTTTGCATGCTCCAAACTGTATATATTCCGCACTTGTCATGCAAAATTGACAGATTTTCGCTGGGAAATGACGGAGAAATTTCAGAGTTCAGGGAAAACGGAGCTCGGCTGCTTGGTTATTCCCCTAACCGTGGCTGTTGGGACACCCTGCGCATGCGCCGCGCTGGTGTACATTTGTACGGCCGTTGACTCACCCCAGATTGTGACGGGAATTAGGTCAAAGTGTGTCCCAAATGCCGGCAAATTTGGAAATCAAGGAATTTTCCAACCAACTTCAAATTTTGCATGCTCCAAACTGTATATATTCCGCACTTGTCATGCAAAATTGACAGATTTTCGCTGGGAAATGACGGAGAAATTTCAGAGTTTAGGGAAAACGGAGCTCGGCTGCGTGGTTATTCCCCTAACCGTGGCTGTTGGGACACCCTGCGCATGCGCCGCGCTGGTGTACATTTGTACGGCCGTTGACTCACCCCAGATTGTGACGGGAATTAGGTCAAAGTGTGTCCCAAATGCCGGCAAATTTGGAAATCAAGGAATTTTCCAACCAACTTCAAATTTTGCATGCTCCAAACTGTATATATTCCGCACTTGTCATGCAAAATTGACAGATTTTCGCTGGGAAATGACGGAGAAATTTCAGAGTTTAGGGAAAACGGAGCTCGGCTGCGTGGTTATTCCCCTAACCGTGGCTGTTGGGACACCCTGCGCCGAGCTGGTGTACATTTGTACGGCCGTTGACTCACCCCAGATTGTGACGGGAATTAGGTCAAAGTGTGTCCCAAATGCCGGCAAATTTGGAAATCAAGGAATTTTCCAACCAACTTCAAATTTTGCATGCTCCAAACTGTATATATTCCGCACTTGTCATGCAAAATTGACAGATTTTCGCTGGGAAATGACGGAGAAATTTCAGAGTTTAGGGAAAACGGAGCTCGGCTGCGTGGTTATTCCCCTAACCGTGGCTGTTGGGACACCCTGCGCATGCGCCGCGCTGATGTACATTTGTACGGCCGTTGACTCACCCCAGATTGTGACGGGAATTAGGTCAAAGTGTGTCCCAAATGCCGGCAAATTTGGAAATCAAGGAATTTTCCAACCAACTTCAAATTTTGCATGCTCCAAACTGTATATATTCCGCACTTGTCATGCACAATTGACAGATTTTCGCTGGGAAATGACGGAGAAATTTCAGAGTTTAGGGAAAACGGAGCTCGGCTGCGTGGTTATTCCCCTAACCGTGGCTGTTGGGACACCCTGCGCATGCGCCGCGCTGGTGTACATTTCTACGGCCGTTGACTCACCCCAGATTGTGACGGGAATTAGGTCAAAGTGTGTCTCAAATGCCGGCAAATTTGGAAATCAAGGAATTTTCCAACCAACTTCAAATTTTGCATGCTCCAAACTGTATATATTCCGCACTTGTCATGCAAAATTGACAGATTTTCGCTGGGAAATGACGGAGAAATTTCAGAGTTTAGGGAAAACGGAGCTCGGCTGCGTGGTTATTCCCCTAACCGTGGCTGTTGGGACACCCTGCGCATGCGCCGCGCTGGTGTACATTTCTACGGCCGTTGACTCACCCCAGATTGTGACGGGAATTAGGTCAAAGTGTGTCCCAAATGCCGGCAAATTTGGAAATCAAGGAATTTTCCAACCAACTTCAAATTTTGCATGCTCCAAACTGTATATATTCCGCACTTGTCATGCAAAATTGACAGATTTTCGCTGGGAAATGACGGAGAAATTTCAGAGTTTAGGGAAAACGGAGCTCGGCTGCGTGGTTATTCCCCTAACCGTGGCTGTTGGGACACCCTGCGCATGCGCCGCGCTGGTGTACATTTGTACGGCCGTTGACTCACCCCAGATTGTGACGGGAATTAGGTCAAAGTGTGTCCCAAATGCCGGCAAATTTGGAAATCTAGGAATTTTCCAACCAACTTCAAATTTTGCATGCTCCAAACTGTATATATTCCGCACTTGTCATGCAAAATTGACAGATTTTCGCTGGGAAATGACGGAGAAATTTCAGAGTTTAGGGAAAACGGAGCTCGGCTGCGTGGTTATTCCCCTAACCGTGGCTGCTGGGACACCCTGCGCATGCGCCGCGCTGGTGTACATTTCTACGGCCGTTGACTCACCCCAGATTGTGACGGGAATTAGGTCAAAGTGTGTCCCAAATGCCGGCAAATTTGGAAATCAAGGAATTTTCCAACCAACTTCAAATTTTGCATGCTCCAAACTGTATATATTCCGCACTTGTCATGCACAATTGACAGATTTTCGCTGGGAAATGACGGAGAAATTTCAGAGTTTAGGGAAAACGGAGCTCGGCTGCGTGGTTATTCCCCTAACCGTGGCTGTTGGGACACCCTGCGCATGCGCCGCGCTGGTGTACATTTCTACGGCCGTTGACTCACCCCAGATTGTGACGGGAATTAGGTCAAAGTGTGTCTCAAATGCCGGCAAATTTGGAAATCAAGGAATTTTCCAACCAACTTCAAATTTTGCATGCTCCAAACTGTATATATTCCGCACTTGTCATGCAAAATTGACAGATTTTCGCTGGGAAATGACGGAGAAATTTCAGAGTTTAGGGAAAACGGAGCTCGGCTGCGTGGTTATTCCCCTAACCGTGGCTGTTGGGACACCCTGCGCATGCGCCGCGCTGGTGTACATTTCTACGGCCGTTGACTCACCCCAGATTGTGACGGGAATTAGGTCAAAGTGTGTCCCAAATGCCGGCAAATTTGGAAATCAAGGAATTTTCCAACCAACTTCAAATTTTGCATGCTCCAAACTGTATATATTCCGCACTTGTCATGCAAAATTGACAGATTTTCGCTGGGAAATGACGGAGAAATTTCAGAGTTTAGGGAAAACGGAGCTCGGCTGCGTGGTTATTCCCCTAACCGTGGCTGTTGGGACACCCTGCGCATGCGCCGCGCTGGTGTACATTTGTACGGCCGTTGACTCACCCCAGATTGTGACGGGAATTAGGTCAAAGTGTGTCCCAAATGCCGGCAAATTTGGAAATCTAGGAATTTTCCAACCAACTTCAAATTTTGCATGCTCCAAACTGTATATATTCCGCACTTGTCATGCAAAATTGACAGATTTTCGCTGGGAAATGACGGAGAAATTTCAGAGTTTAGGGAAAACGGAGCTCGGCTGCGTGGTTATTCCCCTAACCGTGGCTGTTGGGACACCCTGCGCATGCGCCGCGCTGGTGTACATTTGTACGGCCGTTGACTCACCCCAGATTGTGACGGGAATTAGGTCAAAGTGTGTCCCAAATGCCGGCAAATTTGGAAATCAAGGAATTTTCCAACCAACTTCAAATTTTGCATGCTCCAAACTGTATATATTCCGCACTTGTCATGCAAAATTGACAGATTTTCGCTGGGAAATGACGGAGAAATTTCAGAGTTTAGGGAAAACGGAGCTCGGCTGCGTGGTTATTCCCCTAACCGTGGCTGTTGGGACACCCTGCGCCGCGCTGGTGTACATTTCTACGGCCGTTGACTCACCCCAGATTGTGACGGGAATTAGGTCAAAGTGTGTCCCAAATGCCGGCAAATTTGGAAATCAAGGAATTTTCCAACCAACTTCAAATTTTGCATGCTCCAAACTGTATGTAGATTTTCGCTGGGAAATGACGGAGAAATTTCAGAGTTTAGGGAAAACGGAGCTCGGCTGCGTGGTTATTCCCCTAACCGTGGCTGTTGGGACACCCTGCGCCGCGCTGGTGTACATTTGTACGGCCGTTGACTCACCCCAGATTGTGACGGGAATTAGGTCAAAGTGTGTCCCAAATGCCGGCAAATTTGGAAATCAAGGAATTTTCCAACCAACTTCAAATTTTGCATGCTCCAAACTGTATATATTCCGCACTTGTCATGCAAAATTGACAGATTTTCGCTGGGAAATGACGGAGAAATTTCAGAGTTTAGGGAAAACGGAGCTCGGCTGCGTGGTTATTCCCCTAACCGTGGCTGTTGGGACACCCTGCGCATGCGCCGCGCTGGTGTACATTTGTACGGCCGTTGACTCACCCCAGATTGTGACGGGAATTAGGTCAAAGTGTGTCCCAAATGCCGGCAAATTTGGAAATCTAGGAATTTTCCAACCAACTTCAAATTTTGCATGCTCCAAACTGTATATATTCCGCACTTGTCATGCAAAATTGACAGATTTTCGCTGGGAAATGACGGAGAAATTTCAGAGTTTAGGGAAAACGGAGCTCGGCTGCGTGGTTATTCCCCTAACCGTGGCTGTTGGGACACCCTGCGCATGCGCCGCGCTGGTGTACATTTGTACGGCCGTTGACTCACCCCAGATTGTGACGGGAATTAGGTCAAAGTGTGTCCCAAATGCCGGCAAATTTGGAAATCAAGGAATTTTCCAACCAACTTCAAATTTTGCATGCTCCAAACTGTATATATTCCGCACTTGTCATGCAAAATTGACAGATTTTCGCTGGGAAATGACGGAGAAATTTCAGAGTTTAGGGAAAACGGAGCTCGGCTGCGTGGTTATTCCCCTAACCGTGGCTGTTGGGACACCCTGCGCCGCGCTGGTGTACATTTCTACGGCCGTTGACTCACCCCAGATTGTGACGGGAATTAGGTCAAAGTGTGTCCCAAATGCCGGCAAATTTGGAAATCAAGGAATTTTCCAACCAACTTCAAATTTTGCATGCTCCAAACTGTATATATTCCGCACTTGTCATGCAAAATTGACAGATTTTCGCTGGGAAATGACGGAGAAATTTCAGAGTTTAGGGAAAACGGAGCTCGGCTGCGTGGTTATTCCCCTAACCGTGGCTGTTGGGACACCCTGCGCCGCGCTGGTGTACATTTGTACGGCCGTTGACTCACCCCAGATTGTGACGGGAATTAGGTCAAAGTGTGTCCCAAATGCCGGCAAATTTGGAAATCAAGGAATTTTCCAACCAACTTCAAATTTTGCATGCTCCAAACTGTATATATTCCGCACTTGTCATGCAAAATTGACAGATTTTCGCTGGGAAATGACGGAGAAATTTCAGAGTTTAGGGAAAACGGAGCTCGGCTGCGTGGTTATTCCCCTAACCGTGGCTGTTGGGACACCCTGCGCATGCGCCGCGCTGGTGTACATTTGTACGGCCGTTGACTCACCCCAGATTGTAACGGGAATTAGGTCAAAGTGTGTCCCAAATGCCGGCAAATTTGGAAATCAAGGAATTTTCCAACCAACTTCAAATTTTGCATGCTCCAAACTGTATATATTCCGCACTTGTCATGCAAAATTGACAGATTTTCGCTGGGAAATGACGGAGAAATTTCAGAGTTTAGGGAAAACGGAGCTCGGCTGCGTGGTTATTCCCCTAACCGTGGCTGTTGGGACACCCTGCGCCGCGCTGGTGTACATTTCTACGGCCGTTGACTCACCCCAGATTGTGACGGGAATTAGGTCAAAGTGTGTCCCAAATGCCGGCAAATTTGGAAATCAAGGAATTTTCCAACCAACTTCAAATTTTGCATGCTCCAAACTGTATATATTCCGCACTTGTCATGCAAAATTGACAGATTTTCGCTGGGAAATGACGGAGAAATTTCAGAGTTTAGGGAAAACGGAGCTCGGCTGCGTGGTTATTCCCCTAACCGTGGCTGTTGGGACACCCTGCGCCGCGCTGGTGTACATTTGTACGGCCGTTGACTCACCCCAGATTGTGACGGGAATTAGGTCAAAGTGTGTCCCAAATGCCGGCAAATTTGGAAATCAAGGAATTTTCCAACCAACTTCAAATTTTGCATGCTCCAAACTGTATATATTCCGCACTTGTCATGCAAAATTGACAGATTTTCGCTGGGAAATGACGGAGAAATTTCAGAGTTTAGGGAAAACGGAGCTCGGCTGCGTGGTTATTCCCCTAACCGTGGCTGTTGGGACACCCTGCGCATGCGCCGCGCTGGTGTACATTTCTACGGCCGTTGACTCACCCCAGATTGTGACGGGAATTAGGTCAAAGTGTGTCCCAAATGCCGGCAAATTTGGAAATCAAGGAATTTTCCAACCAACTTCAAATTTTGCATGCTCCAAACTGTATATATTCCGCACTTGTCATGCAAAATTGACAGATTTTCGCTGGGAAATGACGGAGAAATTTCAGAGTTTAGGGAAAACGGAGCTCGGCTGCGTGGTTATTCCCCTAACCGTGGCTGTTGGGACACCCTGCGCATGCGCCGCGCTGGTGTACATTTGTACGGCCGTTGACTCACCCCAGATTGTGACGGGAATTAGGTCAAAGTGTGTCCCAAATGCCGGCAAATTTGGAAATCAAGAAATTTTCCAACCAATTTCAAATTTTGCATGCTCCAAACTGTATATATTCCGCACTTGTCATGCAAAATTGACAGATTTTCGCTGGGAAATGACGGAGAAATTTCAGAGTTTAGGGAAAACGGAGCTCGGCTGCGTGGTTATTCCCCTAACCGTGGCTGTTGGGACACCCTGCGCCGCGCTGGTGTACATTTGTACGGCCGTTGACTCACCCCAGATTGTAACGGGAATTAGGTCAAAGTGTGTCCCAAATGCCGGCAAATTTGGAAATCAAGGAATTTTCCAACCAACTTCAAATTTTGCATGCTCCAAACTGTATATATTCCGCACTTGTCATGCAAAATTGACAGATTTTCGCTGGGAAATGACGGAGAAATTTCAGAGTTTAGGGAAAACGGAGCTCGGCTGCGTGGTTATTCCCCTAACCGTGGCTGTTGGGACACCCTGCGCCGCGCTGGTGTACATTTCTACGGCCGTTGACTCACCCCAGATTGTGACGGGAATTAGGTCAAAGTGTGTCCCAAATGCCGGCAAATTTGGAAATCAAGGAATTTTCCAACCAACTTCAAATTTTGCATGCTCCAAACTGTATATATTCCGCACTTGTCATGCAAAATTGACAGATTTTCGCTGGGAAATGACGGAGAAATTTCAGAGTTTAGGGAAAACGGAGCTCGGCTGCGTGGTTATTCCCCTAACCGTGGCTGTTGGGACACCCTGCGCCGCGCTGGTGTACATTTGTACGGCCGTTGACTCACCCCAGATTGTGACGGGAATTAGGTCAAAGTGTGTCCCAAATGCCGGCAAATTTGGAAATCAAGGAATTTTCCAACCAACTTCAAATTTTGCATGCTCCAAACTGTATATATTCCGCACTTGTCATGCAAAATTGACAGATTTTCGCTGGGAAATGACGGAGAAATTTCAGAGTTTAGGGAAAACGGAGCTCGGCTGCGTGGTTATTCCCCTAACCGTGGCTGTTGGGACACCCTGCGCATGCGCCGCGCTGGTGTACATTTCTACGGCCGTTGACTCACCCCAGATTGTGACGGGAATTAGGTCAAAGTGTGTCCCAAATGCCGGCAAATTTGGAAATCAAGGAATTTTCCAACCAACTTCAAATTTTGCATGCTCCAAACTGTATATATTCCGCACTTGTCATGCAAAATTGACAGATTTTCGCTGGGAAATGACGGAGAAATTTCAGAGTTTAGGGAAAACGGAGCTCGGCTGCGTGGTTATTCCCCTAACCGTGGCTGTTGGGACACCCTGCGCATGCGCCGCGCTGGTGTACATTTGTACGGCCGTTGACTCACCCCAGATTGTGACGGGAATTAGGTCAAAGTGTGTCCCAAATGCCGGCAAATTTGGAAATCAAGAAATTTTCCAACCAATTTCAAATTTTGCATGCTCCAAACTGTATATATTCCGCACTTGTCATGCAAAATTGACAGATTTTCGCTGGGAAATGACGGAGAAATTTCAGAGTTTAGGGAAAACGGAGCTCGGCTGCGTGGTTATTCCCCTAACCGTGGCTGTTGGGACACCCTGCGCCGCGCTGGTGTACATTTGTACGGCCGTTGACTCACCCCAGATTGTGACGGGAATTAGGTCAAAGTGTGTCCCAAATGCCGGCAAATTTGGAAATCAAGGAATTTTCCAACCAACTTCAAATTTTGCATGCTCCAAACTGTATATATTCCGCACTTGTCATGCAAAATTGACAGATTTTCGCTGGGAAATGACGGAGAAATTTCAGAGTTTAGGGAAAACGGAGCTCGGCTGCGTGGTTATTCCCCTAACCGTGGCTGTTGGGACACCCTGCGCATGCGCCGCGCTGGTGTACATTTCTACGGCCGTTGACTCACCCCAGATTGTGACGGGAATTATGTCAAAGTGTGTCCCAAATGCCGGCAAATTTGGAAATCAAGGAATTTTCCAACCAACTTCAAATTTTGCATGCTCCAAACTGTATATATTCCGCACTTGTCATGCAAAATTGACAGATTTTCGCTGGGAAATGACGGAGAAATTTCAGAGTTTAGGGAAAACGGAGCTCGGCTGCGTGGTTATTCCCCTAACCGTGGCTGTTGGGACACCCTGCGCATGCGCCGCGCTGGTGTACATTTGTACGGCCGTTGACTCACCCCAGATTGTGACGGGAATTAGGTCAAAGTGTGTCCCAAATGCCGGCAAATTTGGAAATCAAGAAATTTTCCAACCAATTTCAAATTTTGCATGCTCCAAACTGTATATATTCCGCACTTGTCATGCAAAATTGACAGATTTTCGCTGGGAAATGACGGAGAAATTTCAGAGTTTAGGGAAAACGGAGCTCGGCTGCGTGGTTATTCCCCTAACCGTGGCTGTTGGGACACCCTGCGCCGCGCTGGTGTACATTTGTACGGCCGTTGACTCACCCCAGATTGTGACGGGAATTAGGTCAAAGTGTGTCCCAAATGCCGGCAAATTTGGAAATCAAGGAATTTTCCAACCAACTTCAAATTTTGCATGCTCCAAACTGTATATATTCCGCACTTGTCATGCAAAATTGACAGATTTTCGCTGGGAAATGACGGAGAAATTTCAGAGTTTAGGGAAAACGGAGCTCGGCTGCGTGGTTATTCCCCTAACCGTGGCTGTTGGGACACCCTGCGCATGCGCCGCGCTGGTGTACATTTGTACGGCCGTTGACTCACCCCAGATTGTTACGGGAATTAGGTCAAAGTGTGTCCCAAATGCCGGCAAATTTGGAAATCAAGGAATTTTCCAACCAACTTCAAATTTTGCATGCTCCAAACTGTATATATTCCGCACTTGTCATGCAAAATTGACAGATTTTCGCTGGGAAATGACGGAGAAATTTCAGAGTTTAGGGAAAACGGAGCTCGGCTGCGTGGTTATTCCCCTAACCGTGGCTGTTGGGACACCCTGCGCCGCGCTGGTGTACATTTGTACGGCCGTTGACTCACCCCAGATTGTGACGGGAATTAGGTCAAAGTGTGTCCCAAATGCCGGCAAATTTGGAAATCAAGGAATTTTCCAACCAACTTCAAATTTTGCATGCTCCAAACTGTATATATTCCGCACTTGTCCTGCAAAATTGACAGATTTTCGCTGGGAAATGACCTAGAAATTTCAGAGTTTAGGGAAAACGGAGCTCGGCTGCGTGGTTATTCCCCTAACCGTGGCTGTTGGGACACCCTGCGCATGCGCCGCGCTGGTGTACATTTGTACGGCCGTTGACTCACCCCAGATTGTGACGGGAATTAGGTCAAAGTGTGTCCCAAATGCCGGCAAATTTGGAAATCAAGGAATTTTCCAACCAACTTCAAATTTTGCATGCTCCAAACTGTATATATTCCGCACTTGTCATGCAAAATTGACAGATTTTTGCTGGGAAATGACGGAGAAATTTCAGAGTTTAGGGAAAACGGAGCTCGGCTGCGTGGTTATTCCCCTAACCGTGGCTGTTGGGACACCCTGCGCATGCGCCGCGCTGGTGTACATTTGTACGGCCGTTGACTCACCCCAGATTGTTACGGGAATTAGGTCAAAGTGTGTCCCAAATGCCGGCAAATTTGGAAATCAAGGAATTTTCCAACCAACTTCAAATTTTGCATGCTCCAAACTGTATATATTCCGCACTTGTCATGCAAAATTGACAGATTTTCGCTGGGAAATGACGGAGAAATTTCAGAGTTTAGGGAAAACGGAGCTCGGCTGCGTGGTTATTCCCCTAACCGTGGCTGTTGGGACACCCTGCGCCGCGCTGGTGTACATTTGTACGGCCGTTGACTCACCCCAGATTGTGACGGGAATTAGGTCAAAGTGTGTCCCAAATGCCGGCAAATTTGGAAATCAAGGAATTTTCCAACCAACTTCAAATTTTGCATGCTCCAAACTGTATATATTCCGCACTTGTCCTGCAAAATTGACAGATTTTCGCTGGGAAATGACCTAGAAATTTCAGAGTTTAGGGAAAACGGAGCTCGGCTGCGTGGTTATTCCCCTAACCGTGGCTGTTGGGACACCCTGCGCATGCGCCGCGCTGGTGTACATTTGTACGGCCGTTGACTCACCCCAGATTGTGACGGGAATTAGGTCAAAGTGTGTCCCAAATGCCGGCAAATTTGGAAATCAAGGAATTTTCCAACCAACTTCAAATTTTGCATGCTCCAAACTGTATATATTCCGCACTTGTCATGCAAAATTGACAGATTTTCGCTGGGAAATGACGGAGAAATTTCAGAGTTTAGGGAAAACGGAGCTCGGCTGCGTGGTTATTCCCCTAACCGTGGCTGTTGGGACACCCTGCGCAGGCGCCGCGCTGGTGTACATTTCTACGGCCGTTGACTCACCCCAGATTGTGACGGGAATTAGGTCAAAGTGTGTCCCAAATGCCGGCAAATTTGGAAATCAAGGAATTTTCCAACCAACTTCAAATTTTGCATGCTCCAAACTGTATATATTCCGCACTTGTCATGCAAAATTGACAGATTTTCGCTGGGAAATGACGGAGAAATTTCAGAGTTTAGGGAAAACGGAGCTCGGCTGCGTGGTTATTCCCCTAACCGTGGCTGTTGGGACACCCTGCGCCGCGCTGGTGTACATTTGTACGGCCGTTGACTCACCCCAGATTGTGACGGGAATTAGGTCAAAGTGTGTCCCAAATGCCGGCAAATTTGGAAATCAAGGAATTTTCCAACCAACTTCAAATTTTGCATGCTCCAAACTGTATATATTCCGCACTTGTCATGCAAAATTGACAGATTTTCGCTGGGAAATGACGGAGAAATTTCAGAGTTTAGGGAAAACGGAGCTCGGCTGCGTGGTTATTCCCCTAACCGTGGCTGTTGGGACACCCTGCGCATGCGCCGCGCTGGTGTACATTTGTACGGCCGTTGACTCACCCCAGATTGTGACGGGAATTAGGTCAAAGTGTGTCCCAAATGCCGGCAAATTTTGAAATCAAGGAATTTTCCAACCAACTTCAAATTTTGCATGCTCCAAACTGTATATATTCCGCACTTGTCATGCAAAATTGACAGATTTTCGCTGGGAAATGACGGAGAAATTTCAGAGTTTAGGGAAAACGGAGCTCGGCTGCGTGGTTATTCCCCTAACCGTGGCTGTTGGGACACCCTGCGCCGCGCTGGTGTACATTTGTACGGCAGTTGACTCACCCCAGATTGTGACGGGAATTAGGTCAAAGTGTGTCCCAAATGCCGGCAAATTTGGAAATCAAGGAATTTTCCAACCAACTTCAAATTTTGCATGCTCCAAACTGTATATATTCCGCACTTGTCATGCAAAATTGACAGATTTTCACTGGGAAATGACGGAGAAATTTCAGAGTTTAGGGAAAACGGAGCTCGGCTGCGTGGTTATTCCCCTAACCGTGGCTGTTGGGACACCCTGCGCATGCGCCGCGCTGGTGTACATTTCTACGGCCGTTGACTCACCCCAGATTGTGACGGGAATTAGGTCAAAGTGTGTCCCAAATGCCGGCAAATTTGGAAATCAAGGAATTTTCCAACCAACTTCAAATTTTGCATGCTCCAAACTGTATATATTCCGCACTTGTCATGCAAAATTGACAGATTTTCGCTGGGAAATGACGGAGAAATTTCAGAGTTTAGGGAAAACGGAGCTCGGCTGCGTGGTTATTCCCCTAACCGTGGCTGTTGGGACACCCTGCGCATGCGCCGCGCTGGTGTACATTTGTACGGCCGTTGACTCACCCCAGATTGTGACGGGAATTAGGTCAAAGTGTGTCCCAAATGCCAGCAAATTTGGAAATCAAGGAATTTTCCAACCAACTTCAAATTTTGCATGCTCCAAACTGTATATATTCCGCACTTGTCATGCAAAATTGACAGATTTTCGCTGGGAAATGACGGAGAAATTTCAGAGTTTAGGGAAAACGGAGCTCGGCTGCGTGGTTATTCCCCTAACCGTGGCTGTTGGGACACCCTGCGCCGCGCTGGTGTACATTTGTACGGCCGTTGACTCACCCCAGATTGTGACGGGAATTAGGTCAAAGTGTGTCCCAAATGCCGGCAAATTTGGAAATCAAGGAATTTTCCAACCAACTTCAAATTTTGCATGCTCCAAACTGTATATATTCCGCACTTGTCATGCAAAATTGACAGATTTTCGCTGGGAAATGACGGAGAAATTTCAGAGTTTAGGGAAAACGGAGCTCGGCTGCGTGGTTATTCCCCTAACCGTGGCTGTTGGGACACCCTGCGCATGCGCCGCGCTGGTGTACATTTGTACGGCCGTTGACTCACCCCAGATTGTGACGGGAATTAGGTCAAAGTGTGTCCCAAATGCCGGCAAATTTTGAAATCAAGGAATTTTCCAACCAACTTCAAATTTTGCATGCTCCAAACTGTATATATTCCGCACTTGTCATGCAAAATTGACAGATTTTCGCTGGGAAATGACGGAGAAATTTCAGAGTTTAGGGAAAACGGAGCTCGGCTGCGTGGTTATTCCCCTAACCGTGGCTGTTGGGACACCCTGCGCCGCGCTGGTGTACATTTGTACGGCAGTTGACTCACCCCAGATTGTGACGGGAATTAGGTCAAAGTGTGTCCCAAATGCCGGCAAATTTGGAAATCAAGGAATTTTCCAACCAACTTCAAATTTTGCATGCTCCAAACTGTATATATTCCGCACTTGTCATGCAAAATTGACAGATTTTCGCTGGGAAATGACGGAGAAATTTCAGAGTTTAGGGAAAACGGAGCTCGGCTGCGTGGTTATTCCCCTAACCGTGGCTGTTGGGACACCCTGCGCATGCGCCGCGCTGGTGTACATTTGTACGGCCGTTGACTCACCCCAGATTGTGACGGGAATTAGGTCAAAGTGTGTCCCAAATGCCGGCAAATTTGGAAATCAAGGAATTTTCCAACCAACTTCAAATTTTGCATGCTCCAAACTGTATATATTCCGCACTTGTCATGCAAAATTGACAGATTTTCGCTGGGAAATGACGGAGAAATTTCAGAGTTTAGGGAAAACGGAGCTCGGCTGCGTGGTTATTCCCCTAACCGTGGCTGTTGGGACACCCTGCGCATGCGCCGCGCTGGTGTACATTTGTACGGCCGTTGACTCACCCCAGATTGTGACGGGAATTAGGTCAAAGTGTGTCCCAAATGCCGGCAAATTTGGAAATCAAGGAATTTTCCAACCAACTTCAAATTTTGCATGCTCCAAACTGTATATATTCCGCACTTGTCATGCAAAATTGACAGATTTTCGCTGGGAAATGACGGAGAAATTTCAGAGTTTAGGGAAAACGGAGCTCGGCTGCGTGGTTATTCCCCTAACCGTGGCTGTTGGGACACCCTGCGCCGCGCTGGTGTACATTTGTACGGCCGTTGACTCACCCCAGATTGTGACGGGAATTAGGTCAAAGTGTGTCCCAAATGCCGGCAAATTTGGAAATCAAGGAATTTTCCAACCAACTTCAAATTTTGCATGCTCCAAACTGTATATATTCCGCACTTGTCATGCAAAATTGACAGATTTTCGCTGGGAAATGACGGAGAAATTTCAGAGTTTAGGGAAAACGGAGCTCGGCTGCGTGGTTATTCCCCTAACCGTGGCTGTTGGGACACCCTGCGCATGCGCCGCGCTGGTGTACATTTCTACGGCCGTTGACTCACCCCAGATTGTGACGGGAATTAGGTCAAAGTGTGTCTCAAATGCCGGCAAATTTGGAAATCAAGGAATTTTCCAACCAACTTCAAATTTTGCATGCTCCAAACTGTATATATTCCGCACTTGTCATGCAAAATTGACAGATTTTCGCTGGGAAATGACGGAGAAATTTCAGAGTTTAGGGAAAACGGAGCTCGGCTGCGTGGTTATTCCCCTAACCGTGGCTGTTGGGACACCCTGCGCCGCGCTGGTGTACATTTGTACGGCCGTTGACTCACCCCAGATTGTGACGGGAATTAGGTCAAAGTGTGTCCCAAATGCCGGCAAATTTGGAAATCAAGGAATTTTCCAACCAACTTCAAATTTTGCATGCTCCAAACTGTATATATTCCGCACTTGTCATGCAAAATTGACAGATTTTCGCTGGGAAATGACGGAGAAATTTCAGAGTTTAGGGAAAACGGAGCTCGGCTGCGTGGTTATTCCCCTAACCGCGGCTGTTGGGACACCCTGCGCATGCGCCGCGCTGGTGTACATTTCTACGGCCGTTGACTCACCCCAGATTGTGACGGGAATTAGGTCAAAGTGTGTCCCAAATGCCGGCAAATTTGGAAATCAAGGAATTTTCCAACCAACTTCAAATTTTGCATGCTCCAAACTGTATATATTCCGCACTTGTCATGCAAAATTGACAGATTTTCGCTGGGAAATGACGGAGAAATTTCAGAGTTTAGGGAAAACGGAGCTCGGCTGCGTGGTTATTCCCCTAACCGTGGCTGTTGGGACACCCTGCGCCGCGCTGGTGTACATTTGTACGGCCGTTGACTCACCCCAGATTGTGACGGGAATTAGGTCAAAGTGTGTCCCAAATGCCGGCAAATTTGGAAATCAAGGAATTTTCCAACCAACTTCAAATTTTGCATGCTCCAAACTGTATATATTCCGCACTTGTCATGCAAAATTGACAGATTTCCGCTGGGAAATGACGGAGAAATTTCAGAGTTTAGGGAAAACGGAGCTCGGCTGCGTGGTTATTCCCCTAACCGCGGCTGTTGGGACACCCTGCGCATGCGCCGCGCTGGTGTACATTTCTACGGCCGTTGACTCACCCCAGATTGTGACGGGAATTAGGTCAAAGTGTGTCCCAAATGCCGGCAAATTTGGAAATCAAGGAATTTTCCAACCAACTTCAAATTTTGCATGCTCCAAACTGTATATATTCCGCACTTGTCATGCAAAATTGACAGATTTTCGCTGGGAAATGACGGAGAAATTTCAGAGTTTAGGGAAAACGGAGCTCGGCTGCGTGGTTATTCCCCTAACCGTGGCTGTTGGGACACCCTGCGCCGCGCTGGTGTACATTTGTACGGCCGTTGACTCACCCCAGATTGTGACGGGAATTAGGTCAAAGTGTGTCCCAAATGCCGGCAAATTTGGAAATCAAGGAATTTTCCAACCAACTTCAAATTTTGCATGCTCCAAACTGTATATATTCCGCACTTGTCATGCAAAATTGACAGATTTTCGCTGGGAAATGACGGAGAAATTTCAGAGTTTAGGGAAAACGGAGCTCGGCTGCGTGGTTATTCCCCTAACCGTGGCTGTTGGGACACACTGCGCCGCGCTGGTGTACATTTGTACGGCCGTTGACTCACCCCAGATTGTGACGGGAATTAGGTCAAAGTGTATCCCAAATGCCGGCAAATTTGGAAATCAAGGAATTTTCCAACCAACTTCAAATTTTGCATGCTCCAAACTGTATATATTCCGCACTTGTCATGCAAAATTGACAGATTTTCGCTGGGAAATGACGGAGAAATTTCAGAGTTTAGGGAAAACGGAGCTCGGCTGCGTGGTTATTCCCCTAACCGTGGCTGTTGGGGAACCCTGCGCATGCGCCGCGCTGGTGTACATTTGTACGGCCGTTGACTCACCCCAGATTGTGACGGGAATTAGGTCAAAGTGTGTCCCAAATGCCGGCAAATTTGGAAATCAAGGAATTTTCCAACCAACTTCAAATTTTGCATGCTCCAAACTGTATATATTCCGCACTTGTCATGCAAAATTGACAGATTTTCGCTGGGAAATGACGGAGAAATTTCAGAGTTTAGGGAAAACGGAGCTCGGCTGCGTGGTTATTCCCCTAACCGCGGCTGTTGGGACACCCTGCGCATGCGCCGCGCTGGTGTACATTTCTACGGCCGTTGACTCACCCCAGATTGTGACGGGAATTAGGTCAAAGTGTGTCCCAAATGCCGGCAAATTTGGAAATCAAGGAATTTTCCAACCAACTTCAAATTTTGCATGCTCCAAACTGTATATATTCCGCACTTGTCATGCAAAATTGACAGATTTTCGCTGGGAAATGACGGAGAAATTTCAGAGTTTAGGGAAAACGGAGCTCGGCTGCGTGGTTATTCCCCTAACCGTGGCTGTTGGGACACCCTGCGCCGCGCTGGTGTACATTTGTACGGCCGTTGACTCACCCCAGATTGTGACGGGAATTAGGTCAAAGTGTGTCCCAAATGCCGGCAAATTTGGAAATCAAGGAATTTTCCAACCAACTTCAAATTTTGCATGCTCCAAACTGTATATATTCCGCACTTGTCATGCAAAATTGACAGATTTCCGCTGGGAAATGACGGAGAAATTTCAGAGTTTAGGGAAAACGGAGCTCGGCTGCGTGGTTATTCCCCTAACCGCGGCTGTTGGGACACCCTGCGCATGCGCCGCGCTGGTGTACATTTCTACGGCCGTTGACTCACCCCAGATTGTGACGGGAATTAGGTCAAAGTGTGTCCCAAATGCCGGCAAATTTGGAAATCAAGGAATTTTCCAACCAACTTCAAATTTTGCATGCTCCAAACTGTATATATTCCGCACTTGTCATGCAAAATTGACAGATTTTCGCTGGGAAATGACGGAGAAATTTCAGAGTTTAGGGAAAACGGAGCTCGGCTGCGTGGTTATTCCCCTAACCGTGGCTGTTGGGACACCCTGCGCATGCGCCGCGCTGGTGTACATTTGTACGGCCGTTGACTCACCCCAGATTGTGACGGGAATTAGGTCAAAGTGTGTCCCAAATGCCGGCAAATTTGGAAATCAAGGAATTTTCCAACCAACTTCAAATTTTGCATGCTCCAAACTGTATATATTCCGCACTTGTCATGCAAAATTGACAGATTTTCGATGGGAAATGACGGAGAAATTTCAAAGTTTAGGGAAAACGGAGCTCGGCTGCGTGGTTATTCCCCTAACCGTGGCTGTTGGGACACCCTGCGCATGCGCCGCGCTGGTGTACATTTGTACGGCCGTTGACTCACCCCAGATTGTGACGGGAATTAGGTCAAAGTGTGTTTCCAAATGCCGGCAAATTTGGAAATCAAGGAACTTTCCAACCAACTTCAAATTTTGCATGCTCCAAACTGTATATATTCCGCACTTGTCATGCAAAATTGACAGATTTTCGCTGGGGAATGACGGAGAAATTTCAGAGTTTAGGGAAAACGGAGCTCGGCTGCGTGGTTATTCCCCTAACCGTGGCTGTTGGGGAACCCTGCGCATGCGCCGCGCTGGTGTACATTTGTACGGCCGTTGACTCACCCCAGATTGTGACGGGAATTAGGTCAAAGTGTGTCCCAAATGCCGGCAAATTTGGAAATCAAGGAATTTTCCAACCAACTTCAAATTTTGCATGCTCCAAACTGTATATATTCCGCACTTGTCATGCAAAATTGACAGATTTTCGCTGGGAAATGACGGAGAAATTTCAGAGTTTAGGGAAAACGGAGCTCGGCTGCGTGGTTATTCCCCTAACCGCGGCTGTTGGGACACCCTGCGCATGCGCCGCGCTGGTGTACATTTCTACGGCCGTTGACTCACCCCAGATTGTGACGGGAATTAGGTCAAAGTGTGTCCCAAATGCCGGCAAATTTGGAAATCAAGGAATTTTCCAACCAACTTCAAATTTTGCATGCTCCAAACTGTATATATTCCGCACTTGTCATGCAAAATTGACAGATTTTCGCTGGGAAATGACGGAGAAATTTCAGAGTTTAGGGAAAACGGAGCTCGGCTGCGTGGTTATTCCCCTAACCGTGGCTGTTGGGACACCCTGCGCCGCGCTGGTGTACATTTGTACGGCCGTTGACTCACCCCAGATTGTGACGGGAATTAGGTCAAAGTGTGTCCCAAATGCCGGCAAATTTGGAAATCAAGGAATTTTCCAACCAACTTCAAATTTTGCATGCTCCAAACTGTATATATTCCGCACTTGTCATGCAAAATTGACAGATTTCCGCTGGGAAATGACGGAGAAATTTCAGAGTTTAGGGAAAACGGAGCTCGGCTGCGTGGTTATTCCCCTAACCGCGGCTGTTGGGACACCCTGCGCATGCGCCGCGCTGGTGTACATTTCTACGGCCGTTGACTCACCCCAGATTGTGACGGGAATTAGGTCAAAGTGTGTCCCAAATGCCGGCAAATTTGGAAATCAAGGAATTTTCCAACCAACTTCAAATTTTGCATGCTCCAAACTGTATATATTCCGCACTTGTCATGCAAAATTGACAGATTTTCGCTGGGAAATGACGGAGAAATTTCAGAGTTTAGGGAAAACGGAGCTCGGCTGCGTGGTTATTCCCCTAACCGTGGCTGTTGGGACACCCTGCGCATGCGCCGCGCTGGTGTACATTTGTACGGCCGTTGACTCACCCCAGATTGTGACGGGAATTAGGTCAAAGTGTGTCCCAAATGCCGGCAAATTTGGAAATCAAGGAATTTTCCAACCAACTTCAAATTTTGCATGCTCCAAACTGTATATATTCCGCACTTGTCATGCAAAATTGACAGATTTTCGCTGGGAAATGACGGAGAAATTTCAAAGTTTAGGGAAAACGGAGCTCGGCTGCGTGGTTATTCCCCTAACCGTGGCTGTTGGGACACCCTGCGCATGCGCCGCGCTGGTGTACATTTGTACGGCCGTTGACGCACCCCAGATTGTGACGGGAATTAGGTCAAAGTGTGTCCCAAATGCCGGAAAATTTGGAAATCAAGAAATTGTCCAACCAACTTCAAATTTTGCATGCTCCAAACTGTATATATTCCGAACTTGTCATGCAAAATTGACAGATTTTTGCTGGGAAATGACGGAGAAATTTCAGAGTTTAGGGAAAACGGAGCTCGGCTGCGTGGTTATTCCCCTAACCGTGGCTGTTGGGACACCCTGCGCCGCGCTGGTATACATTTGTACGGCCGTTGACTCACCCCAGATTGTGACGGGAATTAGGTCAAAGTGTGTCCCAAATGCCGGCAAATTTGGAAATCAAGGAATTTTCCAACCAACTTCAAATTTTGCATGCTCCAAACTGTATATATTCCGCACTTGTCATGCAAAATTGACAGATTTTCGCTGGGAAATGACGGAGAAATTTCAGAGTTTAGGGAAAACGGAGCTCGGCTGCGTGGTTATTCCCCTAACCGTGGCTGTTGGGACACCCTGCGCATGCGCCGCGCTGGTGTACATTTGTACGGCCGTTGACTCACCCCAGATTGTGACGGGAATTAGGTCAAAGTGTGTCCCAAATGCCGGCAAATTTGGAAATCAAGGAATTTTCCAACCAACTTCAAATTTTGCATGCTCCAAACTGTATATATTCCGCACTTGTCATGCAAAATTGACAGATTTTCGCTGGGAAATGACGGAGAAATTTCAAAGTTTAGGGAAAACGGAGCTCGGCTGCGTGGTTATTCCCCTAACCGTGGCTGTTGGGACACCCTGCGCATGCGCCGCGCTGGTGTACATTTGTACGGCCGTTGACGCACCCCAGATTGTGACGGGAATTAGGTCAAAGTGTGTCCCAAATGCCGGAAAATTTGGAAATCAAGAAATTGTCCAACCAACTTCAAATTTTGCATGCTCCAAACTGTATATATTCCGAACTTGTCATGCAAAATTGACAGATTTTTGCTGGGAAATGACGGAGAAATTTCAGAGTTTAGGGAAAACGGAGCTCGGCTGCGTGGTTATTCCCCTAACCGTGGCTGTTGGGACACCCTGCGCCGCGCTGGTATACATTTGTACGGCCGTTGACTCACCCCAGATTGTGACGGGAATTAGGTCAAAGTGTGTCCCAAATGCCGGCAAATTTGGAAATCAAGGAATTTTCCAACCAACTTCAAATTTTGCATGCTCCAAACTGTATATATTCCGCACTTGTCATGCAAAATTGACAGATTTTCGCTGGGAAATGACGGAGAAATTTCAGAGTTTAGGGAAAACGGAGCTCGGCTGCGTGGTTATTCCCCTAACCGTGGCTGTTGGGACACCCTGCGCCGCGCTGGTGTACATTTGTACGGCCGTTGACTCACCCCAGATTGTGACGGGAATTAGGTCAAAGTGTGTCCCAAATGCCGGCAAATTTGGAAATCAAGGAATTTTCCAACCAACTTCAAATTTTGCATGCTCCAAACTGTATATATTCCGCACTTGTCATGCAAAATTGACAGATTTTTGCTGGGAAATGACGGAGAAATTTCAGAGTTTAGGGAAAACGGAGCTCGGCTGCGTGGTTATTCCCCTAACCGTGGCTGTTGGGACACCCTGCGCCGCGCTGGTGTACATTTGTACGGCCGTTGACTCACCCCAGATTGTGACGGGAATTAGGTCAAAGTGTGTCCCAAATGCCGGCAAATTTTGAAATCAAGGAATTTTCCAACCAACTTCAAATTTTGCATGCTCCAAACTGTATATATTCCGCACTTGTCATGCAAAATTGACAGATTTTCGCTGGGAAATGACGGAGAAATGTCAGAGTTTAGGGAAAACGGAGCTCGGCTGCGTGGTTATTCCCCTAACCGTGGCTGTTGGGACACCCTGCGCCGCGCTGGTGTACATTTCTACGGCCGTTGACTCACCCCAGATTGTGACGGAAATTAGGTCAAAGTGTGTCCCAAATGCCGGCAAATTTGGAAATCAAGGAATTTTCCAACCAACTTCAATTTTGCATGCTCCAAACTGTATATATTCCGCACTTGTCATGCAAAATTGACAGATTTTCGCTGGGAAATGACGGAGAAATTTTAGACTTTAGGGAAAACGGAGCTCGGCTGCGTGGTTATTCCCCTAACCGTGGCTGTTGGGACACCCTGCGCCGCGCTAGTGTACATTTGTACGGCCGTTGACTCACCCCAGATTGTGACGGGAATTAGGTCAAAGTGTGTCCCAAATGCCGGCAAATTTGGAAATCAAGGAATTTTCCAACCAACTTCAAATTTTGCATGCTCCAAACTGTATATATTCCGCACTTGTCATGCAAAATTGACAGCTTTTCGCTGGGAAATGACGGAGAAATTTCAGAGTTTAGGGAAAACGGAGCTCGGCTGCGTGGTTATTCCCCTAACCGTGGCTGTTGGGACACCCTGCGCATGCGCCGCGCTGGTGTACATTTGTACGGCCGTTGACTCACCCCAGATTGTGACGGGAATTAGGTCAAAGTGTGTCCCAAATGCCGGCAAATTTAAAAATCAAGAAATTTTCCAACCAACTTAAAATTTTGCATGCTCCAAACTGTATATATTCCGCACTTGTCATGCAAAATTGACAGATTTTTGCTGGGAAATGACGGAGAAATTTCAGAGTTTAGGGAAAACGGAGCTCGGCTGCGTGGTTATTCCCCTAACCGTGGCTGTTGGGACACCCTGCGCCGCGCTGGTGTACATTTGTACGGCCGTTGACTCACCCCAGATTGTGACGGGAATTAGGTCAAAGTGTGTCCCAAATGCCGGCAAATTTGGAAATCAAGGAATTTTCCAACCAACTTCAAATTTTGCATGCTCCAAACTGTATATATTCCGCACTTGTCATGCAAAATTGACAGATTTTTGCTGGGAAATGACGGAGAAATTTCAGAGTTTAGGGAAAACGGAGCTCGGCTGCGTGGTTATTCCCCTAACCGTGGCTGTTGGGACACCCTGCGCCGCGCTGGTGTACATTTGTACGGCCGTTGACTCACCCCAGATTGTGACGGGAATTAGGTCAAAGTGTGTCCCAAATGCCGGCAAATTTTGAAATCAAGGAATTTTCCAACCAACTTTAAATTTTGCATGCCCCAAACTGTATATATTCCGCACTTGTCATGCAAAATTGACAGATTTTCGCTGGGAAATGACGGAGAAATGTCAGAGTTTAGGGAAAACGGAGCTCGGCTGCGTGGTTATTCCCCTAACCGTGGCTGTTGGGACACCCTGCGCCGCGCTGGTGTACATTTCTACGGCCGTTGACTCACCCCAGATTGTGACGGAAATTAGGTCAAAGTGTGTCCCAAATGCCGGCAAATTTGGAAATCAAGGAATTTTCCAACCAATTTCAATTTTGCATGCTCCAAACTGTATATATTCCGCACTTGTCATGCAAAATTGACAGATTTTCGCTGGGAAATGACGGAGAAATTTCAGAGTTTAGGGAAAACGGAGCTCGGCTGCGTGGTTATTCCCCTAACCGTGGCTGTTGGGACACCCTGCGCCGCGCTAGTGTACATTTGTACGGCCGTTGACTCACCCCAGATTGTGACGGGAATTAGGTCAAAGTGTGTCCCAAATGCCGGCAAATTTGGAAATCAAGGAATTTTCCAACCAACTTCAAATTTTGCATGCTCCAAACTGTATATATTCCGCACTTGTCATGCAAAATTGACAGCTTTTCGCTGGGAAATGACGGAGAAATTTCAGAGTTTAGGGAAAACGGAGCTCGGCTGCGTGGTTATTCCCCTATCCGTGGCTGTTGGGACACCCTGCGCATGCGCCGCGCTGGTGTACATTTGTACGGCCGTTGACTCACCCCAGATTGTGACGGGAATTAGGTCAAAGTGTGTCCCAAATGCCGGCAAATTTAAAAATCAAGGAATTTCCAACCAACTTAAAATTTTGCATGCTCCAAACTGTATATATTCCGCACTTGTCATGCAAAATTGACAGATTTTTGCTGGGAAATGACGGAGAAATTTCAGAGTTTAGGGAAAACGGAGCTCGGCTGCGTGGTTATTCCCCTAACCGTGGCTGTTGGGACACCCTGCGCCGCGCTGGTGTACATTTGTACGGCCGTTGACTCACCCCAGATTGTGACGGGAATTAGGTCAAAGTGTGTCCCAAATGCCGGCAAATTTGGAAATCAAGGAATTTTCCAACCAACTTCAAATTTTGCATGCTCCAAACTGTATATAGTCCGCACTTGTCATGCAAAATTGACAGATTTTCGCTGGGAAATGACGGAGAAATTTCAGAGTTTAGGGAAAACGGAGCTCGGCTGCGTGGTTATTCCCCTAACCGTGGCTGTTGGGACACCCTGCGCATGCGCCGCGCTGGTGTACATTTGTACGGCCGTTGACTCACCCCAGATTGTGACGGGAATTAGGTCAAAGTGTGTCCCAAATGCCGGCAAATTTGGAAATCAAGGAATTTTCCAACCAACTTCAAATTTTGCATGCTCCAAACTGTATATATTCCGCACTTGTCATGCAAAATTGACAGACTTTCGCTGGGAAATGACGGAGAAATTTCAGAGTTTAGGGAAAACGGAGCTCGGCTGCGTGGTTATTCCCCTAACCGTGGCTGTTGGGACACCCTGCGCCGCGCTGGTGTACATTTGTACGGCCGTTGACTCACCCCAGATTGTGACGGGAATTAGGTCAAAGTGTGTCCCAAATGCCGGCAAATTTGGAAATCTAGGAATTTTCCAACCAACTTCAAATTTTGCATGCTCCAAACTGTATATATTCCGCACTTGTCATGCAAAATTGACAAATTTTCGCTGGGAAATGACGGATAAATTTCAGAGTTTAGGGAAAACGGAGCTCGGCTGCGTGGTTATTCCCCTAACCGTGGCTGTTGGGACACCCTGCGCATGCGCCGCGCTGGTGTACATTTGTACGGCCGTTGACTCACCCCAGATTGTGACGGGAATTAGGTCAAAGTGTGTCCCAAATGCCGGCAAATTTGGAAATCAAGGAATTTTCCAACCAACTTCAAATTTTGCATGCTCCAAACTGTATATATTCCGCACTTGTCATGCAAAATTGACAGATTTTCGCTGGGAAATGACAGAGAAATTTCAGAGTTTAGGGAAAACGGAGCTCGGCTGCGTGGTTATTCCCCTAACCGTGGCTGTTGGGACACCCTGCGCCGCGCTGGTGTACATTTGTACGGCCGTTGACTCACCCCAGATTGTGACGGGAATTAGGTCAAAGTGTGTCCCAAATGCCGGCAAATTTGGAAATCAAGGAATTTTCCAACCAACTTCAAATTCTGCATGCTCCAAACTGTATATATTCCGCACTTGTCATGCAAAATTGACAGATTTTCGCTGGGAAATGACGGAGAAATGTCAGAGTTTAGGGAAAACGGAGCTCGGCTGCGTGGTTATTCCCCTAACCGTGGCTGTTGGGACACCCTGCGCCGCGCTGGTGTACATTTCTACGGCCGTTGACTCACCCCAGATTGTGACGGGAATTAGGTCAAAGTGTGTCCCAAATGCCGGCAAATTTGGAAATCAAGGAATTGTCCAACCAACTTCAAATTTTGCATGCTCCAAACTGTATATATTCCGCACTTGTCATGCAAAATTGACAGATTTTCGCTGGGAAATGACGGAGAAATTTCAGAGTTTAGGGAAAACGGAGCTCGGCTGCGTGGTTATTCCCCTAACCGTGGCTGTTGGGACACCCTGCGCCGCGCTGGTGTACATTTGTATGGCCGTTGACTCACCCCAGATTGTGACGGGAATTAGGTCAAAGTGTGTCCCAAATGCCGGCAAATTTGGAAATCAAGGAATTTTCCAACCAACTTCAAATTTTGCATGCTCCAAACTGTATATATTCCGCACTTGTCATGCAAAATTGACAGATTTTCGCTGGGAAATGACGGAGAAATTTCAGAGTTTAGGGAAAACGGAGCTCGGCTGCGTGGTTATTCCCCTAACCGTGGCTGTTGGGACACCCTGCGCCGCGCTGGTGTACATTTGTACGGCCGTTGACTCACCCCAGATTGTGACGGGAATTAGGTCAAAGTGTGTCCCAAATGCCGGCAAATTTGGAAATCAAGGAATTTTCCAACCAACTTCAAATTTTGCATGCTCCAAACTGTATATATTCCGCACTTGTCATGCAAAATTGACAGCTTTTCGCTGGGAAATGACGGAGAAATTTCAGAGTTTAGGGAAAACGGAGCTCGGCTGCGTGGTTATTCCCCTAACCGTGGCGGTTGGGACACCCTGCGATGCGCCGCGCTGGTGTACATTTGTACGGCCGTTGACTCACCCAGATTGTGACGGGAATTAGGTCAAAGTGTGTCCCAAATGCCGGCAAATTTAAAAATCAAGGAATTTTCCAACCAACTTAAAATTTTGCATGCTCCAAACTGTATATATTCCGCACTTGTCATGCAAAATTGACAGATTTTTCGCTGGGAAATGACGGAGAAATTTCAGAGTTTAGGGAAAACGGAGCCTGGCTGCGTGGTTATTCCCCTAACCGTGGCTGTTGGGACACCCTGCGCCGCGCTGGTGTACATTTGTACGGCCGTTGACTCACCCCAGATTGTGACGGGAAATAGGTCAAAGTGTGTCCCAAATGCCGGCAAATTTGGAAATCAAGGAATTTTCCAACCAACTTCAAATTTTGCATGCTCCAAACTGTATATAGTCCGCACTTGTCATGCAAAATTGACAGATTTTCGCTGGGAAATGACGGAGAAATTTCAGAGTTTAGGGAAAACGGAGCTCGGCTGCGTGGTTATTCCCCTAACCGTGGCTGTTGGGACACCCTGCGCATGCGCCGCGCTGGTGTACATTTGTACGGCCGTTGACTCACCCCAGATTGTGACGGGAATTAGGTCAAAGTGTGTCCCAAATGCCGGCAAATTTGGAAATCAAGGAATTTTCCAACCAACTTAAAATTTTGCATGCTCCAAACTGTATATAGTCCGCACTTGTCATGCAAAATTGACAGATTTTCGCTGGGAAATGACGGAGAAATTTCAGAGTTTAGGGAAAACGGAGCTCGGCTGCGTGGTTATTCCCCTAACCGTGGCTGTTGGGACACCCTGCGCATGCGCCGCGCTGGTGTACATTTGTACGGCCGTTGACTCACCCCAGATTGTGACGGGAATTAGGTCAAAGTGTGTCCCAAATGCCGGCAAATTTGGAAATCAAGGAATTTTCCAACCAACTTAAAATTTTGCATGCTCCAAACTGTATATATTCCGCACTTGTCATGCAAAATTGACAGACTTTCGCTGGGAAATGACGGAGAAATTTCAGAGTTTAGGGAAAACGGAGCTCGGCTGCGTGGTTATTCCCCTAACCGTGGCTGTTGGGACACCCTGCGCCGCGCTGGTGTACATTTGTACGGCCGTTGACTCACCCCAGATTGTGACGGGAATTAGGTCAAAGTGTGTCCCAAATGCCGGCAAATTTGGAAATCTAGGAATTTTCCAACCAACTTCAAATTTTGCATGCTCCAAACTGTATATATTCCGCACTTGTCATGCAAAATTGACAGATTTTCGCTGGGAAATGACGGATAAATTTCAGAGTTTAGGGAAAACGGAGCTCGGCTGCGTGGTTATTCCCCTAACCGTGGCTGTTGGGACACCCTGCGCATGCGCCGCGCTGGTGTACATTTGTACGGCCGTTGACTCACCCCAGATTGTGACGGGAATTAGGTCAAAGTGTGTCCCAAATGCCGGCAAATTTGGAAATCAAGGAATTTTCCAACCAACTTCAAATTTTGCATGCTCCAAACTGTATATATTCCGCACTTGTCATGCAAAATTGACAGATTTTCGCTGGGAAATGACGGAGAAATTTCAGAGTTTAGGGAAAACGGAGCTCGGCTGCGTGGTTATTCCCCTAACCGTGGCTGTTGGGACACCCTGCGCCGCGCTGGTGTACATTTGTACGGCCGTTGACTCACCCCAGATTGTGACGGGAATTAGGTCAAAGTGTGTCCCAAATGCCGGCAAATTTGGAAATCAAGGAATTTTCCAACCAACTTCAAATTCTGCATGCTCCAAACTGTATATATTCCGCACTTGTCATGCAAAATTGACAGATTTTCGCTGGGAAATGACGGAGAAATGTCAGAGTTTAGGGAAAACGGAGCTCGGCTGCGTGGTTATTCCCCTAACCGTGGCTGTTGGGACACCCTGCGCCGCGCTGGTGTACATTTCTACGGCCGTTGACTCACCCCAGATTGTGACGGGAATTAGGTCAAAGTGTGTCCCAAATGCCGGCAAATTTGGAAATCAAGGAATTGTCCAACCAACTTCAAATTTTGCATGCTCCAAACTGTATATATTCCGCACTTGTCATGCAAAATTGACAGATTTTCGCTGGGAAATGACGGAGAAATTTCAGAGTTTAGGGAAAACGGAGCTCGGCTGCGTGGTTATTCCCCTAACCGTGGCTGTTGGGACACCCTGCGCATGCGCCGCGCTGGTGTACATTTGTACGGCCGTTGACTCACCCCAGATTGTGACGGGAATTAGGTCAAAGTGTGTCCCAAATGCCGGCAAATTTGGAAATCAAGGAATTTTCCAACCAACTTCAAATTTTGCATGCTCCAAACTGTATATATTCCGCACTTGTCATGCAAAATTGACAGATTTTCGCTGGGAAATGACGGAGAAATTTCAGAGTTTAGGGAAAACGGAGCTCGGCTGCGTGGTTATTCCCCTAACCGTGGCTGTTGGGACACCCTGCGCCGCGCTGGTGTACATTTGTACGGCCGTTGACTCACCCCAGATTGTGACGGGAATTAGGTCAAAGTGTGTCCCAAATGCCGGCAAATTTGGAAATCAAGGAATTTTCCAACCAACTTCAAATTCTGCATGCTCCAAACTGTATATATTCCGCACTTGTCATGCAAAATTGACAGATTTTCGCTGGGAAATGACGGAGAAATGTCAGAGTTTAGGGAAAACGGAGCTCGGCTGCGTGGTTATTCCCCTAACCGTGGCTGTTGGGACACCCTGCGCCGCGCTGGTGTACATTTCTACGGCCGTTGACTCACCCCAGATTGTGACGGGAATTAGGTCAAAGTGTGTCCCAAATGCCGGCAAATTTGGAAATCAAGGAATTGTCCAACCAACTTCAAATTTTGCATGCTCCAAACTGTATATATTCCGCACTTGTCATGCAAAATTGACAGATTTTCGCTGGGAAATGACGGAGAAATTTCAGAGTTTAGGGAAAACGGAGCTCGGCTGCGTGGTTATTCCCCTAACCGTGGCTGTTGGGACACCCTGCGCCGCGCTGGTGTACATTTGTACGGCCGTTGACTCACCCCAGATTGTGACGGGAATTAGGTCAAAGTGTGTCCCAAATGCCGGCAAATTTGGAAATCAAGGAATTTTCCAACCAACTTCAATTTTGCATGCTCCAAACTGTATATATTCCGCACTTGTCATGCAAAATTGACAGATTTTCGCTGGGAAATGACGGAGAAATTTCAGACTTTAGGGAAAACGGAGCTCGGCTGCGTGGTTATTCCCCTAACCGTGGCTGTTGGGACACCCTGCGCCGCGCTAGTGTACATTTGTACGGCCGTTGACTCACCCCAGATTGTGACGGGAATTAGGTCAAAGTGTGTCCCAAATGCCGGCAAATTTGGAAATCAAGGAATTTTCCAACCAACTTCAAATTTTGCATGCTCCAAACTGTATATATTCCGCACTTGTCATGCAAAATTGACAGCTTTTCGCTGGGAAATGACTGAGAAATTTCAGAGTTTAGGGAAAACGGAGCTCGGCTGCGTGGTTATTCCCCTAACCGTGGCTGTTGGGACACCCTGCGCCGCGCTGGTGTACATTTGTACGGCCGTTGACTCACCCCAGATTGTGACGGGAATTAGGTCAAAGTGTGTTTCCAAATGCCGGCAAATTTGGAAATCAAGGAATTTTCCAACCAACTTCAAATTTTGCATGCTCCAAACTGTATATATTCCGCACTTGTCATGCAAAATTGACAGATTTTCGCTGGGAAATGACGGAGAAATTTCAGAGTTTAGGGAAAACGGAGTTCGGCTGCGTGGTTATTCCCCTAACCGTGGCTGTTGGGACACCCTGCGCCGCGCTGGTGTACATTTGTACGGCCGTTGACTCACCCCAGATTGTGACGGGAATTAGGTCAAAGTGTGTCCCAAATGCCGGCAAATTTGGAAATCAAGGAATTTTCCAACCAACTTCAAATTCTGCATGCTCCAAACTGTATATATTCCGCACTTGTCATGCAAAATTGACAGATTTTCGCTGGGAAATGACGGAGAAATGTCAGAGTTTAGGGAAAACGGAGCTCGGCTGCGTGGTTATTCCCCTAACCGTGGCTGTTGGGACACCCTGCGCCGCGCTGGTGTACATTTCTACGGCCGTTGACTCACCCCAGATTGTGACGGGAATTAGGTCAAAGTGTGTCCCAAATGCCGGCAAATTTGGAAATCAAGGAATTGTCCAACCAACTTCAAATTTTGCATGCTCCAAACTGTATATATTCCGCACTTGTCATGCAAAATTGACAGATTTTCGCTGGGAAATGACGGAGAAATTTCAGAGTTTAGGGAAAACGGAGCTCGGCTGCGTGGTTATTCCCCTAACCGTGGCTGTTGGGACACCCTGCGCCGCGCTGGTGTACATTTGTACGGCCGTTGACTCACCCCAGATTGTGACGGGAATTAGGTCAAAGTGTGTCCCAAATGCCGGCAAATTTGGAAATCAAGGAATTTTCCAACCAACTTCAATTTTGCATGCTCCAAACTGTATATATTCCGCACTTGTCATGCAAAATTGACAGATTTTCGCTGGGAAATGACGGAGAAATTTCAGACTTTAGGGAAAACGGAGCTCGGCTGCGTGGTTATTCCCCTAACCGTGGCTGTTGGGACACCCTGCGCCGCGCTAGTGTACATTTGTACGGCCGTTGACTCACCCCAGATTGTGACGGGAATTAGGTCAAAGTGTGTCCCAAATGCCGGCAAATTTGGAAATCAAGGAATTTTCCAACCAACTTCAAATTTTGCATGCTCCAAACTGTATATATTCCGCACTTGTCATGCAAAATTGACAGCTTTTCGCTGGGAAATGACTGAGAAATTTCAGAGTTTAGGGAAAACGGAGCTCGGCTGCGTGGTTATTCCCCTAACCGTGGCTGTTGGGACACCCTGCGCCGCGCTGGTGTACATTTGTACGGCCGTTGACTCACCCCAGATTGTGACGGGAATTAGGTCAAAGTGTGTTTCCAAATGCCGGCAAATTTGGAAATCAAGGAATTTTCCAACCAACTTCAAATTTTGCATGCTCCAAACTGTATATATTCCGCACTTGTCATGCAAAATTGACAGATTTTCGCTGGGAAATGACGGAGAAATTTCAGAGTTTAGGGAAAACGGAGCTCGGCTGCGTGGTTATTCCCCTAACCGTGGCTGTTGGGACACCCTGCGCATGCGCCGCGCTGGTGTACATTTGTACGGCCGTTGACTCACCCCAGATTGTGACGGGAATTAGGTCAAAGTGTGTCCCAAATGCCGGCAAATTTGGAAATCAAGGAATTTTCCAACCAACTTCAAATTTGGCATGCTCCAAACTGTATATATTCCGCACTTGTCATGCAAAATTGACAGATTTTTGCTGGGAAATGACGGAGAAATTTCAGAGTTTAGGGAAAACGGAGCTCGGCTGCGTGGTTATTCCCCTAACCGTGGCTGTTGGGACACCCTGCGCCGCGCTGGTGTACATTTGTATGGCCGTTGACTCACCCCAGATTGTGACGGGAATTAGGTCAAAGTGTGTCCCAAATGCCGGCAAATTTGGAAATCAAGGAATTTTCCAACCAACTTCAAATTTTGCATGCTCCAAACTGTATATATTCCGCACTTGTCATGCAAAATTGACAGATTTTCGCTGGGAAATGACGGAGAAATTTCAGAGTTTAGGGAAAACGGAGCTCGGCTGCGTGGTTATTCCCCTAACCGTGGCTGTTGGGACACCCTGCGCCGCGCTGGTGTACATTTGTACGGCCGTTGACTCACCCCAGATTGTGACGGGAATTAGGTCAAAGTGTGTCCCAAATGCCGGCAAATTTGGAAATCAAGGAATTTTCCAACCAACTTCAAATTTTGCATGCTCCAAACTGTATATATTCCGCACTTGTCATGCAAAATTGACAGATTTTCGCTGGGAAATGACGGAGAAATGTCAGAGTTTAGGGAAAACGGAGCTCGGCTGCGTGGTTATTCCCCTAACCGTGGCTGTTGGGACACCCTGCGCCGCGCTGGTGTACATTTCTACGGCCGTTGACTCACCCCAGATTGTGACGGGAATTAGGTCAAAGTGTGTCCCAAATGCCGGCAAATTTGGAAATCAAGGAATTTTCCAACCAACTTCAAATTTTGCATGCTCCAAACTGTATATATTCCGCACTTGTCATGCAAAATTGACAGATTTTCGCTGGGAAATGACGGAGAAATTTCAGAGTTTAGGGAAAACGGAGCTCGGCTGCGTGGTTATTCCCCTAACCGTGGCTGTTGGGACACCCTGCGCCGCGCTGGTGTACATTTGTACGGCCGTTGACTCACCCCAGATTGTGACGGGAATTAGGTCAAAGTGTGTCCCAAATGCCGGCAAATTTGGAAATCAAGGAATTTTCCAACCAACTTCAATTTTGCATGCTCCAAACTGTATATATTCCGCACTTGTCATGCAAAATTGACAGATTTTCGCTGGGAAATGACGGAGAAATTTCAGACTTTAGGGAAAACGGAGCTCGGCTGCGTGGTTATTCCCCTAACCGTGGCTGTTGGGACACCCTGCGCCGCGCTAGTGTACATTTGTACGGCCGTTGACTCACCCCAGATTGTGACGGGAATTAGCTCAAAGTGTGTCCCAAATGCCGGCAAATTTGGAAATCAAGGAATTTTTCCAACCAACTTCAAATTTTGCATGCTCCAAACTGTATATATTCCGCACTTGTCATGCAAAATTGACAGCTTTTCGCTGGGAAATGACGGAGAAATTTCAGAGTTTAGGGAAAACGGAGCTCGGCTGCGTGGTTATTCCCCTAACCGTGGCTGTTGGGACACCCTGCGCCGCGCTGGTGTACATTTGTACGGCCGTTGACTCACCCCAGATTGTGACGGGAATTAGGTCAAAGTGTGTTTCCAAATGCCGGCAAATTTGGAAATCAAGGAATTGTCCAACCAACTTCAAATTTTGCATGCTCCAAACTGTATATATTCCGCACTTGTCATGCAAAATTGACAGATTTTCGCTGGGAAATGACGGAGAAATTTCAGAGTTTAGGGAAAACGGAGCTCGGCTACGTGGTTATTCCCCTAACCGTGGCTGTTGGGACACCCTGGCGCCGCGCTGGTGTACATTTGTACGGCCGTTGACTCACCCCAGATTGTGACGGGAATTAGGTCAAAGTGTGTCCCAAATGCCGGCAAATTTGGAAATCAAGGAATTTTCCAACCAACTTCAAATTTCTGCATGCTCCAAACTGTATATATTCCGCACTTGTCATGCAAAATTGACAGATTTTCGCTGGGAAATGACGGAGAAATTTCAGAGTTTAGGGAAAACGGAGCTCGGCTGCGTGGTTATTCCCCTAACCGTGGCTGTTGGGACACCCTGCGCCGCGCTGGTGTACATTTGACGGCCGTTGACTCACCCCAGATTGTGACGGGAATTAGGTCAAAGTGTGTCCCAATGCCGGCAAATTTGGAAATCAAGGAATTTCCAACCAACTTCAAATTTTGCATGCTCCAAACTGTATATATTCCGCACTTGTCATGCAAAATTGACAGATTTTCGCTGGGAAATGACGGAGAAATTTCAGAGTTTAGGGAAAACGGAGCTCGGCTGCGTGGTTATTCCCCTAACCGTGGCTGTTGGGACACCCTGCGCCGCGCTGGTGTACATTTGTACGGCCGTTGACTCACCCCAGATTGTGACGGGAATTAGGTCAAAGTGTGTCCCAAATGCCGGCAAATTTGGAAATCAAGGAATTTTCCAACCAACTTCAATTTTGCATGCTCCAAACTGTATATATTCCGCACTTGTCATGCAAAATTGACAGATTTTCGCTGGGAAATGACGGAGAAATTTCAGACTTTAGGGAAAACGGAGCTCGGCTGCGTGGTTATTCCCCTAACCGTGGCTGTTGGGACACCCTGCGCCGCGCTAGTGTACATTTGTACGGCCGTTGACTCACCCCAGATTGTGACGGGAATTAGGTCAAAGTGTGTCCCAAAATGCCGGCAAATTTGGAAATCAAGGAATTTTCCAACCAACTTCAAATTTTGCATGCTCCAAACTGTATATATTCCGCACTTGTCATGCAAAATTGACAGCTTTTCGCTGGGAAATGACGGAGAATTTCAGAGTTTAGGGAAAACGGAGCTCGGCTGCGTGGTTATTCCCCTAACCGTGGCTGTTGGGACACCCTGGCATGCGCGCGCTGGGTGTACATTTGTACGGCCGTTGACTCACCCCAGATTGTGACGGGAATTAGTCAAAGTGTGTCCCAAATGCCGGCAAATTGGAAATCAAGGAATTTTCCAACCAACTTCAAATTTTGCATGCTCCAAACTGTATATATTCCGCACTTGTCATGCAAAATTGACAGATTTTCGCTGGGAAATGACGGAGAAATTTCAGAGTTTAGGGAAAACGGAGCTCGGCTGCGTGGTTATTCCCTAACCGTGGCTGTTGGGACACCCTGCGCCGCGCTGGTGTACATTTGTAAGGCCGTTGACTCACCCCAGATTGTGACGGAATTAGGTCAAAGTGTGTCCCAAATGCCGGCAAATTTGGGAAATCAAGGAATTTTCCAACAACTTCAAAATTTGCATGCTCCAAACTGTATATATTCCGCACTTGTCATGCAAAATTGACAGATTTTCGCTGGGAAATGACGGAGAAATTTCAGAGTTTAGGGAAAACGGAGCTCGGCTGCGTGGTTATTCCCCTAACCGTGGCTGTTGGGACACCCTGCGCCGCGCTGGTGTACATTTGTACGGCCGTTGACTCACCCCAGATTGTGACGGGAATTAGGTCAAAGTGTGTCCCAAATGCCGGCAAATTTGGAAATCAAGGAATTTTCCAACCAACTTCAAATTTTGCATGCTCCAAACTGTATATATTCCGCACTTGTCATGCAAAATTGACAGATTTTCGCTGGGAAATGACGGAGAAATGTCAGAGTTTAGGGAAAACGGAGCTCGGCTGCGTGGTTATTCCCCTAACCGTGGCTGTTGGGACACCCTGCGCCGCGCTGGTGTACATTTCTACGGCCGTTGACTCACCCCAGATTGTGACGGGAATTAGGTCAAAGTGTGTCCAAATGCCGGCAAATTTGGAAATCAAGGAATTTTCCAACCAACTTCAAATTTTGCATGCTCCAAACTGTATATATTCCGCACTTGTCATGCAAAATTGACAGATTTTCGCTGGGAAATGACGGAGAAATTTCAGAGTTTAGGGAAAACGGAGCTCGGCTGCGTGGTTATTCCCCTAACCGTGGCTGTTGGACACCCTGCGCCGCGCTGGTGTACATTTGTACGGCCGTTGACTCACCCCAGATTGTGACGGGAATTAGGTCAAAGTGTGTCCAAATGCCGGCAAATTTGGAAATCAAGGAATTTTCCAACCAACTTCAATTTTGCATGCTCCAAACTGTATATATTCCGCACTTGTCATGCAAAATTGACAGATTTTCGCTGGGAAATGACGGAGAAATTTCAGAGCTTTAGGGAAAACGGAGCTCGGCTGCGTGGTTATTCCCCTAACCGTGGCTGTTGGGACACCCTGCGCATGGCGCGCTGAGTGTACATTTGTACGGCCGTTGACTCACCCAGATTGTGACGGGAATTAGGTCAAAGTGTGTCCCAAATGCCGGCAAATTTGGAAATCAAGGAATTTTCCAACCAACTTCAAATTTTGCATGCTCCAAACTGTATATATCCGCACTTGTCATGCAAAATTGACAGCTTTTCGCTGGGAAATGACGGAGAAATTTCAGAGTTTAGGGAAAACGGAGCTCGGCTGCGTGGTTATTCCCCTAACCGTGGCTGTTGGGACACCCTGCGCCGCGCTGGTGTACATTTGTACGGCCGTTGACTCACCCCAGATTGTGACGGGAATTAGGTCAAAGTGTGTCCCAAATGCCGGCAAATTGGAAATCAAGGAATTTTCCAACCAACTTCAAATTTTGCATGCTCCAAACTGTATATATTCCGCACTTGTCATGCAAAATTGACAGATTTTCGCTGGGAAATGACGGAGAAATTCAGAGTTTAGGGAAAACGGAGCTCGGCTGCGTGGTTATTCCCCTAACCGTGGCTGTTGGGACACCCTGCAGCCCGCGCTGGTGTACATTTGTACGGCCGTTGACTCACCCCAGATTGTGACGGGAATTAGGTCAAAGTGTGTCCCAAATGCCGGCAATTTGGAAATCAAGGAATTTTCCAACCAACTTCAAATTTTGCATGCTCCAAACTGTATATATTCCGCACTTGTCATGCAAAATTGACAGATTTTGCTGGGAAATGACGGAGAAATTTCAGAGTTTAGGGAAAACGGAGCTCGGCTGCGTGGTATTCCCCTAACCGTGGCTGTTGGGACACCCTGCGCCGCGCTGGTGTACATTTGTACGGCCGTTGACTCACCCCAGATTGTGACGGGAATTAGGTCAAAGTGTGTCCCAAATGCCGGCAAATTTGGAAATCAAGGAATTTTCCAACCAACTTCAAATTTTGCATGCTCCAAACTGTATATATTCCGCACTTGTCATGCAAAATTGACAGATTTTCGCTGGGAAATGACGGAGAAATTTCAGAGTTTAGGGAAAACGGAGCTCGGCTGCGTGGTATTCCCCTAACCGTGGCTGTTGGACACCCTGCGCCGCGCTGGTGTACATTTGTACGGCCGTTGACTCACCCCAGATTGTGACGGGAATTAGGTCAAAGTGTGTCCCAAATGCCGGCAAATTTGGAAATCAAGGAATTTTCCAACCAACTTCAATTTTGCATGCTCCAAACTGTATATTATTCCGCACTTGTCATGCAAAATTGACAGATTTTCGCTGGGAAATGACGGAGAAATTTCAGACTTTAGGGAAAACGGAGCTCGGCTGCGTGGTTATTCCCCTAACCGTGGCTGTTGGGACACCCTGCGCCGCGCTAGTGTACATTTGTACGGCCGTTGACTCACCCCAGATTGTGACGGGAATTAGGTCAAAGTGTGTCCCAAATGCCGGCAAATTTGGAAATCAAGAATTTTCCAACCAACTTCAAATTTTGCATGCTCCAAACTGTATATATTCCGCACTTGTCATGCAAAATTGACAGCTTTTCGCTGGGAAATTACGGAGAAATTTCAGAGTTTAGGGAAAACGGAGCTCGGCTGCGTGGTTATTCCCCTAACCGTGGCTGTTGGGACACCCTGCGCATGCGCCGCGCTGGTGTACATTTGTACGGCCGTTGACTCACCCCAGATTGTGACGGGAATTAGGTCAAAGTGTGTCCCAAATGCCGGCAAATTTGGAAATCAAGGAATTTTCCAACCCAACTTCAAATTTTGCATGCTCCAAACTGTATATATTCCGCACTTGTCATGCAAAATTGACAGATTTTTGCTGGGAAATGACGGAGAAATTTCAGAGTTTAGGGAAAACGGAGCTCGGCTGCGTGGTTATTCCCCTAACCGTGGCTGTTGGGACACCCTGCGCCGCGCTGGTGTACATTTGTACGGCCGTTGACTCACCCCAGATTGTGACGGGAATTAGGTCAAAGTGTGTCCCAAATGCCGGCAAATTTGAAATCAAGGAATTTCCAACAACTTCAAATTTTGCATGCTCCAAACTGTATATATTCCGCACTTGTCATGCAAAATTGACAGATTTTCGCTGGAAATGACGGAGAAATTTCAGAGTTTAGGGAAAAACGGAGCTCGGCTGCGTGGTTATTCCCCTAACCGTGGCTGTTGGGACACCCTGCGCCGCGCTGGTGTACATTTGTACGGCCGTTGACTCACCCCAGATTGTGACGGGAATTAGGTCAAAGTGTGTCCCAAATGCCGGCAAATTGGAAATCAAGGAATTTTCCAACCAACTTCAAATTTTGCATGCTCCAAACTGTATATATTCCGCACTTGTCATGCAAAATTGACAGATTTTCGCTGGGAAATGACGGAGAAATTCAGAGTTTAGGGAAAACGGAGCTCGGCTGCGTGGTTATTCCCCTAACCGTGGCTGTTGGGACACCCTGCGCCGCGCTGGTGTACATTTCTACGGCCGTTGACTCACCCCAGATTGTGACGGAATTAGGTCAAAGTGTGTCCCAAATGCCGGCAAATTTGGAAATCAAGGAATTTTCCAACCAACTTCAAATTTTGCATGCTCCAAACTGTATATATTCCGCACTTGTCATGCAAAATTGACAGATTTTTCGCTGGGAAATGACGGAGAAATTTCAGAGTTTAGGGAAAACGGAGCTCGGCTGCGTGGTTATTCCCCTAACCGTGGCTGTTGGGACACCCTGCGCCGCGCTGGTGTACATTTGTACGGCCGTTGACTCACCCCAGATTGTGACGGGAATTAGGTCAAAGTGTGTCCCAATGCCGGCAAATTTGGAAATCAAGGAATTTTCCAACCAACTTCAAATTTTGCATGCTCCAAACTGTATATATTCCGCACTTGTCATGCAAAATTGACAGATTTTCGCTGGGAAATGACGGAGAAATTTCAGAGTTTAGGAAAACGGGAGCTCGGCTGCGTGGTTATTCCCCCCTAACCGTGGCTGTTGGGACACCCTGCGCCGCGCTGGTGTACATTTGTACGGCCGTTGACTCACCCCAGATTGTGACGGGAATTAGGTCAAAGTGTGTCCCAAAATGCCGGCAAATTTGGAAATCAAGGAATTTTCCAACCAACTTCAAATTTTGCATGCTCCAAACTGTATATATTCCGCACTTGTCATGCAAAATTGACAGCTTTTCGCTGGAAATGACGGAGAAATTTCAGAGTTTAGGGAAAACGGAGCTCGGCTGCGTGGTATCCCCTAACCGTGGCTGTTGGGACACCCTGCGCCGCGCTGGTGTACATTTGTACGGCCGTTGACTCACCCCAGATTGTGACGGGAATTAGGTCAAAGTGTGTCCAAATGCCGGCAAATTTGGAAATCAAGGAATTTTCCAACCAACTTCAAATTTTGCATGCTCCAAACTGTATATATTCCGCACTTGTCATGCAAAATTGACAGATTTTCGCTGGGAAATGACGGAGAAATTTCAGAGTTTAGGGAAAACGGAGCTCGGCTGCGTGGTTATTCCCCTAACCGTGGCTGTTGGGACACCCTGCGCCGCGCTGGTGTACATTTGTTAACGGCCGTTGACTCAACCCCAGATTGTGACGGAATTAGGTCAAAGTGTGTCCCAAATGCCGGCAAATTTGGAAATCAAGGAATTTTCCAAACCAACTTCAAATTTTGCATGCTCCAAACTGTATATATTCCGCACTTGTCATGCAAAAATTGACAGCTTTTTGCTGGGAAATGACGGAGAAATTTCAGAGTTTAGGGAAAACGGAGCTCGGCTGCGTGGTTATTCCCCTAACCGTGGCTGTTGGGACACCTGCGCCAGCGCTTGTGTACATTTGTACGGCCGTTGACTCACCCCAGATTGTGACGGGAATTAGGTCAAAGTGTGTCCCAAATGCCGGCAAATTTGGAAATCAAGAATTTTCAACCAACTTCAAATTTTGCATGCTCCAAACTGTATATATTCCGCACTTGTCATGCAAAATTGACAGATTTTCGCTGGGAAATGACGGAGAAATTTCAGAGTTTAGGGAAAACGGAGCTCGGCTGCGTGGTTATTCCCCTAACCGTGGCTGTTGGGACACCCTGCGCCGCGCTGGTGTACATTTGTACGGCCGTTGACTCACCCCAGATTGTGACGGGAATTAGGTCAAAGTGTGTCCCAAATGGCCGGCAAATTGGGAAATCAAGGAATTTTCCAACCAACTTCAAATTTTGCATGCTCCAAACTGTATATATTCCGCACTTGTCATGCAAAATTGACAGATTTTTCGCTGGGAAATGACGGAGAAATTTCAGAGTTTAGGGAAAACGGAGCTCGGCTGCGTGGTTATTCCCCTAACCGTGGCTGTTGGGACACCCTGCGCCGCGCTGGTGTACATTTGTACGGCCGTTGACTCACCCCAGATTGTGACGGAATTAGGTCAAAGTGTGTCCCAAATGCCGGCAAAATTTGGAAATCAAGGAATTTTCCAACCAACTTCAAATTTTGCATGCTCCAAACTGTATATATTCCGCACTTGTCATGCAAAATTGACAGATTTTCGCTGGGAAATGACGGGAGAAATTTCAGAGTTTAGGGAAAACGGAGCTCGGCTGCGTGGTTATTCCCCTAACCGTGGCTGTTGGGACACCCTGCGCTCGCCGCGCTGGTGTACATTTGTACGGCAGTTGACTCACCCAGATTGTGACGGGAATTAGGTCAAAGTGTGTCCCAAATGCCGGCAAATTTGGAAATCAAGGAATTTTCCAACCAACTTCAATTTTGCATGCTCCAAACTGTATATATTCCGCACTTGTCATGCAAAATTGACCAGATTTTCGCTGGAAATGACGGAGAAATTTCAGAGTTTAGGGAAAACGGAGCTCGGCTGCGTGGTTATTCCCCTAACCGTGGCTGTTGGACACCCTGCGCCGCGCTGGTGTACATTTCTACGGCCGTTGACTCACCCCAGATTGTGACGGGAATTAGGTCAAAGTGTGTCCCAAATGCCGGCAAATTTGGAAATCAAGGAATTTTCCAACCAACTTCAAATTTTGCATGCTCCAAACTGTATATATTCCGCACCTTGTCATGCAAAATTGACAGATTTTCGCTGGGAAATGACGGAGAAATTTCAGAGTTTAGGGAAAACGGAGCTCGGCTGCGTGGTTATTCCCCTAACCGTGGCTGTTGGGACACCCTCGCCCCGCCCGCGCTGGTGTACATTTGTACGGCCGTTGACTCACCCCAGATTGTGACGGGAATTAGGTCAAGTGTGTCCCAAATGCCGGCAAATTTGGAAATCAAGGAATTTTCCAACCAACTTCAATTTTGCATGCTCCAAACTGTATATATTCCGCACTTGTCATGCAAAATTGACAGATTTTCGCTGGGAAATGACGGAGAAATTTCAGACTTTAGGGAAAACGGAGCTCGGCTGCGTGGTTATTCCCCTAACCGTGGCTGTTGGGACACCCCTGCGCCGCGCTAGTGTACATTTGTACGGCCGTTGACTCACCCCAGATTGTGACGGGAATTAGGTCAAAGTGTGTCCCAAATGCGGCAAATTTGGAAATCAAGGAATTTTCCAACCAACCTTCAAATTTTGCATGCTCCAAACTGTATATATTCCGCACTTGTCATGCAAAATTGACAGCTTTTCGCTGGGAAATGACGGAGAAATTTCAGAGTTTAGGGAAAACGGAGCTCGGCTGCGTGGTTATTCCTAACCGAGGCTGTTGGGGACACCCCTGCGCCGCGCTGGTGTACATTTGTACGGCCGTTGACTCACCCCAGATTTGTGACGGGAATTAGGTCAAAGTGTGTCCCAAATGCCGGCAAATTGGAAATCAAGGAATTTTCCAACCAACTTCAAATTTTGCATGCTCCAAACTGTATATATCCGCACTTGTCATGCAAAATTGACAGATTTTCGCTGGGAAATGACGGAGAAATTCAGAGTTTAGGGAAAACGGAGCTCGGCTGCGTGGTTATTCCCCTAACCGTGGCTGTTGGGACACCTGCGCTGCGCGCGCTGGTGTAATTTGTACGGCCGTTGACTCACCCCAGATTGTGCGGGAATTAGGTCAAAGTGTGTCCAAATGCCGGCAAATTTGGAAATCAAGGATTTTCCAACCAACTTCAAATTTTGCATGCTCCAAACTGTATATATTCCGCACTTGTCATGCAAAATTGACAGATTTTCGCTGGGAAATGACGGAGAAATTCAGAGTTTAGGGAAAACGGAGCTCGGCTGCGTGGTTATTCCCTAACCGTGGCTGTTGGGACACCCTGCGCAGCGCTGGTGTACATTTGTACGGCCGTTGACTCACCCCAGATTGTGACGGGAATTAGGTCAAAGTGTGTCCAAATGCCGGCAAATTTGGAATCAAGGAATTTTCCAACCAACTTCAAAATTTTGCATGCTCCAAACTGTATATATTCGCACTTGTCATGCAAAATTGACAGATTTTCGCTGGGAAATGACGGAGAAATTTCAGAGTTTAGGGAAAACGGAGCTCGGCTGCGTGGTTATTCCCCTAACCGTGGCTGTTGGGACACCCTGCGCCGCGCTGGTGTACATTTGTACGGCCGTTGACTCACCCCAGATTGTGACGGGAATTAGGTCAAAGTGTGTCCCAAATGCCGGCAAATTTGGAAATCAAGGAATTTTCCAACCAACTTCAAATTTGCATGCTCCAAACTGTATATATTCCGCACTTGTCATGCAAAATTGACAGATTTTCGCTGGAAGTGACGGAGAAATGTCAGAGTTTAGGGAAAACGGAGCTCGGCTGCGTGGTTATTCCCCTAACGTGGCTGTTGGGACACCCTGCGCCGCGCTGGTGTACATTTGTACGGCCGTTGACTCACCCCAGATTGTGACGGGAATTAGGTCAAAGTGTGTCCCAATGCCGGCAAATTTGGAAATCAAGGAATTTTTCCAACCAACTTCAAATTTTGAATGCTCCAAACTGTTATATTCCGCACTTGTCATGCAAAATTGACAGATTTTTCGCTGGGAAATGACGGAGAAATTTCAGAGTTTAGGGAAAACGGAGCTCGGCTGCGTGGTTATTCCCCTAACCGTGGCTGTTGGGACACCTGCGCCGCGCGTGGTGTACATTTGTACGGCCGTTGACTCACCCCAGATTGTGACGGGAATTAGGTCAAAGTGTGTCCCAAATGCCGGCAAATTTGGAAATCAAGGAATTTTCAACCAACTTCAAATTTTGCATGCTCCAAACTGTATATATTCCGCACTTGTCATGCAAAATTGACAGATTTTCGCTGGGAAATGACGGAGAAATTTCAGAGTTTAGGGAAAACGGAGCTCGGCTGCGTGGTTATTCCCCTAACCGTGGCTGTTGGGGACACCCTGCGCGCGCTGGTGTACATTTGTACGGCCGTTGACTCACCCCAGACTTGTGACGGGAATTAGGTCAAAGTGTGTCCCAAATGCCGGCAAATTGGAAATCAAGGAATTTCCAACCAACTTCAAATTTTGCACTGCTCCAAACTGTATATATTCCGCACATGTCATGCAAATTGACAGATTTTCGCTGGGAAATGACGGAGAAATTTCAGAGTTTAGGGAAAACGGAGCTCGGCTGCGTGGTTATTCCCCTAACCGTGGCTGTTGGGACACCTTGCGCATGCGCCGCGCTGGTGTACATTGTACGGCCGTTGACTCACCCCCAGGATTGTGACGGAATTAGGTCAAAGTGTGTCCCAAATGCCGGCAAATTTGGAAATCAAGGAATTTTCCAACCAACTTCAATTTTGCATGCTCCAAACTGTATATATTCCGCACTTGTCATGCAAAATTGACAGATTTTTGCTGGGAAATGACGGAGAAATTTCAGAGTTTAGAGGAAAACGGAGCTCGGCTGCGTGGTTATTCCCTAACCGTGGCTGTTGGGACACCCTGCGCCGCGCTGGTGTACATTTGTACGCCCGGTTGACTCACCCAGATTGTGACGGGAAATAGGTCAAAGTGTGTCCCAAATGCCGCCAAATTTGGAATCAAGGATTTTCAACCAACTTCAAATTTTGCATGCTCCAAACTTGTATATAGTACGCACTTGTCATGCAAAATTGACAGATTTTCGCTGGGAAATGACGGAGAAATCCGGTTTAGGGAAAACGGAGCTCGCTGCGTGGTTATTCCCCCTACCGTGGCTTTGGGACACCCTGGCATGCGCCGCGCTGGTGTACATTTGTACGGCCGTTGACTCGACCCAGATTGTGACGGGAATTAGGTCAAAGTGTGTCCCAAATGCCGGGCAAATTTGAATCAAGGAATTTTCCAAAATGCCCCCCGCCAACTTCAATTTGCATGCTCAAACTGTATATATTCCGCACTTGTCCATTCAAAATTGACAGATTTTTCGCTGGGAAATGACGGAGATATTTCAGAGCTTTAGGGAAAACGGAGCTCGGCTGCGTGGTTATTCCCCTAACCGTGGCTGTTGGGACACCCTGCGCCGCGCTAGGTTACATTTGTACTGCCGTTGACTCACCCCCAGATTGTGACGGGAATTAGGTCAAAAGTGTGTCCCCCCAAAAAAAAATTGCCGGCAAATTTGGAAATCAAGGAATTTTTCCAACCAACTTCAAATTTTGGCATGCTCCTAACTTTATATATTCCGCACTTGTCATGCCAAAATTGACAAGCTTTCGCTTGGGAAATGACGGAGAAATGTCAGAGTTTAGTGAAAACGGAGCTCAGGCTGCGTGTGGTTAATTCCCCTATCCGTGGCTGTTTGGGACACCCTGCGCCGCGCTAGTGTACATTTGTACGGCCGTGACTCACCCCAGATTGTGACGGGAATTAGGTCAAAGTGTGTCCAAATGCCGGCAAATTTGGAAACAAGAATTTTTCCAACCAACTTCAAATTTTGCATGTGCTCCCGAACGGTATTATCATTCCGCACTTGTCATGCAAAATTGACAGATTTTCGCTGGGAAATGAACGGAGAAATTTCAGAGTTTAGGGAAGAAACGGTAGCTCGGCTGCGGGTTATTTCCCCTAACCGTGGCGTTGGGACACCCTGAGCATGCGCCGCGCTGGTGTACATTTGTACGGCCGTTGACTCACCCCAGATTGTGACGGGAATTAGGTCAAAGTGTGTCCCAAATGCCGGCAAATTTTGAAATCAAGAATTTCCAACCAACCTTCAAATTGTGCATGCTCCAAACCTGTATATAGTCCGCACTTGTCATGCAAAATTGACAGATTTTGCAGGGAAATGCGGAGAAAATTTCAGAGTTTAGGGGGTAATCGGAGCTCGGCTGCGTGGTTATTCCCCTAACCGTGGCTGTTGGACACCCTGGCGCCGCGCTGGTGTACATTTGTACGGCCCGTTGACTCACCCCAGATTGTGACGGGAATTAGTCAAAGTGTGTCCCAAATGCCGGCAAATCTTGGAAATCAAGGAATTTTCCAACCAACTCAAATTTTGCATGCTCAAACTGTATAGTATTCCGCTCTTGTCATGCAAAATTTGGACAGATTTTCCGCTGGAAATGACGGAGAAATTTCGAGTTTAGGGGAAAACGGAGCTCGGCTGCGTGGTTATTCCCCTAACCGTGGCTGTTGGGACACCTCTGGCTGGCCGCGCTGGGTGTACATTTGTACGGACGTTGACTCACCCCAGATTGTGACGGAATAGGTCAAGTGTGTCCCAAATGCCGGCAAATTTGAAATCAAGGAATTTTCCAACCCAACTTCAATTTTGCATGCTCCAAACTGTATATATCCGCACTTGTTCATGGCAAAATTGACAGATTTATTCGCTGGGAAGTGACGGAGAAATTTCAAGTTTAGGGAAACGTAGCTCTGGCTGCGTGGTACATTCCCTAACCGTGGCTGTTGGGACACCCTGCGCCGCTCTGGTGTAC
>JBBELK010000622.1:600000-887983 GCA_037783545.1 Henricia sp. BOLD:AAB3569
AAAATCGCTTTTGAAGTTGGTCACTTTTTAAAACTCTAACTTCGCCGGTTATTCTATGAAAAGTTGTCAGTCTTTTTAGGTGATACTTTGTAGTATGAGTTAAATTACGTAAAAATATACTTTTTTATTGTATTGATTGTCTAATTAAAGAACATTTTAGCCTAAAACTTATTCGTCACTTCGTGAAGAAGCAAAATGCCGACAATGCGTGACTGACCACAGAATTCGCCCCCTGCCTGTATTTCTCTGCGCGCGTAATATTTACAACGTCGCCTAGCTGGCGCGTGACATTTTCACGAAGTGGCGTATCACGATACACATTCTACCAAATACGGCCTACACTCCTTTAGCAGTGCTTTGCGCGCGCCACTTTAGTTTGCCCGCTCCAACCACTGCTAAACTTCGCCGCAAATCCTGCGAAGCGCGTGGGTGTGACGTCACCCAAGACCGAGCCTGGATGACACTTGACATGATTGGCTAGATTCTGTCACCTGACGTTGGTTCTGTCACATGACCTGCATCTGACACAGTAAAGATGGCTGCGCCCAGGTACGTCAACACTAACGTTGCTTTGCCTACTGTCGCGTCGACTTTTTTTGTCGTTATTTCGTCCTGGTTGTTAGTGTGGTTTTACACAGTAAGTATTTGTTTCACGGACATCACTAATCCTTCATCGTGATCATGTACATCCCTATAGAAAGGTGGGAAATCACATTTTCAAGCTCTTCTTTTACCGCGAAATACTGTGTAAAACTGATTTAGGGGAGATCTGGAGATGAAGAATGGGTATTTTTTTCATATACATTGAACACGGATTTGGAATCGATAGATTTGGAATCGATAGCTTATTCAATTCTAAGATATACTTTCCACTGACACTTCCGTCGCAAATGTTGCATTTCTGAGATAAATAAATGATATTAATTACCGGTACTGCATAAAGTAATGCACAAAATGATGTGGCGAGCGGTCTGTGCGTAAGCGCGACAACAGAGAGTGCTGCGCGCGCGCGTGAATGGTTATCTTGTGCACTAACTTAAGAAAATGTTGGAGGAAGAAAACGTGATTTTTCTACAGAAAAGCAACATTTGCGACAAAAGTGCAAGTGGGAAGTATATCTTAAAATTACATTATGTGTTGATTCCAGGAGGTAATTTCCTTAAAATCTTTGTTCAATGTATACGAAAAAAATACCGAAGAATGCGGTGCAGTATGAAGCGCCCCCAAAGAGATATATTGCGCCAAGCCAGCGAATAATTCCTCAACTTCAAGTCTGATCAGTCTTAGTTCAACACGCTGTCTCGTTTTCTGCTAAACTATTTTCTGCTAACTATCGTGTTGACTTCTCTTTCTCAAGATTGCGTCACGGGGTCACGCGCATATCATGAATACCTAATGAGCGTTTCAGAAATCGCGAAAATCTCATTTTCGAAAAGCGCACTTTTGCTTGCAATTTATCCACTTAAAACCGACAATTAAAGAATAATAAAAATCCACGTCGGCAAGAGGGATGTTTGGACTATCGAAAAAAAGCCTAAATGCTGGATTTTCGTCAAGGGGGATTCTTCCTCTTTAAGCGTGTTTACCCAGTTTATAACAGACATCATGACATATGGTGCAACCTTGGCGGGGATTTTAAACTGCATTCCATTGCATGCTGTATCACAGTGAAAATGGGCATGAAATCACTCTTGCGAATTTTAAAAGGGACTCATTTTGTCTTTACTATGTGCTCATTCAGCCGTTAAATCACGGATTTCGCTACTTTTCACGAAACCGCTTCCTAACAACCCTAGCTGTATCCTTTGCTAGGTTTGATCTTTAAAAAATTGAAAAACTGGATGTTTTGAGGGGTTCTTTAGAGGGGGAACTTATTTTTGATGTTGTGTTTATATACAACCGGTCGTCGTATTAGCGCATATGCGTGTATGTATATAATTGTTTTTCCCGTATTAGGGCGACCGTTTTGGGTAGAGAGCTTACCACTAAATCTTCAAATTTGGCGGGAAAAAGGTCGTGAATTGACAGCGATTTTCTCGACTTAAAGTTCTCATAAACATGTTTTTTGAACTAGACGAAAATGGATTGCGACCTAATAAAAATGGTTAAGAACCTAATAAAAATGGTTTTTGACCTAAAAAAGATGGTTTTTGAAGCACTTATCATTAGGGCGACCGATAGCCGGTCGCCTATAATACGGCCGGTCGCCTTAATACGCCTTTTTTACCCACATCCGGTCGCCCTATCACGGGTATAAGGAAGATATATATATATATATATATATATATATATATATATACGTGTTTGTAAACCGATTCAACTTCGGAGAGTGCTTTACTTTACACAAGGAGCGGTACAAAATCAATTACAAACTAGGATAGGTTTTAGTTCACCATATTTTATTCCGACAAATCTGTTTCGTGGATACCTCCACTCGTCAGGGAATTGTAATGGCATTCTCGAAACATTCTACCTGTGCATCAAGTTGGGGGACGCGCGAACGCAAAAACGCGCGCTGGGATTGCGGGCGTATGTTTATTATATGCATGACGCGGGCGTGGGGAAAATATGGCCGTGTCCGAACTACCCGGCCGCGGCTTGACATCGCACACGAGTCCATGGGATGCAGCTGCAGTCACCACCATAGACCCGCGTGTAACTTGAAGCCGCAGCCAAACAATTCGGACACGGCCTTACATTACACTATGCGCGTGGTTTGGGCGTGCTTTATCAGTTTGAACTTTGCCGCGTGCCGGCATGCGCTAGTTAGCTCAGATCTTTTGTTTAGAGTAGCCATTTCTGGGTGGCAGATAATATAGAATTTCTCCATTGTGCACAAGTTGCATCTTTTACTGATGTTAGAGTATGGTTGAGCATTGCTCAAGATTTTCCACTTAGTTGTGAATTCAGTGTTTTTGTCTTTTAGCGTCCATACATGTTTTGATAGTTCTGTTTGGTTCCTGTGCGCTTCTTTCTTGAATGATTGCCGGTGGTTTCCGAGTCTTTGTTTAAACTCGGTGCTTGTTAGGCCTACATACGTCTCTTCACTCGTGTTGGTTTTCACAGTGGCTTGGTAAACGATGTTTGGTGTTCTGCATTTTCCATCCAGCGGGCATTCATTCTTTGCATGGTTTGGTTTCTGGTTCTGGTGCCTGCTTTTTCATTATATTTTTTTTGTGAGCGTCCATATACATATATATATATATATATATATATATGTTTCCTCGACTTGATTTTGATGTATTATTATCTCACTTATTAAATAAGTATTGTACAAAATACAGTTTATTTTGTTTCTTTTTGAACCCGTTCTGTAAGTAGCGCTGCAATCGCTGTTGTATTTCGTGATTAGAATACATTCAAAGATAATAACATCAATTAAAGTGATTCTGCAATGGTTGAACATGCTTGACACATAAACGCTGTAAAAATCAGTGAAATAAATTAATGTTTGAATTTCAACAGGCGTTTTTATTCTCCGACTTTATACTTCATAATTAATACCCCGTAAAACTGTAGTTTGGTGAACATCTCTTTTGGTGAACTGCAAGAAAACGACACTCAGAGTTGAACATGTACATGAAAACCTAAACATTTTGCGCCGTTACGTAGACGCTCAAATGTCAAGGACATATGTGGGATTCAAACACATTACATTTGTTTTCAACAAATTCGGGCAAAAACTGTTAAAACAATCAGTGGTGCGTTTCTTTTTTCCTTGGGTATGATGAAAACGGAGGAACATTATTTTGATTGGCAAATTGGTTTTTAAAGTGAACAACAAAGATGACGTCTTCCAAGAACCAAATCAGTCAAAATAAATTGTCACAACTCTTCTTTTTTGTTAGAAAGTAAAATAAATTGCTCAACTTCATTTTCTCCCAAGGGTGCATAGTGCCGTAATTGATTTGTGCCCGCGTCCAGTATTTTACGAATCACTACGTTTTAATTTTCTTTGTCCATAACTGTTTTTGTTTTCAATCAACGTTTTGCTACAAACCACTGAACGTAGTCAAAATTATTCGTTTTTTCTATTTTATTTCAGTGCTATTTTATTTCAGTGTTTTATAACAGTGCATTTTTTTTGGCGCAATTTGTCATCGCCACAGCAGATGTCTGACGTTAGGCAATGGTCAATGTAATTGTGCGAGTCTGGCAATAAAACTGAACAAAGTTACTTTTTTGATTGGTACCCTTAATTCATTTTGGAAGTATGCGCAGAGGCACGAATTAATTGAAATCAAAACTTCGAATTTGTTATTGTTAATAATGTACCACAAGTTTCTGTGTTCTGCAAACGGATTAATTTGTCCGTCAGGTGTTGGGCAAGCTTTATGTTGGTTTTTATTGGATCTTCGGCAAATGCCCTTTATGCAATCAACTACAAGCTTTATTTTATTATCAACTCCAAATGGCGAAGACGGAGATGCAGTTTTAGAAGTAGGAGGGGAAACCTCGTCTACTGAAGCCTTTAAAAATATAACGAGTTTATAACTGGGTGGAACAGTCGAGCTGAACCATCTTGAAGAAAGACGTCTATCCGAAAGACGATGTTGACGTAGCTTCGTGCACGGTGAGTGTGGAGTAGGCCTATAGATAAGGAATATATTTTTGTTAAAGGAGCGTTACCAGATTTTCCCCGGAGAAAATGCATTTCGTTCTAACCCAACAACCAAATAAAATACATGCCCAAAATGCTATCCTTTGGAAGAAAACAGGAATTTAGAGGCCTATTTGCAATCTCCAATTCGGATGTGGAAGCAAAAAGGTTGGTGTAGCCTAATCACTGCACTGCTTTATGGAACGGATACATTAGTTTACAAAACATTCGTGGTTTGTTTACGATATCCTCGAAAATATACAGAATGAGAGTGCGAAATTTCAGAATGGTAGTGAGAAAAATGACAAATGATATGGTGCCAAAATCCCAACACCCATGCACTGTAAAAACACTTAGCCAAATTTGACTAGAAAACATTCAAAACATTGCACACAGCTGACCCTGAAGGCCTATTACTGATAAATCACTAGAAATATCGTAATTCTAACAATGAATTCGACTCCGACTTGTTTTAACTAGAAATCTATTTCACATTACGCCATGAGCATCTTCTTTGTTGGATACCGGCGCATTATAAATTTGCATTATTATTACACGGATTATAATTCATTCATTCATTATGGTTTATAATTTCACATGAATGGCATGCAGCCATCAGCTGAATTAAACATGTGTAAACAAAGATATATTAAAACATGAACGATATTAAAACTGTGAACATCAAAATTACACTAAAACGTTACCAAATAAAAACCAAAACAGGACTAGACTAAGTTCCACCAGACCAAACGCCTCAGGGTTTTTAAAAAAAACAACCTATCTGTTATTTTGAATATTTATTATATAAGGAATTGCACTATTTTCAAACCTCTTAGTTTTACATTTGTATTGCACATATTTATCCACTTTTCTAAGATTTGTAACCACCTATAGAACCTATGGCACTTTTCTCTAACGAGAGAGCAAAGTCCTTACACAATTTCTTTCTCCTGTATTACAACGTGTATAAATAACACATTTGCAAAGCCGAGTCGTAGGAATCATAGCCCGACAAGCTCTCTTTTGGATAAGTTCGATTCTATTCACGTGTTCTTTAGACAGATTGGAAAACGGTCACGCCGTACTCTAACACAGGCCGTATGTAACCCTTGTAAACGATAATTTAGTCACTTACAGGTAAATTAAAAGTTTTAGACACCGAAGCATATTGTAACAAGAATATTTCCCACTTGTTAAGAAACTCGGCACAAACAAGAACACACAGGAAAAGACAATTATCAGCAAGAAAATACCGCAAGTTTATTTGGGTCGATCTTTCCTCATCAACAACAAAGAACAAAGATGGCGCAGGGAATCGCGTCACCACGCGGAACGGGTATCCCGATCCTCCGGCAGGGGCTCACGCCACCCGGCTCCGTGGGGAGCCGTGATAGCGCCACCAGCACGTCGGTCAGACCCACCGTGAAACGGTGCTGGCGCCCCCAGCGGCGGATCGGGACGGCCGTTACACGCCCCTTCGAGGACCCTGCTTGTCCCCAAAGCAGGCGGCGACGCCCAGTTCCATTGGGGAGACGATTCCCTACAACACATGGCAATTGGCAGCTGAAGAACAACTGTTAGAAAAACAAAGAACAACTGTTAGGAAAAGAACACAACATGGCAACAAAGTTCCAAAACAAAGTGTCTGATTAGCTAGGGGTGGTGTCGAGGCTCTCTGGGCGTCCGGCTGGGGTGCCGCGGCGACCGGGGGTTGCTCTGGTGGGGTGCGATTCCCCCCACGAGCTGGCGGCTCCGACAGGGCGGAACCCGGCTGGGGTGCCTCAGCGCGAGGGGGCGGCTCCGTATGGCCGCCAAGCCCCCTCCGCTCCCTGTCCTCGCCGTCCAGCTCGTCGTCGCTGGCGTGCACGTCCAATTGGTCGTCCACTGTCACGGTCGCCACCCTCTCTGGTCGCCGGCGACAATACTGGAGGTGGCGGTGCCTAACGTCCTCCCGGTAGAACTTCCTCCCGCAACCATACGGGCACTCGAACGGCATCGTCGGGTGTAGCGCCGGGCACGCTGTTCGGTGGTGCCTCCTCAGGTTCGACGGGCGGGTGAACCGCCGGTCGCAGTGGCTGCACTGGGCGTTGCTCATCCTTATAAGGGGCGGGTTCCGGCCCGCTCTCCGCTGTTTGTGGTGCGCCCTGCTGTCGGGGCGCCTCCGGTCTCCTGCTTCCGCGTCCTTACCAGGGGCGGGTTCCGAACCGCCCTCAGCTGTGGGGGCGCGCCCTCGTGGCGGGGCGCCTCCCGGTCTCCTGCTTCCGCGTCCTACTCGGGGTTTCCCGGCGGCGGCCGCGTCGCCAGGTCCTCGGTTTTCACTTTATCTCCTGTGCCCTCTCTGGCCGGCCGCGTCTCCTGGTTCAGTAGGTCTCTCTTCGTCCCGGTGGCTTCCTCTTCGCGGGGAGCCGCTGCGTCTGGCTGACAACATCTTCTCCACCCCGTCGCCGCCTCGCCTAGGTACACCGCCCCCACCCCTATCCATTGTAGTTCCTTTACCGCTTCTCGAATTATCACCTTGTGTCCAACATGAACTCTTGCCACCGATGGGTGCTGTTCGTAGCCTCTTAAAGCCGCGGGCTTTCCATTGATCAACACTGTGTTGTCCCCCCACCGCCACTGGCAACGGTATGTCGACAGGAAGTCTATCCCCAGGATGACATCCGGCTAAATTTTAGCTACAATGCAGGCATGGCTCAAGACCTGATCTCCGATCTGGAGTTCAAAAGTAGCCCTCCCCTGGACCTGCATGGGGCTCCCATCCGCTTGCCTCAGAGTCGGGGGCGGAGGCTGGAGGTTTGGCTTCCCGGGTCCGTAAAGTTCGTCATAGATGCGCTCCGAAATTAGGCTCACCGAAGCTCCCGTGTCCAGCAAGAAGCAGACAGGCGTCGACACAACTTTCCCCGCAATGTAGTTTTCCCCCTAGCGGCACATTCGGTGTCGTCTGGTTCCGTCCGGGTGGTCTTCTCCCGGCTGTCCGCTGGTTCGGCTTCCTACGTGGACAATCGCGCCGGAAGTGCCCGAATTCGTGGCATCCAAAGCACTCCACCATCGACCGGTCGTACTGTCTACGCACGTAGCCTGTGTTCTCGGTGTTCGTATCCGGCTCGAGTTGCGTTGGTTGTACCACTGACCGAACGTCCCTGACTCCCAGTCTCCCCTTCTTGGCCTGCAGTTGGGAGGTCAAGAACGCCTCCATCTCCGTTGCAAGGGTGACCGCCTCGGTCAGGGTCGTTGCTTTCCTGGAAAACACGTGGCGTTGCAATTGGTCGTCGCCTAGTGCGTTCCTGAAAGCTTCCACTGCCAAGTCCCCTCGAGCTTGTGTGGGTAGGCCCGGGTAGCTCTGTGAAACCAACCGCCGTATAGACTGGCCCAGATTGCAAATAAGTTCGTCTGGTCCCCTGGTGCGCATCGATAGCTGGGCTCGATGCAGCGGAATTTGGGCGGTGACTCCGAAACGCTGTTCGAAGTACTCTAGAATATGGGGGTACTCCGTCCGGGCCTCCGGAGCCATATCAGCCAGAGCTTCCCGTGCCGAGCCCTTCAGATGGGAGCCCAGGAACATTGCCTTCTCGGACTCGCTCCACTGGTTGACTCTGGCCACGCTCTCAAAATGGATCAGGTAATCTGACCACGAGGAAACCCCGTCAAATTTATCTGGAAGCATCATCGGTCTTCGACCTCCCCTGGGGGGCTCCTGCTTCTCTGGCCCTGTGGTCGTCGGTTGCGCCGGTGATGGATCGGACCTCGTGGGTGGCTGCGAGGCTGGCGTGTTGCTTCCGTCTGCATCCGGGTTCCCGCTCCGCGGTGGCGCCCCATAGAGTTGTGCAGTGCGGAGCTGATCCACTTGCTCCGCATCGTAGGGTTGTGAAGTGCGGAGCTCCGAGAGGAGCCTTCCGCCATATGGTTGTGCAGTGCGGAGCAAATTCTGGTGCTCCGCTCCATAGGGTTGTGTAGTGCGGAGCAAATTCTGGTGCTCCGCTCCATAGGGTTGTGCAGTGCGGAGCAAATTCTGGTGCTCCGCACCATAGGGTTGTGCAGTGCGGAGCAAATTCTGGTGCTCCGCACCATAGGGTTGTGCAGTGCGGAGCAAATTCTGGTGCTCCGCTCCATAGGGTTGTGCAGTGCGGAGCAAATTCTGGTGCTCCGCTCCATAGGGTTGTGCAGTGCGGAGCAATTTCTGGTGCTCCGCACCATAGGGTTGTGCAGTGCGGAGCAAATTCTGGTGCTCCGCACCATAGGGTTGTGCAGTGCGGAGCAAATTCTGGTGCTCCGCACCATAGGGTTGTGCAGTGCGGAGCTGATCCGGAGTTTCCGCGCCGTAGTCACGTGGCATGCGGGTCTCCGAGGGGAGCCGTCCAACATGGTCGTGTGCGGCGCGGAGTTGGTCCGGAGTTTCCGCGCTGTAGTCTCGTGGCATGCGGGTCTCCGAGGGGAGCCGTCCAACATGGTCGTGTGCGGCGCGGAGTCGGTCCGGAGGTTCCGTGCCGTAGTCTGGTAGCGTGCGGGGCTCCAAGCGGAGCTGTTCTCCCTGGTCGAGTGTGGTGCGGAGTCGATCCGGGGATTCCGCGCCGTAGTCACGTGACATGCGGGGCTCCGATGGAAGCCGACCGACATGGTCGTGTGCGGCGCGGAGTCGATCCGGGGATTCCGCTCCGTAGTCTGGTAGCGTGCGGGGCTCCAAACGGAGCGGTGCCACGTGGTCGTTTACGGTACGGGGTGGATCCTCCGGAACCCGCCGGAACTTTCCCGGCTCAAAATGCACCGGGGTCGAACTTAGGTCTGCCCATGGGTCGCTGGTTTGATCTAACCCCCTGCAAAAACTACTCGGATTGGCAGGGTCAGGCCGTACTGTACGTACCGGCCTCCCCTCTACAATCTCAGGCTCTAACATTTTCCCATGTCTCCCGGAGTTTTCTCTTGGGCTTTCCCTAAAGAAGGACAGTAATTCATCGACAGTTACGAACGTACTACTGTGGGCCTTGTCAGTCTGGCCTCCGTACTGGTACTCGTCACTTTCTAGCATGTCCCCGCTCCGCGGCGAGTCTGATACCAGACCTCCCCGGTCTCGTGAATTCATTGCTTGAAAATCTCGAATTATACCTGTATTTCTCTCAGTGTGCCGCCCCACCGCTGCCGCCAGTGTAACAAGAATATTTCCCACTTGTTAAGAAACTCGGCACAAACATGAACACACAGGAAAAGACAATTATCAGCAAGAAAATACCGCACGTTTATTTTGGTCGATCTTTCCTCATCAACAACAAAGAACAAAGATTGTGCAGGGAATCGCGTCACCACGCGGAACGGGTATCCCGATCCTCCGACAGGGGCTCACGCCACCCGGCTCCGTGGGGAGCCGTGATAGCGCCACCAGCACGTCGGTCAGACCCACCGTGAAACGGTGCTGGCGCCCCCAGCGGCGGATCGGGACGGCCGTTACAATATACAGTTTTCTATTACATTTTGTTCACCATTTTATTGACACCAGCAGATGGCAGCGCTTCGCGCGGCCATCTGCTAGGTCGACTGGTTTTCGGCCAACATATTACACATATTCTACATAATTATCATGTCTCGTAAGACTTTCTGAGACAGAAGAAACATAAGATAGGAGATTTGACAGGCCGCCGGCCCGCAAGGGGCACTGTGCGCTGCGCGTTGCGGACCAAACACGTGAGTCAGACTTGGGCAAGTCTACGCCTTACCGGGACTTGAATAGTTGGCGGTCAATTCGTCTCATGAGACAAACAATAGTTGTTTTAGGGTCCTAATTAAGTTAAGTTTTAATATGTGAACATTTCTGGGGTCCCAATACATAATGTAGTGATCAGTCTTATCAGTCGTGGCTATGCGAATAAAGATATGCATTGCGAAATTATTAAAAAGCGTAGTCACGTTTTTAAGAATGCTTGTATGTGATGGCAAATTAGGTCTTAGAGATGGTCTTGCTGATAATTCTTGAAATGTTTATTCGTGACCCGATCTGAGAAAAGGTAAACACAAGTCGCACAGGATAGGTCGAGTTTTCGCGACCTTAAGAAGAAATCTGCGGCAGATCCACGCTCATTAAAATACCAAAACACACTGGAAATTCCTGGCTGTGCCCAGATACCGCCTGGAATGTCTGTATTATGCCTTGAACTTCCATTGTGTTTGGGTATTTTATTGAGCGTAAAAGTACATTGTACTGCAAATTTCTTCTTATTAAACATTATTTCTTCTTTTTAAAGAACCAAACTTCAAGTTGGGATGAGGGAAAAATTGTAAGGGCCTGATCATCATTCGAACCCGAAACCTCTGACTCACCGGTACGATGCTCTACCAGCTGAGCTATAAGGCACATTGCTCTACTTCCTGGGGTTGTTTTGGTTAATATTTTGACCAGTTGCGCTCGCATGTTTTATTTTTGTTCATTTTGGGTCATGCATACATTTTCATAACCAAGCTGATTGAAATTAAGTTAATTCTGTTGTAAAGATTCCCACGTTAAGTGAGCTAAGAACTCTCGGGAAAATCCATGTACATGGAGGGGGGAGAACAATTCGTCGGTCGCACCACGAAGTGGCGTATCCGCAAAAACGCAGTAGTGAAACTTTGTTTTGAGAAAATCGCTTTTGAAGTTGGTCACTTTTTAAAACTCTAACTTCGCCGGTTATTCTATGAAAAGTCGTCAGTCTTTTTAGTATGAGTTAAATTACGTAAAAATATACTTTTTTATTAATGTATTGATTGTCTAATTAAAGAACATTTTAGCCTAAAACTTATTCGTCACTTCGTGAAAAAGGAAAATGCCGACAATGCGTGACTGACCACAGAATTCGCCCCCTGCCTGTATTTCTCTGCGCGCGTAATATTTACAACGTCGCCTAGCTGGCGCGTGGCATTTTCACGAAGTGGCGTATCGCGATACACATTCTACCAAATACGGCCGTGCAAAAGCTAGACTTGAGGTCAAGTCTCTAGACAGTCGTATTTGGTCCGTCTGACGCCTATAATCCCCACACGCAACAGTCGTTGTTATGAATAGTACCTGTCTAGAGACTTGAGAAACCTGTTTTCGCGCCAATATTAATGCTTCGTGGCGCGTAATATATAATCACGCTGTTGCCATAGAACCAGCCAATAACATTTCGGCCATCGTGCCGTGGTAACGTCCACTTCTACCAGAGGGGATTTAATGTTATCTGATTCGGTTAATGCGTGTTTTAAATCTTCAATATTGTTATTTAGAGAAACTGTGTTAAGCGTTTAGTGAAATGTAGTATGTTAAGTTACAGTCAAGAGCATTTATGATGTACAAATAAATGTACAACAATATTCATTAAAAAAATCTCCCCTATAATGATTATGGGAGATCTTGTATCAGCTTCTTTTGATGAATGTGTTCTAACAGTATCATATTCAAGTATTAACTCGGTATCAGTCCCTTTAGATGTGATTGCGCCAATTACTTGTGTCACGTCAAGGGCTAAATACATCGATAAATTAAACTGCACAGCCCTTTACCACGTCGCAGAAAACAAATGAAGCTGAGCAGAATGTATTAAAACTATGTTCACCTTCTGTTGCTTTATCGTTTTCCAACTGTTGTGGCACTGCAGTCCAGTTAACGCACCACAGACTAAGATGCGCTTCATGTAAAATTGAAAGGGATCGAGCGCACTGCCAACTTTCCAAACTCGAGCTGGCGGGTCAGTAATTTTGCCCGGTGTTTTTTTTGTTTTTACTACAAATTGGATTTTGGTTTTTGTTTGTAACATTCTTCTTCGACTAGTTGATTTTCAAAACGTGTTGCTGGTGTAGCTAAGATAATCTCAGCTCTTGTTTTATCATTTTTCATTGGGATGTGGTCTAAAAAGACCACATCCCAATGAAAAATGATAAAACAAGAGCTGAGATTATCTTAGCTATTGCTGGTGGCTAAAATGGTCGGCATAATACCTACAAGTGGCGTGCGTGCTTAGTTTGTAACACGACTTTTATACTAGCTATCCTGCAAGAAATATTACAGTCTTGATAAATCAGATCTTCGCTCCAGATTAGAAAAAGTCCTGCAAACAAATCTTTCCTCACCATCGAAGATCTGCGTCCTTGTCATACAAAACTGACAAATGTTGAGAAGGTGACATATTTGACCGAAAGCTTGAAAAGCACATTAAAACTGCCCCATTAATTTATGAGACTTTGAAAAAAATCCAAAATTTATATTTTGAGTTTTCACACAACATTTTCACACAACAAACCATTTTCACACAACAGACAAGTTGCAACAGATATCAAAAATAGTGTCACGACTGTGTGGCTGACGATGTCACAGATTTCCAAATCCCTAGCTTCGGTTTCAACGAGGCCGACAACCCCATTCTTTGGCGCCCATGCTTGACAGCACTGTTCAAAATTTCAGCTCTATCTTTCTCCAAAACCACGATCTACAATCATGCAATTATCAGCGTTTGCGATTATAATTTAAACAAAAACCATCGATAATCCCAAATTCGCGTAAACTGATCAAGTCGAATAGGCTAGTAATACATGTACGTAGCCTAAAAAATTTGCACTTCAAGCTTGCTGCATGCGTTATTACGATGGAGATGAAACCCTATTCAAAATTCACAAAAACACATCCATTTAAAGGAGTACCATGAATATTAATGTGCCCCGCGTTTCGACCAATCAGCTCTCTACGTCCAATTCTGGTAGCAATCTCCATAGACCGTGTACAAAACGGAAACAGGATTCTCAAGTCTGTAACTAGAGATCGATTAGACTTGTTTCCAGTCCATTCGCGACTACGCTGCTGCCGTTTACGAAACAACCGGTCTAGTTACAGACTTGACATCAAGTCTATGCAAAAGCGGGCTTTTTTCCCCGCTGCTATTTCCACGGTTTCTATCACAAATATACAAGACACTAGCGCTCGTTTTTAGAAATTGCCGAAGATGCCATCAAAAAATATACAACAACAACGTTTTTATAAATTTTAGGGTATAAATACCCTTGGAATGTTGGATTTAAAACGCAGACTGGAAGTGTATTTTGAGTCAGTGATAAATTTTAGCGGATGCATGCCGCATACATCCGCTATCGATATGGGACCATCGCAGCGCGCGGTCGGCTTCAGTCCAGTTGGACACGCGCTGCTAGCGATGCCATGCACGGTCACCGCTATTTCAGCACGTGTCTACCTGGACTGTTTGCTGATCGTTTGCCAGTGCGAGTCAAACCATCTCGACAATTTTGATAACATATCTAAAAATTGCAAAGTTTAAATAAATTTTACAAATCTTATGTTAAGAAGTGACATTCTGATGGACTTTGCTTGTGCACAAAAGCGTAAAATGCAATTTTTAAAAATGAATATTCGACATCAGAATTGACCGAAACTTTACGTATGAGGTCACATTGTCAATTTTGATAACATATCTAAAAATTTGAAAGTTTGAATAAATTTTACAAATCTTATGCTAAAAAGTGCTACTTTGATGGACAGACATGGAAAAGGGGCGACGTGACCAGCATTGAATATAGTTAAGCATGTTCTCTCCGGGTACAGGTCAACTCGACCGTTTGCCTACACAACTTGTACCACCTCTCCGCTGTGCAGGTCACGCGTGTTAATCTTAGCGCAAGCTGCGCTAAAAACAAGTTAAAATTTCTTCAAATTTGCGGTGCAAACTCGGTCAATCAACGCGTGACCAACCGACACGTTTTTGAAAGTTGACATCGATTTGTGTACGCACAGCGGTCGAGTTGGTGAACGGACGAGTTGGTCAACGAACGATTCAACTAGACTTTGAAGTCGACCAGGTACAACGGTCGCACAACTATGGAATCCCATATGTGCCAATCAATCGGTGTCTTCTTTTTTTCCCGTCGCATTTTTTTTCCCGTCGTATTTGTTTTGTTCGTCGCGTTTTTGTTTCCGTCGCATTTATTTTTCCGTCGCAATTTTTTCCCGTCGCATTTTTTTCTCGACTACTGCTACTCACGTCTGTGCAAGGCCCATAGAGATAACAGGCACAAACTATTTTTCTGGGCTTGGGCGCGTGATTCCACGCCGCCGGAGTCGAGTAGAATCGATTCCACTTCGAATGGCGTTTCGAAATTGTTTGAGAAATCGATTCCCTGTCGAAATCGATTCCCTGTCGAAATCGATTCCCTGTCGAAATCGATTCCCTGTCGAAATCGATTCCCTGTCGAAATCGATTCCCTGTCGAAATCGATTCCCTGTCGAAATCGATTCACTTGCATCTGGATTCTAGAACCAATAAATGAAACGAATGAAATAAAATGAAGCCGAAGGCATTTTTTTTATGGATCTGACCCGTGAACCACCCTGATGACTAGCTGAACCTGGTGCATCGTTTGTACTGGTGACGCGCCGTAGATCAACCAGTCGTCCAGGTACATGCAAAGGTTGACACCCTGCAGCCCGAGGTACGCTCCCACCGCCCTGGTAACCATCGTGAACACCCTGGGCGAAGAAGAAAGCCCGAAGGGGGGAGGGGGGCACGTCCATTCGTACGTCTGGCCCAGGATTTCGAATCTCAGCCAGCGCTGGTCTAGGGACGAGACCGGGACGTGCAGGTAGGCATCCTTCAAATCGATAGAGGATGCCCACCTGCCCTTGAGCGGACAGCGTAGGATGGACGCAAAAGTCTCCATCCTGAACTTGCGGGGCCGTATGAAACGGTTAATGGGCTTGGGGTTCAGAATGGGGCGCCAGTCCCCGGTCTGCTTGGGAGCCAAGAAGAACGTCAACCAAAACCCCTCGCGGAAGGGGTGGGGGTTGGTGGTGGGGGGAGTGGGGGGGGGGGGGGGGGGGTGGGGGGTCGACCGAGACCTCTGTCATAAGGATGACATCCTTCTGACCCCCATCCTGTGGATGAGGGGTAGGTTTTGGTTAAGAATTCGCTGGGGGTACCGCCGTGAATTCCTGGCGATAACCCCGAAACACAATCTCCAGAACCCAAGCGCCCGGGGAGCTGAGAAGGCTGGCCACTCCGGAGCATACAACCGAAGGCGGCCGCCCACCGGAGGTGGTAAGGATCCCGTTACATGAGGGGATTCCGCGGCCGCCGAGCCCTCAGGACCGACGTTGCTTCCTCTTCTTTGGGCCCTTGCCCTTCGAATTGGGAGGCTGGCCAGACCTGGCCCTGAATTTCTTATGAGAAGAACCCGGGGCACCGGGCTGCTTGGTGTCCTGGGAAGTGCCTGACTTCCCCTGCTTGGCGGGCCTGCCAGAGCTCGAACAGGAAGGGCGCTTGCCCTTGCCCTTGCTCTCCTGGAATCTCCAATCACATCCACCCTCTGATTCCATAGCGAATCAAAGACGGAGAGTAACACAAAACATAGGACAAGGGCCTCCTTGCAACATATGTCCGTATGTGCCAAAATGTCTGCAGACCAATAATCTCCGAAACTTACACTCCCGCCTGGTAAGACTAGTGTACCGCCCCACTTATAGCCGGATGCGTCTGCCGACAGTGCGATGGTAAGGTGACGTTCTTGTCTCCAAGGGATTGGCTGCGAGAAGCTATCAACGAACCTCCAAAATAAAATCTCCTCCCGCACTTGCGGTGACAGAGGCGTAGGAAAGAGATCATCAAGTTTAGATATGAAGGACGAGCATTCCCTCAGAAACAAGGATGCAGCCTGAAACACCAGAGCAAAACTTTGGCTTTCGCCCACAAATCGCTGCATCTGCTTTAAGAGCACTTTATCCTCCCTCAAAATTGTCTCTCGTACCTCAGCGAATGATACCTTTTTTTGCTCAGGAATCGAAAACGATAGGGTTTTGGAGCAGATGCCGAACCCGACATGCACCATGCTGTTCGATGGTTGCAGATGACTTTTCTTTAAGTTGATGAAAAAGCCGAGCCTTGACTGCATGTAGCATACGACGTACAATGCCCTTAGAGCTCTGATGTAGGCACCGTCCCCATGCGTGTCCTGTTCACACTGCAATAAAACAAACATGATTGAAGTGTTTTAACCTTCGTCTACTTTTCCTCTCCACCGCTGGGATGGCACTCGCCAATGAAACTATCCAGATTTCTGTATGTATACCTCTGTTCTTAAGCCACGCCGAGAGACAAAAGCCAATGGATGAGTAGACATATGCACTGTTTTTAAAACCAAAGGGAAGAGTGGTGTCCGTAAAGTAAAAGCCCGCCCACTCGAAGCCGCAAAAGGTTCTGGACTCCTTGGTCAAGAAGATTTGCTTGTAACCCTGCCTGTCGTCGGTACTTGAGAAAAAACCGTCTCTGGTTATGGGTACCAAACTGAAGGGTGTGTCCTTGCACCAAAGATTAGGTCCCTTCATTGACAGAACCAGACGCGGCTTCTTGGGTTCAATTGTCAAGGCATTCACACATATCGGCGGCTGTACTTCCTTGACTCTACCCAAAACCTCTATAGAGCCCTCTATCAACCGCTTGGTGATTGTGTCGTTGATAAAGGCGACATAATCTTGACAAATGGGCGCATTTAAAAAATACATTTCAGTGGCAAATTCGGAACAGTAATTCCTGCCCCTATATTGGCCATTAAACGGCTGGAAGAAATCATACAGACTAACTCCATGATGAAGCCAACCATGAACTTCGTCCCTATTGGGTGACTCTGCTAAGATATCGTCCCAAACACCAGAATCATCGTGTAATATGTGCCGGCTACAAAATAATTTGGATCCCTGAATCTGAGCGCTTGTAATTCTGGCTGCAGTCTACCAGAGAGAACGTCAGCTGGGGTGGGTGCAAAAGGGACTGGAAAGCCGTTTGGTTTGCCATTGTAATCTACCCATTGGAAGGTGCCTCGTTTCCGCTTCGCTGCCTGCGTAGCGATGGGATCAAAAGATTGATCAAGATGGCTGGCCCTCAGATGACTCTCCAGCATTTTCAAATACCACTGGTACTCCTAATGGAAATAATGCACACAAATTTACTAGACCTCCATTGCTTGTATATTTATATTTCCATTCCTTTTTTGAATTATAACACTTTTGACATAAACCACCACCTACATGTTATGTCACATGTTGAAACCCCTTTTGCATTAACCCTGTCACCACTTATCCCGGGACGCTTGATACTGCCCCTTGAGATTACTCAACAGTATAAATGAACTTACTTTAATAATACAGCGCTTTAGCTGCCGCACGCCTTACTCTTTCGAGAGGTCTAACTTCTCGGATATCTCTTGTAGATTAAATTATTTCCTTACAGTCACGTGCCAGGTGACAACTTTTTTGGCATCGGAAGCAAGCCCCGAACTGACCCGGGGTATGTCTAAGCCTCTGGTGACCCCTGAACCCCCATCTCGAAGAGGAGCGACCCCATTGAAAGCCGGCCCTAGCACCACGAAAATGTTGCTGTCTTGGTCTATTTGTGCCCCCTTGTGATCCTGCTCGTGTCCTCGAGTCGGAAGGCGGTCCAGTCATCCCAAGGTGCTTTCTAGCAAAGCGGAGACGCTTATCTGAATCTTCGCCGGTAATGGATTTATATAAACATACATGGCGACTCCGTCTAGTTTTGCTTCTACGTGCTTATTGCATTCGGCTAATAGGTTTACGTACAAGTGTTTTTCCTTTACATCTTCGGCAGACAATGGCTCGAACTCGTCCACGTATTTTCTAAGCACGGGCATGACATAGGCAACATTGCGATCATATCCCGTCTCCATACACGCTTTGAGCAGCTGCAGGCGTCTTGGCTTGTGGACCTCCAGCGCCGACTTGGCCTGTATGTATGGAACAAACCATCACATAATCCGTTGACGTGCTAACGGGGCCCGTCGTACGACCTTTCATAAACGCACAAACCACGGCGTGTTATATGTAATAACTCGCCACCGAGGCCCGTCCTCTGGTTTTAATTTTTTGTTTGTTTGTGTTTTGTTTGTGTTTTTTTTCTAAGCTAAACTTTGCGAACAGGGTGCTTGAACTTTGAGATTCAGAGCCCCTCTGGTACAAAGATGTGTCCCTGGACCACGATAAAAACAAGCGTGCCAGCGAAGGCACGTTAGCATTCGCATGTCGCCTCGTTGGCCGATAATTAAAGCAATTCAAAGCTGTCAATATTGTATATATATATATATATATATATAAATATATATATAACCGCCGAACCCCGAATAGGACGACACTTTTGGCTAGAATCCCGCCAGTGACCACTAAAACCACAAAATTCTCGGTAAAAAGATCGTAAATGGACACTAATTTTCTCCTGAAACTCTCTATAAAAACATTTTTTGCAATCTAGACTAAAATGGTGCGTACCCTAATAGAAATGGTTACAAACCTAATAAAAATGGTTTTTGACCTAATTAAGATGCTTTTTGGAGCAATTGTTGTTAGGATGACCGGTGACCGGTCGTCCTAACGCGACCGGTCGTCCCAACACTCCTTTTTTACCCCATATCGGTCTTCCTATTCATGAATTAGTAGTAATATAAATATATATATAACTGCCGAACCCCGAATAGGACGACACTTTTGGCTAGAATGCTCCCGGTGACCACTAAAACCACAAAATTCTCGGTAAAAAGATCGTAAATTGACACTAATTTTCTCCTCAAAATCTCTATAAAAACATTTTTTGCAATCTAGACGAAAATGGTGCGTGCCCTAATAGAAATGGTTACAAACCTAATAAAAATGTATTTTGACCAAATTAAGATCCTTTTTGGAGCCATTGTCGTTAGGACGACCGGCGATCGGTCGTCCTAACGCGACCGGTCGTCCCAACACTATTGTTTAACCCCAAATCGGTCTTCCTATTCAGGTTTAAGCCGTGTTATATTACTACTAATTCATGAATAGGAAGACCGATTTGGGGTTAAACAATAGTGTTGGGACGACCGGTCGCGTTAGGACGACCGATCGCCGGTCGTCCTAACGACAATGGCTCCAAAAAGCATCTTAATTAGGTCAAAAACCATTTTTATTAGGTTTGTAACCATTTCTATTAGGTTTGTAACCATTTTCGTCTAGATTGCAAAAAATGGTTTTATAGAGATTTTCAGGAGAAAATTAGTGTCCATTTACGATCTTTTTACCGAGAATTTTGTGGTTTTAGTGGTCACTGGCGGGATTCTAGCCAAAAGTGTCGTCCTATTCGGGGTTCGGCGGTTATATATATATAACTGCCGAACCCCGAATAGGACGACACTTTTGGCTAGAATGCTCCCGGTGACCACTAAAACCACAAAATTCTCGGTAAAAAGATCGTAAATTGACACTAATTTTCTCCTCAAAATCTCTATAAAAACATTTTTTGCAATCTAGACGAAAATGGTGCGTGCCCTAATAGAAATGGTTACAAACCTAATAGAAATGCTCTTTGACCAGGTTAACATACTTTTTGGAGCCATTGTCGTTAGGACGACCGGCGATCGGTCGTCCTAACGCGACCGGTCGTCCCAACACTATTGTTTAACCCCAAATCGGTCTTCCTATTCAGGTTTAAGCCGTGTTATATATATATATATATATATGTATATATATATATATAAAATCCATTACAAACTAGGACAGGTTTTAGTTCACCATATTTTATTCCGACAAATCTGTTTCGTGGATACATCCACTCGTCAGGGAATTGTAATGGCATTCTCGAAACATTCTACCTGTGCATCAAGTTGGGGGACGCGCGAACGCAAAAACGCGCGCTGGGATTGCGGGCGTATGTTTATTACATGCATGACGCGGGCGTGGGGAAAATATGGCCGTGTCCGAACTACCCGGTCGCGGCTCGACATCGCACACGAGTCCATGGGACGCAGCTGCAGTCACCACCATAGACCCGCGTGTAACTTGAAGCCGCAGCCAAACAATTCGGACACGGCCTTACATTACACTATGCGCGTGGTTTGGGCGTGCTTTATCAGTTTGAACTTTGCCGCGTGCCGGCATGCGCTAGTTAGCTCAGATCTTTTGTTTAGAGTAGCCATTTCTGGGTGGCAGATAATATAGAATTTCTCCATTGTGCACAAGTTGCATCTTTTGCTGATGTTAGAGTATGGTTGAGCATTGCTCAAGATTTTCCACTTAGTTGTGAATTCAGTGTTTTTGTCTTTTAGCGTCCATACATGTTTTGATAGTTCTGTCTGGTTCCTGTGCGCTTCTTTCTTGAATGATTGCCGGTGGTTTCCGAGTCTTTGTTTAAACTCGGTGCTTGTTAGGCCTACATACGTCTCTTCACTCGTGTTGGTTTTCACAGTGGCTTGGTAGACGATGTTTGGTGTTCTGCATTTTCCATCCAGCGGGCATTCATTCTTTACCCTGCAGTTGCATGGTTTGGTTTCTGGTTCTGGTGCCTGCTTCTTCATTATATTTTTGTTGTGAGCGTCCAATGTTGACTTTATGTTTGGCATACAACTGTATGACAGCTTTAGTGTGTTCTTGTTGAAGATTTGTTGCAGTGCGTGTGCTTTGGGGAAACTCTCGTTAACGATCTTTAAGAATTGGCGTCCAACGTTGGTTTTAACTCTTAAGTCAAACGGCGGGTTGTACCATGTGACGTTTCTTTTTCTGGATCGCTTCTTTCGTGTATTTTGCTAATTTGGTACGCTTGTTTTGAATTCAAGCTTGTGGTCGTAGCCGCTTTCCTTCAATGCCTCCTGGTATACGCTGGTTGACTTCTTGAATTCGTCTTCGTTTGATGAAATGTCCGAGAGTCTGCGGTTGACGCCTTGTGGAATTGCTCGAATGACGTTCTGCGGGTGGTTGCTCTTCGCGTTCACGTATATTGGGGTGTTTCCTGGTTTTAGGTATGGCCTATGCACTCCGCGATTAAGGTCGAGCGTGACATCAAGATAGGTGACCGTTTTTTTGTTTGCTTCAATAGTTATGCGAAGTCTGTTTCTTTTGAATGTTTCGCATATCTTCTTCTTGATGCGCTCTACTACGTTCGGTGGCTCGTGGAAGGCGGCCAACCCGTCGTCCCTGTAGAGGCCAATTGCATTGCCGTAGTGGGGTTTAAGTTGGGACAGCAGGTAGACGACGACCAGTTCACAGCATTCTGCGCCGTCATACGATCCCATGGTGACGTCAAATAGACTACTGCTTTTCTTTACCCATGGTTCGTTATGTCTGAAGAGCAATGTTTGCTTGGCATGAATAATAGTTTTCATGTCCAATAGGGCGATCTCTGTCTATTGTGATGCGAAGTCTAGTGCCTCATTTAAGAGTTTCTCGGTGATTGACGGGTAGAATTCAACAATGTCAAAGCATATAAACGCACCTTCAGTCTTGTTCGGGATGTCGTTGAACCATTCAAGTACGGCATTAGTGTTTCGCCACAAGTTTACTTTACTTACTTCCCCTACTTTTGTAACGATCTTCTCCGTGATCTGTTTGTTAGCTCTGCCCAATTCCGACTTGCAGGGGTTGATGAGGCGGCAAGTAGGAACGTTAGTGAAATTTGGCTTGTGGTCCTTTAGCGTGATAAATGGTTCGGTGTCATTTGTAAAAGTTCGTGGTTTTATCCGCTTTTACTATCAGGGCTCCGTTCCAAACACGCGAACGTTGCCAACGTTCGCCACTGGTTACAGTACTTTTGTGCACTCGTCTATGAAAAGCCGGGTACCAGTTCTTGGCGAACGATAAAAACGTTGCAATGTTCGCGTGTTTGGAACGCAGCCCAGCTTTGGCTCTTCGTTGATCTGCTTGATGTCATTCTTTAATTGGCATTGGAAGTCGTTGGTGTTCTTGTCAAACTCAATGTTTTGGATTAAGTCCGTCATTCTGTTTTCAAAAACACGCATTTCGTCTATGACAGGTGGTGTTTTGCTGGAGCTGAATCCGTAAGTATCTTTCTTACTCTCTTTAAGTTCTGGGTGGAGGTAGAAGAATGCTCTCCAGCGCATGTTTCGAATCAGTTTTTCTGTTTGCTGAATTAGTCTTCATAGGTAGCTTCCTTGGTTTGCACAGGGAATGTTCTTCATCGAGTAGTTGAACGATGTTCTATCCATGTTGAAGAATCTTCGGAAGAGTGCTCGACGTCAATACAGATGGAGCATTTAATACGTGTTTGTAAACCGATTCAACTTCGGAGAGTGCTCTACTTTACACAAGGAGCGGTACAAAATCAATTACAAACTAGGATAGGTTTTAGTTCACCATATTTTGTTCCGACAAATCTGTTTCGTGGTTACCTCCACTCGTCAGGGAATTGTAATGGCATTCTCGAAACATTCTACCTGTGCATCAAGTTGGGGGACGCGCGAACGCAAAAACGCGCGCTGGGATTGCGGGCGTATGTTTACAACATGCATGACGCGGGCGTGTCCGAACTACCCGGCCGCGGCTTGACATCGCACACGAGTCCATGGGATGCAGCTGCAGTCACCACCATAGACCCGCGTGAAACTTGAAGCCGCAGCCAAACAATTCGGACACGGCCTTACATTACACTATGCGCGTGGTTTGGGCGTGCTTTATCAGTTTGAACTTTGCCGCGTGCCGGCATGCGCTGGTTAGCTCAGATCTTTTGTTTAGAGTAGCCATTTCCGGGTGGCAGATAATATAGAATTTCTCCATTGTGCGCAAGTTGCATCTTTTACTGATGTTAGAGTATGGTTGAGCATTGCTCAAGATTTTCCACTTAGTTGTGAATTCAGTGTTTTTGTCTTTTAGCGTCCATACATGTTTTGATAGTTCTGGTTCCTGTGCGCTTCTCTCTTGAATGATTGCCGGTGGTTTCCGAATCTTTGTTTAAATATATATATATATATATATATATATTTTTTTGGTTCACCAGGGTATATGAACATCGGCATTCAGAGGTCCGTCATCCTCTGCTGTTAATACACAGTGTACACACTAAGCGAGCCTGGGCTACAATTTTGCATTTCGAGATGCTTCCCTTATTTAATGGACGCGCTAATTGTGAACACGCTAACACTGAAATTCCGAGGCTCATCCTCTTGCGGATGTGCTGAATTTTGCCATTAAAAACTCGGGATTCGTAGGCCCGTATTATTGAAAGATAGCATTCAGAGGCCCTGCCTCTGTCTGATGGACACGATCAATAGGGTTGAACTTAGACTACGCCTTTAGAGGCCCATCCTCTGTGGGATGTAGGGGCCGTATAGGGAACATGAAAACTTATAATTCAGAGGCTTGTCCAATCAGGTACACTCCCTTTAGAGGTATGTTTGTCCTCCGTCTCAAATACGTGCCAATGGGTGTGTTGACCCAGAATTCAGAGACCCGCCCTCTGCGTATTTAAATAGGCGTGCTAAACTGCGACGCTCAATTGAAAAGGTCCATCAAACCTAGGCATTTAGCAGCCATACTCGGTGCCGTACATACGCAAAATAGGAACACCCTAAAATTTTGCGTTACAGGGCCCTTTTTCTGTCAAGCCCACATGTAACAAAGCTGTGCCTTAATCCAGAGGCCCGTCCTCTGTCTAGCACCTAGTACATATATGCTAAGTAGAGGCACATTGTACAATAAACCTGGCATTCAGAGGCCCGTCCTCTGCCTAGCACAGGGTACATAAATAGAGTTACGTCAGAGTTTGGCATTCCGAGACCCGTCCTCTGCCTAGTACCGAGTACATATATGCTGAATAAACCTGGCATTCAGAGGCCCGTCCTCTGCCTAGCACAGGGTACATACGATGTATATATATGTAAAATAGATTTGCAATGTACATTGAACAATAAACCTGGCATTCAGAGACCCGTCCTCTGCCTAGTACACAGTACATACGGTGTATATGCAAAATAGAGTTACATTGCACATGTGCGCCACACTTGGTATTCAGAGGCCCGACCTCCGCCTAGTACAGAGTACACCTGCAAATCACGGGTACATTAATTCAGAGGCCCGTCCTCTGCCAACACACCTGCAATACAGGTGCTTATTAAACTTGGCGTTCAGAGGCCCAACCTCCGCCTAGTACAGAGTATCCATGCAAATCAAGGATACATTAATTCAGAGGTCCGTCCTCTGCCAACACACCTGCAATATAGGTGCTTATTAAACTTGGCGTTCAGAGGCCCGACCTCCGCCTAGTACAGAGTACACATGCAAATCAAGGATACATTAATTCAGAGGCCCGTCCTCTGTCAACACACCTGCAATATAAGAGCTCATTAAACTTGGCGTTCAGAGGCCCGTCCTCTGTCTAGCACACATGCCATATATGGGTACATACCGGGACCCGTCCTGTGCCTAGCACCCATACACATAGAAAACATGGGCACATTAAAATTTGGCATTCATTAAAATATTGGCTTTCATTGAAATTTTGAATTCAGAGATCCGTCCTCTGCCTATGTATATGTCCTTATGTACCCATACCAAAAAAGAGCGCATCTTAACTACCCATTCATCAGAGGCCCGTCCTACATGCAAAATAGGGATACGTTAATTCAGAGGCCGGCTGTCTAGTAAAGGGTACACATGCAAAATAGTCACATCAGAACTTGGCATATTACAACTTGGCCATTAGAGGCCCCCCTCTGCCTAGTACACATGTAAGCTAGGAGCATATTAAACTTGGCATTGAGAGGCCCGCCCTCTATCTGGTGTATAGCGTGCGTGGAAAATGTTGGCATCATTTTCTCGGTATTCAGAGGCCCGTCCTCTGTCTAGTACAGAATACATGCGGGATATAGAGTGTATTACCACTTGGCATTCCGAGGCCCGTCCTCTGCCTAGCCAGTACACACGCAACTAGGGCTACGTTAACCCGCCTGCCCTTCCGGGGTCCGTCCTCTGCGCGGTAACCGTGCAAAATAGGGGCACATTAAAGCTTGATATTCAGAGGCTCGACCTCTGCCTAGTACACATGTAAACTATGGGTACCTTTGCCCTTTAGAGGCCCGTCCTCGGCCTTTACAGATTCCGACTAGGGTTATGATGAAACTTAGTATTGTTAAGCCCATCCTTGAATGCTCTTGTGCCTGCTACATAATGGCGAAACTTATCAATCATTCAGTCTAATGGACGCGTTCACGAACAACAGCATAGCATTCGAAGGCCCATGTAATGCCTCTTTAAAGACACTAGAAATTAAGACATGCCCTCAGGGATCTGTCCTTGTTCATGGAAACACGGTTTGGGCCTTGATATTCGGAAGCCTAACCCGTGCTTCATAAATTGCCCAACAAAGGCGCTGAAACCGCGCGCTGAGAGGCCCGTTCTTCACTTCATAAATTTAGGAAGAAGAGTACATTAACCTGTCACTTAGAGCATGTTCCATTATCTATGAGGTTGCTAACACAGGTATCTTAAAAACGAAAGCCAGAACCAGATTTCCCAAATGCTAGGCTGACTCCTTTTTATTGCTATATTCCACAAGAATTGTGAGGGCACTTCCCGAACTATGGATCTTGAAAGAGGCCCGCCCTCTATCGTCCAACGAACCTGCAAAACTTGTATTTTAATTCTCATGATGCCAGGGCGTGCCCCGTCTATAAACATGCTAGAATTGCACACTGAGCCTTGCTTACAATTTCGATTCAATTTCAATTTGGTAAAAAAATTGCCTGACTATCATGATATGCAAAAAAACATTCACCTGAGGTGAACGCTACTCCGCCCGATGTACTAGGGCCTTTTATATCCGCTTCATCATTTGCAGCACCAACCACCGGCCCGGGGTGCCCTTCGACTTGGTTCTTAGCCTTCTTTGCACGATTTATGTCCTGATCCAAAGGGCCAGCCTCTACACACGCTGGAGCATTCTCTCCAAATTTCGGCGCTGTCCTCCATTGGGCGCCAAGGCGAACAAATGCTCCCTCCAGCGGTCATCCAGACCTTGCAATTGGTCGATGTCTTCCCAACCGTCCTTGGCAAGCTCTTCAAAGCACTTAGATGAAATCTTAAAAGCGCTGCACAGGCCTTTAAATAAGGCGCTTGCTGAGTTGTCTATGGCCTGGTAGGCATCTGCCCTTTCCTCAACTAAGGCGTGTAGTGAATACCTCCCTTTCTGGTGCAGGGTGAATATATAATTCTCCTTTAAAATGCCATACGTGGCAAATAAAAGAAAGCATGCAAGATACGCATGCCAGGGCAGGTGGCCCAGGCTAAATAAAAGAAAGCATGCAAGATACGCATGCATAGGTTTGCATTGTTTCCTTTGTTTGCGTTTTTATACTTGAGTTTTTGGGGTGTGACAAAGTTAGCTATATAAGCGCATAGCGCTTAGCTTTCATCCTCTTTCTCTCCAGTGCGACCAGGTCTGACTGTGTTATACTGTTCCTTGCTCTATGGTTATATACTAGTTACCAATTTTAGGACTTTGTCGATCCAGGAATTGGTTCGGTGGCGTTTGCCCCTTACAGTTTGTGGGTCTACAAAGTCCTACAAAGCATAACTCTCCTAAACTGGTGACCCCGACATTGAATACTTATTATGCTTAGATATTTATTCGTCGCAGATTCTAGAGGACATAAATTTTCGTCCTACCCAAAACCTGATCTAGAATCGTTTCCTTTCAGTGTTGATTTTGTAATTATACGCGGTGCTAAGATATATAACCTAGTAGGACCCACTATCCATAAATTAAATTCGTATAGTGCCAATGATCGTGTGATTGTTCGAATTGCAGCTGGTATTAACGATCTTACCGCATTTCACTACGATCCAACTCATAAATACCGTGTCCCGGTACTGAAGTCGTCCAGTCATACAGCGGAGAGTTTATTTTTGGAATTGAACAATTTCAAATCGGCAATTGTTGCAGCAAGACCGAGTACTCTGGTCAGTTTTGCTACTCTCCCTCCTGTATCGTTTGCTAAATTTCAACTTAGTAAAAATCTTGGTGTGCCGGTAATTACAAAAGATGACATTCAGACAATCCAGCGTTCTCATGACTCGTTAATAGACGAAGTCATCGAGAAGATTAAGGCGCATAATCATATTCCACAGAGTGGAATTGAACTGAGAACACTATCTTGGCACAATGCGATACGGAAAATCGAGAAAAGAACTCGTCGTGGTAAAATAACGTATAACCGTAGAAACCATTTCGCACATTTGTACGACGGTCTGCACGGTGACCCTAAACTTAAACGTCTTTGGTTCCGAGAAATGTACCGATCATTTGATCTCGACCGACAGGCGCTCAGTCTTACTGATTAAAGCAGTTATCCATGCATTTTTTTTTTCTTCATCCAGTTTTAATTCATTGCTTTAATTATGGCCAAAGCACCAGACCTACCAGCAGACCCAGTACATGCAGTTAGTATTAAACTGCCCCCTTTTTGGCCTAATGACCCTACAATTTGGTTTGCGCAGGTGGAGGCGCAGTTTCAAACTCGTCAAATCACGAGTCAAACAACCAAATTTGCATATGTAGTGTCGTCACTCCAGCCGGAGATAGCACAGGAGATAAGGGATCTTTTAATTACCCCTCCTGCTTTTGCTCCTTATGAAAAATTAAAAACGGAACTCATAAAAAGAACATCAGAGTCCGAGCAAAAACGATTGCACCAATTATTAATTTCAGAGGAGCTTGGCGATCGAAAGCCAACGCAGCTTCTCCGGCGCATGAAACAACTTTTAGGAGAAAACCTACTTGAACAAAACATACTAAGACAGTTGTTTCTTCAACGTTTGCCACAGAATGTGCAATTAATTTTAGCCTCGACCAGTGACACTGTCGATTTAGAACAATTGGCTATAATTGCAGATAAAATCCTAGAAGTCGCTTCACCGCCCAAAATATGTGCTTCTGCTGAAGTACATACAGTAACTTCACCCCAACCGATAGAAAAACGCATGGATGACTTGCAAAATCAGGTTGACAGACTAACGAATTTGGTAGAAAAACTCGTTACCAGTAATACAAATAAAAACAGTCGTAGTTTTTCTAGAGGGCGTAGTCGAGAGAGATCTAAAGATCGAGGTCGGGAGAAATATAGAAATTCCTCGAAATCCGTACTACGCGCGGGTACTGAGTGCTGGTACCATTGGAGATTTGGGGACAAGGCTACCAAATGCGTCAAACCGTGTACATATAAGTCTAATGTAAACCAGGAAAACTAAATAGCCGTCAACTAGGGACGACAAGTATGACTGGCAAAACAAAAAGTCGTCTATTTTACATTCGTGACAAAATTACCGGCTCTAAGTTTCTAGTAGATACTGGCGCCGAAGTAAGTGTAATACCACCAGTGAGTAGCGAGAAACGCAACCGTAGTTCGTACACGTTACAAGCGGCTAATAAAACTCCAATCGCTACATACGGAGAAAAATCTATGTCCTTAGACATTGGATTAAGGCGTAGTTTCAAATGGATTTTCATTATCGCCGAAGTACCAATACCCATTATCGGCGCCGATTTTCTAAGGCATTTTTCTCTAGTGGTAGATATGAAAAATCACAGACTAATTGACTCGTTAACTGAACTAACGGCCAATGGTAATATAACGTCTGTAATTTCACCGAGCCCAGGTCTGACTGTGTTATACTGTTCCTTGCTCTATGGTTATATACTAGTTACCAATTTTAGGACTTTGTCGATCCAGGAATTGGTTCGGTGGCGTTTGCCCCTTACAGTTTGTGGGTCTACAAAGTCCTACAAAGCATAACTCTCCTAAAGGCGTATATCCTGTCCATCTTCAGTACATTCAGCACACGAGTACATGTAGTGCAAACTTGTCCGGTCCAAAAACGCGACGAAGCAGCATAACCCGCACACAGCATTGGCACTATAGCCTATAATACACTCGCAAGCCCAATGGAAGAGGCATTGCTCAAGACGCGCGCAAATTCAAAAGGAACTACCAGAGCGTACGTGCCCTACCATTGTCGAGACAGAGCCAATTTGACTATGTGCACATATGTATAGGCTCTATTGCAACGGAGTGCAACCATGCGCGCGGTGACAACAATTGCTTGAGGCCGCCGTAATGATACTGGTGCTGCCCACACCTCAAAAGTGCTTGAATGCCTCTAAAATTACTCTGGTTACCTGAATTCGTCATACAAGACCTCCCAAACTCGACGCCAGTTAAATCACTACTGCACTTTCATTTTCCTCGAAATATATTGGCTTGGGTGAGAATTCAAAACCATTAATTATCCCGAGCGATCACACAGACGTCTACCCGACGGGTTGTTATACTCGAGACTGCATATATCCCTACGCTGCCCTCAACGTCGACGGATGTGCAAATAGTGGCCGCCGGCGGGGCCAGGACGGATATGTAGCCTCGTCAGGAGGATCGTCCGAACCCGAGTCATCCTCACCGCTGCTAGCCTCCGAGACATCGAAGGTTAGTGGGCGGTAGGAACCCGCGGAAGACGGGGCAGCCGATGGAACCAAAGGAGAAGGAGCAGGCGCGCATCCATCTGGGTAGAGGGCGCCGTTCCCGATGGACCTGCGGGTTCGTGAGCCGGCACTGACTGGTCAGCCCCAGTACAACGGTTGGGCTGGACCCGACCGAGACCCAACGATGGCCCAAGCCGGTTCTCCGTAGGCTCGACGCCTCCTGTCCCTGAAGGTACGCTATCCGAGGGACGGGGGTCACTTGCGTAACCGCCGTGCTCAGCTCTCATACCTGGGCCTACCGAATCGGCAGTACCCCTTCCTTTGAAGCGAGAGATGAGTTCCCGTAACAACAAAGGTTGTTCGGTAGCGGCCCCAACTATCCAAAGACCAGGGGGCCGAGCAGCCGGTGGTCGGGTCACGGCGTAGCCATAGTCCGGTGGAGCTCCCGCTAGGTCGAAAACCCGTGCCGGACTGGTCCACCCCGACGTGCCAACCCGGCTGGGGTGTATTGGTTACGTACTGCTGGGCAGCTAACTCTGAAGGGAATGTTTACCTGAAAATTGATATACACATAGATTGGCATCCAATCTGCATGATCCTGTTATCAAAAGTATGGTACCACGTTTCCTTTTCGAGATGTCGCTCCCCGAAAACCCTAATTTTTGATTATCGTGGTAACTGTTTTGCATTTTTGGCTCCCCATGGTGCCCACATGGATAGTTGGAATGACTTCATATTTTATATGCACACAGACAAGGCACATGGGTTTGCTTCATATCAAGGGCAAAGCAATTCCACCCTTTTTGGGGGCGTGGTCAAGGTTTAAAAGTGAAAATGGCAAAATGAGCCTCCTCTTTTGAAGGGGGTTGTTCCCCCGATAGGTCACTACCCAAGCGATTGAAACTTACATATCTTAAAATACTGTATCCAATCTATCTTTGGTATAAAATTTGGTTTGGTATCTTTTGCCTTCATGGTTTGTTGAATTTTTGTAAAAGGTCAATATATTGCTCAAAAACGCTAGTTTTAATTGCATTATATACAGTATACAACATGTTACTATGAGAGCAGTCTAATATGTCATATTTAATACATGTTCAATTATACAGGTTGTCAGTTCAAATCCAGGTGATGGCAAACGGAGACCTCGATGGCGCTGACCCTCCGGCGTAAAAATGTCTGCTTTTCCCTCTGGTCGCTAAGCTCAGACCTGGCTTCTGAGCTATAGGTCTCGAAGACCAAGCCTGTGAAACAGGACGTCCTCTTCGGAGGCGCGTTCTGTTCTTCCCTGCTCGCTTTGGCCGAGCCGCCGAGAGTGAGCAAGCGCTAAAGCAAGCACAGGCAAAGGTTTCTGGTTCCCAAAAAACCTTCGAGCAAGAAGAGCAAGGGCAAGCGCCCTTCCTGTTCGAGCTCTGGCAGGCCCGCCAAGCAGGGGAAGTCAGGCACTCCCCAGGACACCAAGCAGCCCGGTGCCCCGGGTTCTTCTCAGAAGAAATTCAGGGCCAGGTCTGGCCAGCCTCCCAATTCGAAGGGCAAGGGGCCAAAGAAGGGGAAGCAACATCGGTCATGATGGCTTGGCGGCCGCGGAATGCCCTCATGTAACGGGATCCTCACCACCTCCGGTGGGCGGCCGCCTTCGGTTGTATGCTCCGGAGTGGCCAGCCATCTCAGCTCCACGGGCGCTTGGGTTCTGGAGATTGTGTCTTTGGGTTATCGCCTGGAATTCACGGCGGAACCCTTAGCGACTTCTTAACCGAAACATACTCCTTATCCACAGGATGGGGGTCAGAAGGATGTCATCCTTATGACAGAGGTCTCGGCCCTGCTTGGCATGGGCGCCATCTCTCCGGTCGACACCCCCCCCCCCCCCCCCCCCAACCCCCCAGCCTTCCGCGAGGGGTTTTGGTTGACGTTCTTCTTAGCTCCCAAGCAGACCGGGGACTGGCGCCCCATCCTGAATCCCAAGCCCTTGAACCGTTTCATACGGCCCCGCAAGTTCAGTTCAACCTTTGCATGTACCTGGACGACTGGTTGATCTACGGCGCGTCACCAGTACCAACGATGCACCAGGTTCAGCTAGTCATCAGGGTGGTTCAGGGGTCAGATCCATAACAAAAATGCCTTCGGCTTAATTTTATTTCATTCATTTAATTTATGGGTTCTAAAATCTAGATGAAAGGGAATCGATTTCGACAGGGAATCGATTTATACAGGTAATAGATTCCTCAAAAAATATCGAAACGCGATTCGAATCGATTCTACTCGACTCCGGCGGCGTGGAATCACGCGCCCGAGCCCAGAAAAATAGTATGTGCCCGTTATCTCTATGGGCCTTGAACAGACGTGAGTAGCAGTAGTCGAGAAAAAAAATGCGACGGAAATAAAAACGCGACGGGAAAAACAGGAGACGCCGATTGATTGGCACATATGGAATTCCATAGTAAACACTATGAGCAACTAACAATGGAAATTGGGCACAAACCATTGTTATTAACAATGGTTTGTGCCAAATTTCCATTGTTAGTTGCTCATAGTGAAAGTTTTAGTTTTAAAAGTAGGCCCACCACAAAGGGTGGTCCGACCTGAAATCCAAAGTATACAATTATGGTCACTAGTACCGAGTGGGGCATGCACATCAATACCGGAATACAAATTAGCATAATTGGTAAAAATAAATATTGCCACCCCTAGTAGGAAGAATGACTACTTTAGAGTAAACCCTTCAATATCAAGAATTGATTGAATGGGTATATCATTAAAATCTCCTACTATAGAAACACCAGCATCCGGATATTGTAACAAAAGACTCTCAGTAGTAAACACATTGTGATCAATATATCTTGCACATTAGATTTCCTAGGTGGAAAATAAACGGTACAAACAATAATGCACGACAACTGGCGTAGCAATCGAGCTGGTCTCATAACTGTCCATAAGGTCTCAACCCCATCAGGGATCTGCACTGGTAGCAATTTGGCTTGTAAATGATGTTTAGCGTACAATGCCACACCACCACCTGTGCGACCATCAGTCCTTAGTCTTTGTGAAATACTGTCTAACGTTGCTTGGTTCGTGTACGTGCGCGCGGTCGACATTGCACCGTGTGGACAGGGTACTAGTTAATGCACCATCTGGGTTCCGTCTGTGAGACAGTCTTTGGAATCCTTTTACGAGTCACACGAGACCAGGGAGTTTGACCTATAGTAATTTGAACATACATATTCAAACCAGGTCATTTTGGAATCGCGCAATCGCAAAGATGATATCATTGCTTCATGAATAATGATGTCAGACTGGTGACATGATGACGGATCGGTACGGTACGAACAGCGGAAGCGAGCTTCGGAAGCGCACTGTTTTGTTTGTTTTTTTCGCTGTGTCTTGTCTACGTCTGGGATTGTTCCATTGGACTTGGAGTTGGGTGAATTTGTCACCCAGGTCCCAAAAATAAGGGGAATAGTATAGTCGTGGATCACAACAAAATGAGACAAAGACTACAAGCCTTTCGGTTTCTATAAATGTATTATTACGACTTAATTATTTGACGTATTTACAATATTTACAATAAATGGTGTAAGAGTAAAGGGCCACTTTCTTGACCAAATAAACAAAATAAATCATGGTTTGACTCAAATGAAATGCGTGTAAAACTGAAAGATAACGAACAGGTTTCTGCGTGCTCGCAACTTTAAAGCAATTAACAAAAACAGAAGCAACTCAAAATATGGCAAACTCTTTGCTCAAATCAGCAAAATTATAGGCAGCAAATCAACTGAATCAGCAGCAAAATAGCATTACGACCTTTTCCCCTTGAGAGCCCAGGCAGCGGTTGACGTCCTGCGTCCTTGGCTGTCCTCACTGGGAACGCCTATGTACTGGCTCATTAACATGCGGGAAATACCCTCAGCAAAAAGGTCATCTGCATAAAATATAATTACCGAAAACTTCAAAATATATATTCAGAAATAATATGCTGCAATTTACTTTGAAATAAGCAAGATACAATATATCTCAATCATGCAATCAAATGGGTAGACAAAAGTAATAGTCATTAATTTGACAGAATCTCATAAATCATTTAAATAAATTCAACTTACGGTAGTTCCGTCAAAACCAAGCTTCAGGCTGGTTGCCGTGAAGACCGGTCAGAGAGTCCCAAAACTTGCTTAGTCACAAAGCATAAAATCACGGGTAGACCCATAGGGTACATAGATTGCCGACCCTATCCTGCGGTGGCAGACTCCACACGCCTGTTGGTTACGGTGGCAACAGAACCCAAAACACAACTGTCAAACGTCTTCTGACTATCACCTAGCTCAACTGTCAAACTCACATACTCAAAAAAGGGTGTCTACATGTTCACAATAATGCTTTGTATTATACTTAACACAATGAAATAGGTGGGTGAACTACCATGACCACGTTACATACAATGGGTTAATTGAAAAGGTTCCAGTACAGTGTGATAAAAAGCCAATTCTATACAAAAGAGTAAAACCACAAACCCAGAAGAGTGTTATGTAATAACAGGTGTAGTCTGAATATCTCCAGGGAAGAATTGGCGGGAAGGGGAGAAAACTTTCAACCACTAAAAAAATACGTATTAAAGGAAACGATCTTACAGAATTGCGTGCCTCGCACTGCACTGGGCACACTTGCTGGGTATGCGTGCTAGGCCTACGACTGTACCGATGTGCTCCAAGTTGGCAGCGTAAAACGTTCGTCGTTGGACCTTTTTCAGGTTTCTGAGTGAGTGATAATGACCTCCAGAAGCAGGTGCTAATCAAAATTAGGAGAGACAATGACAGATCTTCAAAGGACATTAAAAACAAATATTATTTCCAAGTGTTTGAACCGTGTCCAGAATCGGGCCATGCAGCGACGATGAATCTTTTTCCCTTCTTCTGTTGATTTAATGCACCTATCAATTGTTTCAAGCAACCCCCCCCCCCCCCCCCCCCGCCCCCTCCCCCGGGCTACCCCACCTAAGAGGTGACCAAACCCCCACCTAGGGGGTGGGGCAGCGCGGGGGGCGGGGGAGGGGTGGGGTAAACAATTGATAGGTGTATAACGGGTACGAATTTACAAGTCGGACATCACTATTTCTTGAAAAAATTGACTAATTAACAAATGTTAGCCGTCAGTAAGTGCAGATCTGATAGAAAAAGAAACATTTGGCAGGAAGAAATGACGATTATATTTGGACAAAACTTGAAAATTGTTTTAATATGAGGCAGTAGAAGTCCGACTTGGTAAGACTTGAGAAGTTGATCATAATTTTTTTCTTTAAAAATAGAATGACTCGGCTAGCATTGGAATGTGCAGATTTGATGGAATAAATAGACCCCTTGCATGGCGGCCATGACAGAGGGCAGTCACATTGCCACAGTGCGTCATACACGAGTAGGGACTTTATGGATCTATTGTCACATCATTTAAATATGAAAACCTGCCCTCTGTCATGGGCACCGTGCAAGGGGTCTATATCAAGTGGAAACAATTTAGATTTTGGGGAAAACACACTAATTTTTTCAGCCTGCCTGATATGTTTTGCACACAAGGTCTGAAGCCATGATCAACTTCTCAATTCTTTCGGGTACTTTCATGCAAGAAATTCCCAACTGCAGTTATTTGTTTTGACAATTTGCAAATTTTTTTTTTATTTACCATTTATTCAACACAAAAACCATGCATGTATTTTAAAAGTTTTTGAATTATGGCCGAGTGAAATTTTAAAAGTCATCCTTTAGTTCTGTAATGCTGTTGGTACCATTTTTGAAAGTTTACTAATCATGTTTTTATACCTTCGGAATGAAAGCAATGATTGAAAGATAGGGCATAAACATTTTCTTGTGATAAGCAGATTGTTTTACTATAGTACTAATAATTAGTACCGGTACTAATCGTGTAATTGACGTTATTAATACAGCATGCTGTGCTGCTACATCAATGCAGGCACGTTTATGAATTTACATGTACTTGTCATTCCACAAATGTAATTTTTCAACAGAAAATTATTGTCCCAAGCACTGATGACTATACATGTAAAATATAAACAAAAACTTGGAGGTCAGAGTTCAATTGTAATGTAGCATTTATTTCGTGTAGTCGGAGGCATGCTTCCCAGTGGACTCAAACTGTCAAATTGTTTTCACATGTACACTTTTATATACAGGAGCAGGGGTCGATATCACAAAGAATTGTGATGCGTCACAAAAGTAGCCAAATCCATCGCAACTCGCTGAACCTGTTGCGATGGATTTGGTATACTTGCGACACGTTGCAAGTCTTTGACCCATGGCTCAAATTCATTCTGCTGTTTAAGTTTAAGCAGGAATATGTACCTTCATAGCTCAGAAAAATGAACTTTAAAAATCCACTAGCTAATCTCATTACATCAGTATTAAGCCAAGCACCACCACGAAATTGGGCACTTTTACAGTCATGTGGAGCTTTCATAAAGGCACACAATGTGTCTATTCCCTCCTTGCATGGACAGTTTGCTCAAAGTTTCAACAAAGGTGTTTACACATTTAGATTCATTCATGAATTATCAAAGCACTGTCGTAATTACATGTACATCTGCACAAATGCTGTACCTTCCAATTATGCCTCCATGTTATGTGAATACACCATGGAGTGTACATGTACTTACATGTAGCTGATCACATGCTCAAAAAAGAATTTGTCAAGCAAGGCTTCAACCATGGTTCACAGTCTAATTCATTCTGATTAAAGACTACTGTTTTATGTGTGGCTGCAACGGCGTCGCTAGAGGGGTGTGTGACACTCCCCATTATTTATTTTTGTCGGCAAAATCATGGTGGTGTCTGCCCATAATAGTATGAAATTAAACTGCTATACATTGTAACACCGCTCATCCAAATTCCACGGCTAAATCGGCAATGCTATTAATTACAGCGCTGGTAATAGGCCACAACATATTATAATATGTCGGCAAGTACGCGTTGTCCCGCGAGGGCGCTAAACTTGTCACCAGCCCTCCCCTCCCCCGCTGAGCGACTCCGTTGGCATATTTGTTGTCACCGTCGGCAAATGTCTGTCACACCCCCAATTCAAAATGGTATACCGACGCCGTTGTCTGGCTGTCCTTTTGCAATTGACATAAGTCACAAAGCCCTGCAGGGCATTTGGTAAAATTTTCCATCATTCATCAAATATGGAAGCCCCGGCCTGACATGAAGCAGCAACAGGACATTTTACTTAAAGAAAACCAAAGCGTGGAGACACAGGATTGCACACCCTTCTGTCGGGAGAAGCCGCAAGTAGTCAGGAAGTATACGGACTGATGCGAATCCCATGTAGATGGAGGTCAATCTGATTCCTCATTTTCTGAAGACAAAAAAGCAAAAGAATCGCATACGATAGTAAATCGTGACAATTTGGTAGGAATCTGCCTAAAACAGCGTTTAAAGGCACAGGCTCGTCAGCAATGCGCGCCCGCCAAATTCGTGCTCGAAACACGCAGCTCCATGCCTTTGCTATGGAGCTGCGTATTGCGTGGCACACATTTGGCGGGCGCGCATTGCTGACGAGCCTGTGCCTTTAATTGTAATTACTAATTTCATTTTCCCCATGGCTCATCAAATGCACATCAAGGACACTGTATCAAGCAGGTACGAGTTAGTTGTACATGCATACAGCTGAACTGAACACTTGCAGCATGAAAATATTGTTATATGGTGGATCTTGTATTAATAATAATGTGATTATTGTCACTGTTCCCCTGTATAGAGACTGCAAAAGGAAATACCAGTAAATGTTTAACATGGGTTTGTGTGTACGGGCATTGCGTTCGCACTGTGGACTCGAAACCCATTCAAGTCCGACAATTTGCGGGAAAAAGTGACGGATTGTGGACTTGCACTCGTTCGCTCAAGTCCACAGTCAGGTTTACCAAACTTGGGAAAAGGGGTTAGGGTGGGGGTGGAGGGTATTCAAAAAAGGTTAGGGTTCAGGAGTAAAGTTTAGAAACATGGATTAGGGAAAAATTGGGGTGGATGAGGGAAGAATTTGGAAACAGGTTATGCTAATAAATTACGTCAGAGCATGCGCATCTGCTCCACGTAGGATTGCGCTCGGAATTTCGCGAGCAAACCACGTGACTCGTGAAAGATTCCAAAGACGGTCTAACAAACAGCACCCATAAACTAGTTCCCTGTCCACACAGTGCAATATCGACCGAGAGCACGTACGGCGCATAAACTAGTTCCCTGTCCACACGAACCAAGCAACGTTAGACCGTCTTTCACAAAGACTAATCAATCCTACGCCTTTACAGCATAGAAAATCCATCTAAGGTTTACAGTTCGTTGGGTGTGTCCACAGAAAACCAAGTTTCTGTCAATGCTACAACATCAGCATGGTAGGCGTCAACATAAATGTTTGGGATCATCAAAATTGGTAGACAGTGACCTTATGTTGGTAAGTAAAAGTGTAGGCAAGTCATGCTGTCTTGGTTCCACGTTACATTTTGTACTCCCTGGGTAGTATTCGCTCTTTCTCTAAACTCAGTCCTGCTTGCAACCCTTTGCTGAATAATAACAGGTATAAGGTGCTGATCAAATAATATTCGAATTTTCTGTCAGATGTCGATGTTTCCTGACTCCAGCTCGTTTACTTCTGTGTGTACTAAGTTTAGAGTTAATACCCAAATTCCTAATGCGATACCACGCGAGTGGTGGCACTGTAAGCTTGTCACACTGACTATGGATTTGGTTGATCCGTGTTTGGAAAGTAGCTGTATAATTTGCGTAATATCGTGCTCGTCGCCCGCTGTACCCATGAGGAAGAGGTGTCGAAGGTGCCGCCAAGGCCCGGTGCAATTCATGAAAACTCGTGGCACAATCATCCTGATTAGAAACTCTAGTCATACTGACTAATTTTCAGTTGCACACAGCTGACCCTTATTGTCTAGTTATTTTTGACTAAAATGTTTTTAGAGTGTGGGGAAAAATGGGGGAGAGATCAGTGTAATATTGTTCAAAGACTTGCGACGCGTCGTAAGTGCTTAAATCCATCGCAACTCGCCGAACCCCTTGTAAGCTTACGACAGATTTTCTGGTCACGCTCCTTTAACCAACGCAATCCTTAATATCAATGCAAGATGAAACTTGATAAACCATACCGTACCGGTATACAGTTCCAAAATAGAAACGCAAATTATACTCTGACTGGGAGATCAAGAACGCTGAGAGATGTAACATTGTATCGGTCAGTAACACGTACATGTATGACCACCTCCTGATTTCACCAACCCGCGCAAGAGCCGCTGAGGCAGATTGCGCCACTCTGCCTTAATTGCCTCCCTTGGCTCCTGTACTTCTTAGGTTGTTTGAGAGACGCGCGGTTCCAAAGATCAGCTGATCACACGCAGGTCCAATCCTACATGATTAAAACAGCCATTCGAAAAGTCGAAACCATAAATTTCGTTACCTCTTTTTTAACAGGTTGATGGACCACATACTTACACACCTCTAACAGTCATGATCCGACCTACGTCCATGTGTAATTTGCTCATCGGTTTTGTCATCCAGTCGGTGCTGGTGATGGAGACTACGACAGCGCAAGAGCCGTGTATGTTTTGCTTTTTACCAAGGACGGTATAACACCGTATGCGCAAGATATGATAGACCACTAGTGCGAAATAAATTCAATATAAAACTAAAGTGCGAAAAAGCGCCATTTCAGCATGCAAGCTGGACGCGTCTGCTTGACATACCTTTTGTGGATGCTGCTGTAATATACACCTCAACACAGATTACTCCACGAGAGGCATGTCAAACAGGCATGAGTTTGTTTACTGAAATGGCGTCTTTTTGTACTTCATTTCATTGCATGAGGTGGTCTATCTTGCGTCTACGGCGCTATATTGTCTTTGCTTTTCATGCAAGTAATTTCGGCTTTGAAAATATAGAAATGCACAAGCAATTGAACCTCTAGAAACTATGTCCTGTATTCACTCTGTACACCATACCAAGTAAATCTGCATTGGAGCCAGCTAAACTCTGCCACAAATCGTGCTGCATATGTTGTAAGAAACTAAGTGGACAAAAGAGACTTGTGGGGGAACCATTGTTCCTTTTGTCTAACCCTCGCCTTTGTACCCCATAAGTACCTATATACTTGTTCACCTAATCTTTTGAGAGTTGAACCAACATTTTGCATTCTAGATACTGGTGAATCTCCCAAGGAAATACGCTTTGCTGACGGTGAGGGCGCGAGCGAGGGACGGGTGTTGATTCGCGTCGCCAAAAACTTCAGGTGGGAGACCATGTGCTTCGCGCGTGTAGATGGCGTCACAAGAGGCTATATCGCTCAGTGGATGTGCCGAAGGCTTGGGTTCCCATTCGCCTGCGGGATTGAAGAGGCGGGGCTAAACCGAACAGAGGAGAGAGAATGGGACATTTTTAGCAAGAGGTATAACGCGTCGTGCGTGGACTCTGATGCGACCTACGAAAGCTGTGACTTCTACGGACCGTATGGGATTTGCTCCCATGATCACGATTTGTGGCTGACTTGTGGGTATCCAGGTATGTTAAGGCGTCATAAACGCAATATGTGTTGACGTCACAGTTTGTTACATGCGCGCTTTCTATGTAGTTCACAAAACGTCTAGTTTTCCGGCCTTTTTTTTCAAACTCCACAAGTTCTTCATTCGAAGAGAGCCCCAAAAACGTGGTAAGTGCACCTTTAAACCCCGATAAAAGCTTGACCCAGATTTTCCAGGGCAAACCCATCTGTCTGGCAGGACCTATATGTTTGCATAAAACTCTGCAAATTCCCCATTCAGAGAGACCACAAAAACATGTTAAGTCCACATTTAAGTCCCGGTAAAAAGCTTGGCATTCGTTCCAGGGGCTTTTAATGCAAGAAATCAATTATCTTGTCATTGTTTTACATGTATAAGTAAACAACTCTAGGAGACATTTTGATAAAAGATTTTGCTCACCTAATATGATTAGTATGCACATCCCTATATGTAGTAGTGTTGTAAGCAGTACCTTAGTGCAACGTTGTACATGAAATGTATTTTTGCTCATTACTACAGGTATGTCTCAATATGAACTTCGACTGAGTGGGCAAGACAATGTCATCCAAAGCGACGGAGGTTTGCTTCAAGGCAGATGCGGGGCAAACTACGACTGGGGCGAGCTTTGTGGCGACACATTTGATTGGGCGACGGCTGGTCACGTGATCTGCCGCCATCTTGGAGTGTCGGCATACGCTATCTCCTCGTCTGGAGTCGAGATCGTTTCCGACAGGGCGAGCTCTGATAGTCCACAGCACACCGTGTATGTAGATCTGGTTTGTGTTGGAACGGAAAACAGAGTTCATGACTGCAGAATGGAGCCGCGTACATCTTGTAGAAGCCACGCCATTTTGGATTGCCTGACTGAGAACGTTCTCAACGGAAACCTATGTAAGTAGTTTTCTTTCAAACGTTAAGAGCAATGCAAAAGAAGGAACAATCAATAATTATTTGAAAACATATGCTCAATACTAACATAAATAACCAATAAAACAGCGATTTTGTAGGCGTCCAAGTTATTCGGACTAGTTTTTATCCTCAATCATGGAGATAACTCCGTTAGTAACAGTTTGTCTACTCTGTAATCTATCTTTAAATGATTTTGTTTCTGCAAAACCAGACGGAGAAAATACGACTATCATCTTTGAAGTTATTGTTAGCGAGCGAGGCCCAAGAATCCTTCGCTTCCCAGTTGACCCGGGTGTCGACGCAGTCTGCCACCCGGACGTGGATAATGGCTTCACCACGGACTTTATCTTAATGGCCTGCCACCGACACGCAAACACCTGCCGGGATTTCGCATCAACAGTCCCGGGGCAGAACACCTCGGTGGTTGGTGAGGTCCGTCTAGCGTGCTTCGGATATCCCAAGGATTTCCGGACCGTCGGCTGTGAAACATGGGAAGATGGTGCTGGGCCGTTTGGGTCGGAATTATACGACAGTAGTTTGCCAGAGGGGGAATGCATAACCGGCCATGATTTCTTGTTGTATTGTAGGATATCAGGTAAAGGACAGCTAAAAATATGTTATGGGGTATTTGATAATGATAATCGGGGGAACCCTTACTAAGGCGTCCACGCTGTCATTACCCCCAGATAACAGTGCTCCATTAAATCAATCTATATACCATCTCAGCTATCTAGGGAGTATACAACTCATGCGCTCAATGGCTCATCGAACACAACATGTGCTACCCTCTCATCAAGTACTAATTTTTACTCCTGGGGTGAGATTGGGGTGGGGAGTATTGCTTGGCAAACCTCGCTCAAGGGTACACACACACACACCATGAATGGACCAGACCAGGATTCGAACCCACTACCCTTGAAGTTAACTCGGGTTTTAAATACGTTCCACTAGATCGCTCCGCCGCAGCACCTTTTGCGCGGAACTGCCATATTGGCCAAATAACGAGGAAGTATACCGGAACAATGACCCCTTATCAATATAATGCAGACAATGAAACACAACGCATCTCAAACATTTGTTGCCCCACAGAGCTGTGATTTCCTGCTAATGTTTTGCTTGACATCTCCTTTTGTTTTGTTTGACTCAGATGAAGAGTTTACAACCAATCCATATTCCAGCGAACCGATTGGTCACCTTCGCTCGACTGCGTCAGATATGCGACAGTGCAACAGTGAATGCAACGAACCGAATGTATGTAAATGCGATAGACTTTGCTTAAAATTTGGCGACTGCTGTTACGATTTTGCTTACAAGTGCTTCAGTCAAAATGGTGACGTATCGAGAGGTACATCTAATGAGTATCTTCTCATGCAAGATATGTATGAATGTGTTATTTTTCCCAATGGAGATTATGACCCTGAAGGATATGGATACGTCCTGGTCAGTCGGTGTCCGGCACCATGGCTGGACGAAGAAACCCGGGAAGGTTGTGAGGCGGTTGTTGATCCGAATGACATCATTGGGTCGATCCCTGTGTATGATGACCAGTCTCAAAAACATTACAAGAATGTCTTCTGCGCAATCTGTCACGGCAGATCTCTGGAGGGACTCCGAAAGTGGGATGTAGCTGTCGAGTCATTCCAATCCGATGACCCATCTGAACTACCACTCACCCGCATCCCCAACTTCAACATCGTCGTCCGGGGCTACCCCACCGGAAGGTGGATCATAAAACCTCCCGAGGAGGGAGCTAAGCCTAGATACTGTTCGACATTTGTTAATGTCATCAAGTCTTGCCCCAATGAGTTTAACGGCACCGCCTTAGCCGGCCTGTGCGCTACATACCTCGCTCCGGTTACAGTTGGTTATTTCCCGTTTAAGAACTTACACTGCGTTTTGTGCAATGCACAAACTATTTTATATAAAGGTTGCCAGGAGTTTCCAAGTGCGGTCCCGGAAGTGTGTCAGACAATAGGTGTACCTTTGTGCCGTCTGATTCTTCCGGAAGACTTGTCAGGGAATAATTTGCAAAATTTTATTAGCATTGACGTCCTCTTTGATCTGTCTCCTTCGTCGACGCAATATTCGCAAGAATCGTGCAACGACGGTTACATTTACGACCCTTTTCTGCAGAGATGTCGAGAATTCACCTGCAACATTGGGTTCGAGATCGTGGAGGGCCGCTGCAAGACTACTCCTGCTCAAACTCCCCTCCACGGAACAGAATCATCAGGATGCCTATTTGAGATGTTCAATGAATCCAACGCCCAAGCAGTTAAAGAAGAAGGAAACGAATCATCAATTTATATTGTGCTAGATTTTTTCGATGATGCGGCTGCGTTTGAGAAGATGCTTGGCAAGGCTTTAGGCATAAATGAATCAAGCAATGCTACGAAAGGTACAGTCTGCAATGGCTCTAGTGTTTACTTGTTAGTTCCATTCAGCGCCAGCCAGTTTGTTGAATGTGCTCGCAGTATTATTAGTGCATCAGACGTACCATTTAACCAAGACCGGAATAACTCGAGCAACAACGGTCACTTCCTGGCAGTTGTGACATTCGACTACAGCTTGGAAGATAAAATGTACCTCAAAACAACAGCGCCTAAGGTTTGTCTTGAGATTGGGAAATTAAACTGCTCTACGCTGCTAATCATTGAGAGGGTTGGGTTTGAGCAGGTGCCACAAAATGATATGCCGGCCATTCAGGTGAGATCTACGGGTCAGATAGTTCTCGAGGATGACTTCGTTTTGCTGTCAGATGGCAGAGCTGTTGTGTGTTCCTTGTTAGAATCCCATGAAGGATTGCCCGTAGTTGAAGGGTTTGAGCCTCAACTGAGACGAGCTCTGTCAGTGGCTGGTAATGCAGTGTCGCTTTGTTCGCTGGCTGCGACTTTCATCACGTACAGCGCTCTACCAAGCCTGCGGAATGTGGCTGGCAAGTCTCTCATGAATCTAGTGGTTGCGCTGTTTATTGCCATGTTGTTCTTTCTGTTGTCCATCTGGCTATCTGAGAATCCGATCGCCTGTATCGTTGGAGCTGCCATCGCTCATTACACATGGCTCGTAGCCTTTCTCTGGATGTCCGTGTTATCCTACAGCGTGGCTAGAGTTATGGGGACCCTATCGCGACCTCAGCAAGCAAGTCCATCTGAAGTCCGACGGCTGCTGATGTCCTACGCGGGCTTCGCCTGGGGCCTCCCACTTATTGTCATCTGTATCTGCTTGATTCTTCAGTTCTGCGGCTGCACCAATCTGCCACCAATCTATGGCGAGTACGGGTTCTGTTGGATTTCAAATCACACAGTTCTCCTTGTGGTCTTTGTGGCTCCTGTGGCTGCCTGTTTGATGGTGAATGTTGGTCTCTTCGTCTTTTCGGTTGTCAATCTGAGACGAAGTCGTGAGAAGAGCAAGTTCGCTCGTAAAGAGAGCGAGGTTAAAGGCATTGCAACTGAGCTGGGCATCAGTGCTAAGGTAAGAGGTGTGAAAAAAAAAATCGTCGCAATTTTCCCATACTGACGAACAGACATTTTTTATCAAATTTCGTTTTTTTACATTTTTGAGGTTTTTGGGGTATCCCCTATTATTTCTGAACATTTCAAACCAAGATATTGTCTGGTTTTTGAGTTATAAAACATCTGAAAATGACGAACAACCCAATTTCGCTTAAAAAGTTTTTCCCATACTGACGAGCATGGATTCTTAGTTGGTGACCGTTAACTGTTACAACACAGCGCGCTGGTACTGGGTACCAACCAATATCGCGCGAAGCTGAACGCTGTTTTTACGTAAGAAAAATCAATAAATAAAGAAAGATATGAAATTTTACAAAATGTTAGTTTGTGGATATGGTACTTAATTACCTAAGTGTTCATAAGTATAAAGATAAGCCTCGTCCGCAGCCCCGATGAAGTAATATAACCGCTAATCTGGTGGACCGCCGTTCAAACACACAAACATATGGAGGTGGCGAACAACGTTTTGAGTTTTTCTTATAGTGATGAACCCAAAAGTGCACAGCGTTACGGGTGGCGAACAGCAAGTGCATCGAATTTTGTTTTTTTCTCATACCGACGAACACGTTCACAGCTTTATAACTGCTCAGATATTAATCAAATAAATGGAAAATACGTAATTAATTAAAGTTTAGACATTAAGCAAGAAGGTTATTAAACCGAAAAGTGGAATTTTATTTTCAAAAGCGGTGAATTAAAAGAACCAAAATAAGTCCAACTAAAAACTCGAATTACTCGAAACTGCAGTTTGGCATGTTTGGCCATGTTCGTCAGTATGAGAAAAACGCGACGAAATTAGTCCCTAAAAGAAGTAAACCAAGAAACAAAATATGACGCGAGTTGTTGTGTATTCCAAACAAATAGTGAAGATGTAAAATAAAATTAGAAAAATTTTAAACATCCAATTGATATGCGCGAACGTAATTTATATTTCATTAAGTTCCCCAGTCAAATCTTAATATTCCAAGGCAAGCGCAGACTGTCCGGCAGGCCCCACATGTTTGTGTACAAAAATAAACTGCCAGGTGCATCAGATTCCACGTAGTAACCTCCAATGCCTATTCTTTTTAACTCTCTATGATCTCCAGTTGAGTGGGATAGTCGGCATCACCTGGGTTCTTGGATTCCTCAAACAGCTCTTAAACGGCAACCTTGTCGTCACCTACATCAACATCGTCCTGAATTACCTGCAGGGTTTCTTCATTTTCGCATCCTTTTGCCTTAATCGTCGCGTGAGGGGGTTGTGGCGAGAGAAATTCTTCGGTGCACGGCGTAAAGACAATACTTCAACAAACCGGATTACTAGGAAACGGGATAAGGGAACAGACGATTCCCATATGTAATAATGCTTCTGCAAATACGAAATTGTATGTTCTGGTTAGGTGTCAAAGCCAAATATATGAGAAATAAAATCGCGTGGTTTTCATTCAGATTGGAACCAGGCACCTCTGTTGGTTTTTACAGCCAGTTAGTTGTTCTTTCAGATCAGCATAAGTTAGACCCCGTTCTCACTAGAGAAATCGCTTCGTTCGACGAAGATTCGACGAATATTATTATTATTATTATTATTATTATTATTATTATTTCTTTCTGGTATTCATATACCCAGGATTCCACAATAGTGTTCATTGCACTGTCACTCGCAAGCGTGAGGAAACCCATAAAGGATTATAATTAGAAATGGCCAGAGACACCGACGATGATTCGACCAATATATTTTCTGATGTGAACGCACGCCTCTTCATTCGATGATGATTATAATCTCTTCATTCGCTGAAGCAAATTAGCTTCATTCGATGAAGAGGTAGCTTCATTCGATGAGGAGGTCGCTTTATTCGATGAAGAGGTCGCTTCGTTCGACTAAGCAAATTTATAATGCGATTTGACATATTATGAGTGAACTCCTTAAAGAGGAAGAATCCCCCTTGACGAAAATCCAGCATTTAGGCTTTTAGGCATTTAGGCATTTTGTCCAAACATCCCTCTTGCCGACGTGGATTTTTATTATGTTTTATTTGTCGGTTTTAAGTGGATAAATTGCAAGCAAATTAGGTATTCATGATATGCGCGTGACCCCGTGACGCAATCCTGAGAAAGAAAAGTCAACACGATTGTTAGCTCCATACGTTTACACGCAAAAAACTTGGAAAACCGTCTCTGTTAGATGGTGTTTTTTGAAGAATTGTTTTGGTCCAAAAAGCCAGAGATATGCCCAGTAGTTGCGTGGTTGTATGTTTTACCAGACATCATGAAAAAAAAGAGCAGAAGCTAAGATCCTTTTTTATTACAAAGAGAGAGAAAAATGAGTCGCTCATTCTAACTTGTACCGGCCGATGTGCATATACCGTGTGCCAATTTCAAACACGTGGGAACTACGACAAACACCGGTCGCAATGCACCAGTGTTTCCTTCAAAAGACTCGACTTCATTGTGAGCCACAATTTTACGGTTTTTTTCACAAAAAAAGGTAATAATAGATTATTGTCGTCTTACATCAGGTGTTTTCACGTTTGTATTTTGAATTACAAGGACAAAACAGGCATGATGAACATACACTTCGTATATTTTCCATTCAATACTGCACAGGCCGTTTTGTGTGTTTCTCAGGATGACGTATCGCCCCTGTTTGTAAACAAACCAAGTGACCTCGAGCGTTTCAGAATTTCGGGTGAAGAGGGTCGGAACTGAATTGCGTTTTAAACAAATACTGTCGGTTTTTGGCGGAAAACACGTTGTAATCGCGTTGTAGAAACATAAACCTCCATGATAAACAGGAAAACTAAAAAAATTTGGATGGGGGGATTCTAGCTGTTTAATACGTATTTCTGGTATATACAGGGTCACGTCGGGTCTTAAGGTCACAATTTTAGTAGAATGGTTCCCTGTCCTCATATTTACTTCCCCTTCGTCGTATATCGAGATCAGCGTATCGCACATGGACAGGGGACCAGTGTGCAATTTTAAACCGGAAGTGTAAAAAAATCAATCAACAGAGGGCGTTTATTTTTCTTATCTGACTGTAATTTATTGGCTCTCATACCCTCTTTTGTGGGGTCGAAGAGATGAATAAACCATTCCAACCATTCCAACCACACCAGTACATATGGCTCCCATAGGAACCTATGCTGAATGCTCAATTTTCAAAAATCATTTAAAAACACCCATAACTCTCTCAGCGTCTGGAGACGACAACCAAAATACCTATTGAAATCTCATATTTTTAATTCTGTTCAATTGTATAGGGGTAATTCGTCACTTTCACTCCCTAATTTCCACATGAAACAAAACTACTCCTGCAAGAGTTAAAATTGCTAAACAGACCAGCGCCATTTTGGGAAAACAGGTCACTTTTCGCAACTTACACGAGCTACATTCTCCAAAATGTTTGTAGTTGGAAGAAAAATTACCCCACATCACGATGGTGGCCAGTTTTCCCACAAGACCACACTTGTTCAGCTCGCAATTCTGTCTAATATAGAATTTTCATGCTAATTCGCTGCGCTCAAACGCATGAAAAACAGTTTCTGTTTTAAGGAACGCCAAATAAGGGAGACAATAACTCGTAAATAATTTCTCAGAGTTTAATTGGTACATGATGGGTGTTGGCCTGCATTAGCACGCAGAATGTCCATTATATTTACAATTATACATTATTAATGAGTACAAGCTAGCATACATGTATGTCTTTCTACAGTGAACTCGTTTAAACAAAACGTTGCCTAGGCCAATGTGGCCCAACTCAACTGAGGATCAAAGGTAAGTATTTTAGGCATCTGCCTCATTACATCCCGTTAGACATCTGTCTGAACTTATTACTGTATTTACAGATTCAAGGTACTTACAACATTGTATTTATATGCATATTAAATGTTTCTTAGGCATTTGCATCATTACATCCTGTGAGATAAATGCATGAATTTATTTCTTAAGCTTAATTAATACTTTGTTTAAATATCTACTGGTTTACTTATTTGAGATTCTAAGGCAAGCACAACAAAGCAATCAAAGAATAGGTTTTGTAGGCATCTGCCTAATTAGATCCTTTCAGACATCTGCCTGGACTTATTAAATAATGCTCAAACATTAACTGTTTTACTCATTCAAGATACAATGGCACTCTCATTACCATATATACATCAACTGTCAGATCTGCTTGACCTAATTTACTAAGGTTAACAAACCAACTTGTATCAACGTATTTATAAAAGAATGCACGAGGTTAAATCTGGCGGGGATCTACCCTAAGGAACATCTAATTACATCATAACTGTTTTTGCAGTAAGTAGTCTAACTTCCAAATCCCTTTTTACATATCTGTTTTTTGGCTGCTGCCGTTTTCCAACGGCCATGTTGAAGTATCAACTCTTCTGAAATACTCTTATTAGCAAGACGAGGCTCCCCCCGATCTCATGCTATGGAGGCCAAAATCACTGGTATCATTAACTCCTATTTGTTTAAGGGCATCGAGAAACAACTCTCGGCATCTAGTGTAACTTAGTGGCCTCTTTTGAGTAATTTTGTGGGATGCCGACTTGGAACAGAAAGTCAGAGGGGTAAAAATGAATTTATCGTCTCCCTTATTTATCCCTGCCTTACTAATGAATATATTGAGAATTTGTACCGGGGAGTATTTATCGTGCGTGTCGTACACAAAAACCTTGATCTCCCTCGCGATAGACATCCGTTTTAGATCGTATAAATATTCGAATTCCTTAATCATTCGGTAAATCTGAAATGTGGTTAGCCTTTAATCCCGACATTTCATTGTGTCTAAAAAGAAGAGCGTACTTCAAGGATATGTAACAGGCAGTGTGTAATTGCAGGAGAGTGCCGTCTTCTTTCACAAAAATATCTATAATTCTCTTGAGATGTTGCAGTGAAAGGGGCTGTTTTTTGAACTGGTGGTTTATGGAGAAACCTTTTAGCATTAGACAATATTTGTTGAACAAGCGAGGAATCTATGGGGTTGTTCTTAATGTTCATTAAATTGTGGAGCCACTTTATTGCCGCCGCAGCGGTGACTATACGACCGAGTCTGAACTTTCCTCATTTTTTAATTGCGATAAATAAGCGACCACAACCTCTTCTTTAACGGGTAAAAGCGTAGAACATTTTGACCCTATTAAGCCATGCACAAAAGTGACGGCATTTATATAGATAAGAAGTTACCGTGCCTTCCGATTTTCCCAAAATCACATCATTTAACAACTGATCCCTGTAGTCCTTAAGCGGGGACGGAAAATTCTTCCACAGGGGCTGTTTGAGAATAATCTGTTGGATACCAAAAAATAATAATAATAAATAAATAAACAATTTAATATTAAGATTATGAAGTAAAATCGATGTATACAGCCGCTACTACCCCTTGGAAATCTGGCGACCCCAAAATTGAGTTGGTATTTCTTCCGTGGATCAGTGCCTCATTTCCAGGCATGGTCAGTAATTCTTTAATACCTGTGCGAAATGTTGTCCATAAAAAAAAGGCCAGAAAGGATTGGATGGCCACCAGGGAAAAACCAGTAGGCCTACACCGTGGCCACGACACATGTGAATGTGGTTCAGTACGGCTGGGATAAATGAAACTGGGGGCACTAAGAGAAGGTTTTCACCTGCCCAATCTTGGGCGAAAGCATCAACAGCTTCGGTACCTGGGTTCCAGGATCGTGAAAAGAATCTGGGAAGTTTTGCATTATAAAATGAAGCAAAGCAATAGATAGTAAGGGGGCCCCAAGTGTTATTTAAGGCAGAGAAGAAAGCATCAGATAAAGACCAATCTTCTACGTCTAAGAACTTACTAATGCAATCGGCTTGTTCATTTAGGGTTCTGGGGATCCATTGAACCTCAAGAATGATTCGATTCTTTATACATATATAGGTCAAATGCACTGTATGCGATGGACTGTAATTCGGGTTTCATACTTCCAATTTCCATTATTTTTGCGGCTGTCTGACTATCGGTAAATAACTTAACTCGGGAGTTGGAAATTAATGGTAAAGCAAAAAGGATCGTTTCTAATTCCCGCCATGTGGAACTTTTGCCCGTCTCCGATGGGGACCAGTTCTTATGAGCTATTTGATTACCGTACGAGATTATGGCTCCAGAACCGAGTGAGCTTGAGTCGGTGCACATGACAGTGTTAACCTTTCGGGATGCAAAGACAAAATGTATATTTAAATTGTTGATGTTATTCAACCAAAATTGTAAATGTTGGCGATCATTTAGAGCGATAACCTTATTTTCATCATTAGCGCTAGCTATGAGCGTTTGAGGATATCTGGTCATTAAACGACAGACATTGCCTACCACTGGTGAAAGTGAAATGATTTGGCCCACTACAGAATGCAGCTCTCGAACAGAACAATGGCGAGAATTGATCAGTAATTGCAAGAAGCGATGGAGTTTTCGAATTCGCTTATCGGTAATCTTAAGGGAGCCCTGTAAAGAATCCCAAATCATGCCCAACCATGTGAGTGAAGTCTGTGGTGACCAGTTACTTTTCAATATGTTATAAATAAAACCAGCATCAAGAAGGGGGGGGGGGGGGGGGGGGGACCTAAACCACTGCATAAGTAATGAACATTCGCGTGTGCGTGCCAGAGCCTGAAGTGAGTATAGATGTTGTTGTTGTTGTATATTTTATGGCATCTTCGGCAACTAAGGCCCTTTATGCCATCAACTATACGGTTTTAGCTTTTAACTATACTATATTTTCAACTTAAGATGACGAAGAAGAAGTTGCAGTTTTAGAAGTGGGAGGAAAACCCCCAGAGAAATGCCCCAGGGGAAAACCCACGCGGTCAAGTAGGGACTGCAAACCCAATCCACATACACGCCCCGGATTCGAACCCGGGACCCCAGAGGTGAAAGGCGAGGAAAGAACCCGACCGCCCGTGACTATAGAGCATCGAGGGCGATCTTATAAAGCATATAAAGGCATTTATGGAATGGGAAAGGAATGTGCCCATCTGGGGTTACATAATGACCAAAGGGTTGAAGCACAATGAATGACGTACCATCAAACAAAACTACATAATTTGAGGGCATAACAAATATTAATGAGCTCGGCGCACGGATCTCTGCCTATTTAATTGGGTGCACCCTTAATGTGTACGGTACCGCTCTTTTTTCGCTCTTCGCGTTCGATCTTCGTTAAGTGAGATGAGAACGCACGTACGCTTCATTAACTAACGATGATTAACTAATCATCGTCGAACGAAGCGATTTCCAATTGAGAACGGGCTCTTATATGCACACTTAATAAAAAATCACTCTCAAGTTTGTATTACTAATCATTTGTCACTATTTGTAATTATTTAGGCCATTTTCAGGCAGTCGTCACTATCAATGTTTTTCACATATTAACAACTTGATGATCACTGCATCCTGTATCCACGTTGTTGTCGAGTCCATCACAAGTTAGACTTGGTTCCAAGTCCGAGATCCTGGTTTGTTTTCCGTATGCGTAGCACTTTCTGTTGATTTGTGAAATGTATGGACAGGGAACTAGTCTATTTCGGTTCAGAATCTCGGACTTGGGAATCCTGCACGCCAGCTACATTCATGTATTCACCAGTTTTAAGCCATTTTCGTGACGTCACACTATTGTTCAAACTGTACATTATTCTGACGAATCTACGGTCCGCTGTAGATTATTTTCAAGAATCAACACTTCTCGTACATTCTCCTTAACCTAATAATGTATTGTATGAAATTGTTCGAGTCGGGCACATCTAAAATTCGCTGATTTAATATGCTCCTCTGTGTATATTTCACGTTGTTCTTTGAAACCAGTTGCTTATTTTACTTGTTTTAGACTACATGTCATGGTTTCTAAATTAATTCCACTTATTGCACATGTGTTGCCACTTGTCGTGCGTGAGACCATCTTGCCACGATAAGTGACCTTGACGGGATTATAAATGCATTTGTGGTTAGGTTGTGCTGGTGTGAGTCGCTGCTCGCACATTTACGGCCAAAGTTTATTTATTGAAGGACTACATGTGTATTGATAATCCTTTGTCTATTTTGTAAACACATTGGAATAAGTGTAAAACTTCGTTATTATATATCCGTCCGCGTAATTATTTGTTTGATTATTGTTAAATCATTTTGTTGAGAAGCGACTGACACTTAGGTGGGATAACATCCCGTTCCGTTAACTGAACTTGAATTTTAATTCGCCGTTTGTTAACCATTCCCACCTCGTTTTCCCAACGTGCTCTCTTGGTACAGAGAGTAGGCCTACAATTGTTTGTCCATGTCGTCGCTTTTAGCGGAGGCCCCCTTTATACAGTGTTTTTAGCCTGCATTAACATATGTGTAATCTCACGTACCCTTTTTGTTGACATATGCCAATCGATTAAACTTGTATTAAGAGAGAGAGGATCACACAAAAATATTGTCCACCGCGGATTCTATATTCTTGAGCAGTGTCCGTTTTAAAACAAACGAACCTAGACAGGACTTTGACGGATTTTATCTAAATTTTCTAAAGTACCTGTGACATATACATATATATATATATAATATATATATTATATGTGCCTTTACGGTTCCCCCACAATTCACTGCGCGTGGTACATGGGGAGTGCATGATGGGATACAATTCTAGTACACTTACAGAGGCGCTAGTTTCGTCCGTGCACAAGTGAATGTGATTCTGGAGGCGAGTAGAGTTCTGGAAAGCGGATCGAGGTGGAATAATTGAAATGTATTTCGAAAACCTGTCGCGCGCCAGCAGGCGCTCATTGTGACTGCGTGGGTACGTACTCCGAACTTGAGACGGGCACACGCTCGTTGTTAATGACGTGACTGCAGGTTTTGACGATCATCTTAATTATTCTAGATGCCAATATAATCCCAAAACAGATATACAATAATTTGAATCTGTGTCTGAGCTCTATGTTACCAGTTAAAGGCAGAGGCTCGTCAGCAATGCGCGTGTCAAATTCGTGCCACAAAATATGCAGCTCCATGCCTTTGCTATGGAGCTGCGTATTTCGTGGCATAAATTTGGTGTGCGCACATTGCTGACGAGCCTGTGCCTTTAACATTTGTGTCAAAAAACAGAAATTTGCCTCGTTTTACAAATTAAGAGCGCTGTTGCTATATAGCTGCCATCGTTACTTTTTAGTTCTGTTAATTTGTGTTTTAAAATCTGTGTGATTTCACGTCCTTTTGTGTCATCGTGTTTCTTATGAACAAGATTTGATGTTTTAAGACTGTGATTCATCTTTTATTGCTGTGATTTTAAACTTTTGACTGTTTTGTAAGTGTATTTTGAGCGATTTTTACATCTGCTGTTGACCGGATACTGGACCACAGTGTATGCAGTACTGTACATGGGTCTGTCCACAGTAATGGGGTACATTTGAAAAGTAAGTCAATAATTCCTTTCAGATGTCTTTAGTTTATCTCGGAATTAAAGAAATGTCCTTGTTTTGTTCTCAGGAGATAACTTTTGCCCAAAAAGGTAAAAAATTTCTGCCACAACATACATTTTTGAAAAGCTTGTGTACAAATTTTCCTATTACGTAGGTAACGTGGACAGACCATTTTGTGACATTTTTTTCCGTCTTTGTTACACGCGTAATAGGAAAATTTGTGCACGGGGTTTTCAGAAATGTATGTTGTAGGACTATTTTTCTTACTCCTTGGTGAAAAAGTTATTTCCTCAGTTTAGCTTGATAATTTAAAGATAAAATTAAGACATTTGAAGTGAACACGGACCAAAGATCTTGAATGTTACAGAAATGTACCCCATTACTGTGGACAGACCCACATACATGTAACTACGATAATGGCTCTGCGTACAGGATCGATTTGGACAGTAAGGCTGATCGTCTTTTTCTGCCTTACTTTTGGAGTTTGTTCATCGGACTTTAGATGTTCACACACGTCCACCTAGTTTTCGCCGTGATGATCGCTCGTTAAAGTTATGTACCTTAAATGCTCAGTCACTTAGGAATAAAACTGGATATTTTGTCGACTATGTTTGCTCGAGTGGTGCTGACGTGTTCGCAATAACTGAAACGTGGTTTAAGACTGTGGATGACGCCCACAGAATTGAGGCGACTCCTCCAGGATATAAGTTATTGGATCACCCAAGAACAAGTCGGACTGGAGGAGGCACAGCTCTTGTGCTTCGGGACAGTTTGGAGGCGAAAAATATTGCAGCCAGTGAATGTGAAACTTTTGAATTTTCGGACTGGCTAATTAAATCTGATCTGTATTCCTTACGATTAGTTATTATTTACAGACCACCTAATGCTCATACTACTGTAGCCGGTTTTTTAAGAGAGTTTGCTCAATTTTTAGAAACTGTAGTTTTATGTAGAGAACCGCTTGTGATTGTCGGTGATTTTAACTTACATATTGATGTTTCTCAAAAACCAGAGTGTGTACAATTTTGTGAACTTCTTGAATCTATGGGCTTGACACAGCATGTTAACATGCCCACTCATGTACATGGGCATACACTCGATTTAATAATCAGTCGTCAGTCTGATTCGATTATTAAAGACATTCCGGTTTCAGATTCTTTATTTTCTGATCATTTTTCGATTATGTGTTACTTTGATCTTGGTAGACCTGTCTGGTCGGTTAAAGAAACCACCTACAGGAAAATCAGTGCCATTGATCTGGATGCATTTAGGAAATCCATTTCAGATTCGGTACTTGGCGCTACTGACAATGATATAGATGCTGCTGTAGGTCTTGACATAAATGATTTTAATGTGATATGTAAAATTTTGTGTGATATTATTGATCAGCACGCTCCGATTCAAATGAAAAGGGTCTCTGTTCAACCACGTGTACCTTGGTTCAATGATGACATCAAACAAGTAAAGCAGGAGAGAAGAAAGGCTGAAAGAAAATGGCGTCGTACTGCATCTCGGGATGATTTAAATTTGTTTAAATTAAAAAGAAATGTTGTCTCTACCTTAATCTGCAAGGCTCGTACTGAATATTACACAGGATTTTTAAATGACCACAGTATAAATCCTAAACATTTTTTCAAAGCTGCCACTTTACTTTTTCAAAATAAGATGTCTGTATTGCCACCACATAATGATGATGTAGAATTGGCTAATACGATGGGAAATTATTTTCAACAAAAAATTTCTGATATCAGGTTGAAGTTGGCTGGGCTGGAGTGTTCGCCATCTTCATCCCGTTCATTTATCTGGGTCTGCAACGTTTTCCGATTTTAGCACACTGTCTGAGGAGAATATCCGTAAATTGATTATTGGCTCTAAAAAAAGACATGTATTTTAGATCCAATTCCTACCAAACTGTTAACTGATTGTCTTGATGTTTTAGTACCATTCATACCTGCGTTGGTTAATTGTTCATTAACTACGGGTCATTTTCCTGATATTTGGAAGTCTGCAGTAGTTATTCCTATTTTAAAGAAACCTGGCCTCGATCCTTGTTTGACTGAAGAATTTTCGACCAGTCAGTAACTTGCGGTTCATTTCCAAGTTACTGGAGAGAGCTGTAGTGTCACAATTGCATTCATATTTGAATCTCAATAATTTGTATCCTACTATGCAGTCGGCTTATCGTGCATTTCATCGCACCGAAACCGCTTTGTTGAGGGTAAAAAATGATTTGTTAATTGCCATGAATAGTCAACAAGTATCACTTTTGGTTTTACTCGATTTATCCGCTGCATTCGATACATTAGATCATGAAATTTTGTTATCTGTATTTCAAAAGAAATTTGGTGTTACGGGTACTGCTCTTAATTGGTTTTCATCATATTTGGAAGGCAGAACTCAGAGAGTTTTAATTAAGGGTAAATTGTCTCGTGATTTTAATCTTGATTGGGGTGTTCCGCAGGGGTCTTGTCTAGGTCCCTTGCTTTTTATTTTGTACAGTAGTCCACTTTTCGATATAGTTCGGACTCATCATCCCCAGATTCATTGCTATGCAGATGACACTCAATTGTATTTATCATTTTGTATTTATCAATTGTATTTATCACACGCCTATATGTATCTCGATGTTTAGGCAGTTTCTAGGTACTTGTAAAGCGCATTGAGATGTCGACAGACATGGAATGCGCTATATAAGAACTTGCTATTATTATTATTATTATTTTCTCCTGATAAGGTGGGGGGGGGGGGGGGGGGTCAGGAGTCGGCCATTTTGGCTATGGAGGCCTGCATACATGACGTCAGACATTGGTTGTTTACAAATGGATTGTTTTTAAATGAAAATAAAACTGAATTTATGGTAATTGGAACACGTCAGCAATTGGCCAAAGTAAATTCAGACGGAGTTCATGTTGGAAAAATGTTGGTTCCATCAGTTGCATCTGCCCGTAATCTTGGGGTTTGGTTTTACACTTGTTTGACGATGAAAACACACATTTCTAGAGTTTGTGGTATTATGTTTTATTTTTTGCATAATGTTAGGCAAATTAGAAAATATTTGACTAAAGGTAGTACTGAAATACTAATACATGCGTTCATTTCTAGCAGACTGGATTATTGTAACAGTCTGTTTTATCGTTTGCCTGAAACTAACATTAATCAACTTCAACGAGTACAAAATGCTTGTGCACGGTTGGTTTGAGATTTCTGACAGCATGAGGACCGATTGCAGTTCATCTTGGATGAATAGCATTGTTTCGGGGTAGTAAGGCTGGAAATCCTGTTTTGAAATAAGAAAATGGACTATAAATTAAGCATGTATTAATGTTTACCTTTTTGTGGGAAGTGGAGGAGTAACTTGGATTTGTGTAACACTCATGGTGGGGTTAATAAAATCAGCTACAGCAATGTCACCACTTACGTCACGGGTAATGGCTGGTGTTTTATTTGAGTCCGTCATAAGTACAAGCCCATTCAGAGGTCACTGTACATTCGGACAATCCTGGCCAAAATGGTTGGGCCACATCCCGCGCTCCCCCGATCAATGTTGTTACTCCGCGCTGGAGCACAGACCGCGCGGAAATCAAACAACATTGAGCGGGGGCCGAGGGACCCAGCGAGTTTTGGCCAGGATTGTCTGAATTTTGACAGAAACTGTGGAATGAGAAAGAGCATTGCGCGGAGGTTGGGCCAAAATTATTTATTTGTTTTTTTGTATGTATATACTTATTTACTATTCTTGTTTATCTTTTCCCCAAACGATACAGCACATCGCTTTCTTATTGGTGGATCACATGCATGCAAAACAAGTTCTTCAAATCAAAGTTCAGTTTGGAAATATATTTCAAAGTATTTCATCAGTTAAGGAAAAACTATAACCAGAGCGAGATCTGAACTAGGTCCCTCTAATTGATAGTCCCACTTTTGTCTAGTGGGATTCGAACCTGCGATGCTCGCTTTTCAAAGGCTATGTCTTAACCGTTAGGTCACACAGACTACCCGCTTGGTGCCTGTCTTGTTTGTATAAAGCCTTACAAAATACATCGTTCATGGTTCGTCACACGACGTGCCATTCTATTCAGGCCGATTTCTGTCAAACAAAATGCTGGTTTTGATGATTGTGAAGTGTGGATTGGGATCCCCAATAGCAATGTACATTCCCTTGAATCGTTTTATTTGTTTACCCCATAATTGTAACGAAACTAGCGAAAACTCATCGGTCCTCCATCCAAATAAAAACGAAAAGAAAGAATGATTCTTCTTTTTAGTGTCCAGCCGAGGACCGTGGCTATTGCGTAACCCGCCAACGCGCACGTGCGGTGTCGGGGAGATTTAGCGAGTAGGGGCGGTCGGGTTGGCGTACGGGTTCTTTCCTCGCCTTTCACCTCTGGGGTCCCGGGTTCGAATCCGGGGCGTGTATGTGGATTAGCCTTTTAGAAGTATGGCGGAACAAAAAAAGAGGGCGCAATTTCATTTGGGTATGAATTTTTTTATCAATTGTATTTCTTTTCAAAAACTTGATTTACATGTTGTAATTACAATACATAGACAGAATTATCAATAAAATTAATAAGTGTAAAGTGAAAAACTGAGCTATTTTGCATTTTAGTCGATTTTATACCCACTGCAAAGTGCGCCCTCCTATTGTGTCCGCCATACTTCAAAAAGGCTAATTGGGTTTGCAGTCCCTACTTGACCGCGTGGGTTTTCCCATGGGGCATTTCTCTGGGGGTTTTCCTCCCACTTCTAAAACTGCAACTCCTTCTTCGTCATCTCAAGTTGATAATATAGTATAGTTAAAGCTAAAACCGTATAGTTGATGGCATAAAGGGCCTTAGTTGCCGAAGATGCCATAAAATATACAACAACAACAACATCGCGCAGTCAGTTCTCAGTCATCTGTTGTTAGAACAACATCGAGAAAGACGTTATCGTCAGTCCCCAATCGTATAGTCGGGTGCCAACCTGAGAGGATTGCCAGGTAGGCACGGTAGGACGTGACGGCGTACTGAGCGGTGAGGTGGAGGCGGTATATTTCCGTCCAAACGGGCCTTCACCTCCAATCGCTAACCGATCTGCCGACTAGAGGGGTAGTCAACACTTGGACTGCTAGAGGTGACAAGCTGGGCGAGATCGGCCGCCACAAATGGTGTCAGAAGTGGGATCTACGCCTGGCAGTAACTGGACCCATGTACACAGTGAGGATAACGGGTGGATCAGCTATCTAATAAGGTAGCCTCGAGAAAATTAAATTGCAGAACGTGGAAGATTATAGGATCAAAAAATAAAGTAAACTATGATGATCGATCTAAACATTGATGAACTCCGGGAGGAGGTTGACCTACTCCGAATAGACCTCCAAATGAAGGAGGACGAGTTGCAGCATTCAATGGAGGAAATCACGAACATGGAGGCTAAAATCAAGCAATTGACAGAAAGACATTTGCGGCTGGAGGAAGCTTGGCGGCGTGTACCACATCAGGAAGTTTCAATGGACTCGGTGATGGCGACTGGATATCCCTCCATGACCCCGATGTCAGAGGCTGCTGAGAGTAATTGGACACCGATGGAGGGGAATAGGACATTGGTGCCACAGGCACATTCTACGGTTCAAAAAGAACATGCAAAGCCGCACGTGGAGGCGTCTACGAGTCCAGGAGCCTAATGAGACACCAGATGAATGACAATCAGCAGGAGGCACTGGAGCCTCCTATGGAGCTATGATTAAGGAACCCCGCCGCCCCAGAAACATCCCCGATATATTTGGAGGAAAGCAGCCATGGATAGACTACAAGGAGCATTTCGAATCCTGTAGGTTGGCAAATGGATGGGACGACGAGGAGGCAGGCGTATTCTTAGCGGCGAGCCTCCAAGGCCCGGCACTTAAAGTTTTACTCAGGCATGGGGAAAGAAAGAGACACAAATATAAGGAATTGCTGAAACTTTTGGACAGACGTTTTGGACCTGGTCAGGGCGCGGAAAACTTTCTCATGGAGCTAAGAAATAGGAGGCAAGGGCCAATGGAGGCAATTCAGGAACTTGGCCAGGCGGTACGTGAGTTGGCTGCTTTGGCTTACCCGGAATTCGACGAAAGTGGACGGGACCGTCTCGCCAGAGGACACTTTTCGGATGCCTTAGCCAGCCAATCTATTCGAGAAGGAGTTTTCCGAGCTAGACCATTAACGCTAGAAGAAGCCATACAAGCAGCATTATCCACTGAAAACTTTGAGAAAATCGAGGCTCAGAGAACTGGATACAAACCTACCAATTGGAAGTGTAGGATGTTGAGCGACAGTGCTAAAGAGGAACAACAGAGTCCGCCCAAAGTGGAGATACATCACAAGCAGCAAGGAGGCGGGACCCCAAAATGTACCGATCCTGCCCAAAGTGACAAGCAACACCCGATGACATATGTTACAGGTGTCAGGGGCTTGGACACTTTTCAAGGGAATGCCCGTTGAGAAAAATCAAGCAACGACATCGGGGAAACGCAAATCAGCCTGCCCTGCGACCCGGGGGAAGGCTGGAGCCCAAAGAGGGTCATCCCGAGACAAATTAGGTGATGCCACGACTGAACGTGTGCCATACGAAGGATACAAGATAGTGGTGCCGCAGCTATCCCCAACGAAAGGACTTTACGTCAACGGAAAGGTCCGATCACTGGAAATTTCATTTCTTGTTGATACAGGGACGACCGACACGATAATCTCGACTGAGGCGTATTACAAGATACCACGCGAGAAGCGACCGGCCCTGGAAAACCAAGGAATAAAAGTGTTCCAGGCGGATGGAACGCCTATAGAAGCGCTGGGGTCCGCACAAATTGAGGTGAGAGTCGGCAGGACAATTCATCCAGTCCGGGCCGTCTTTGCTAAAGTTAATGCATCCGGGATACTCGGGATGGACTTTCTCGTTCCAACAGGAGGAGTACTGGACTTCAAGGCCTTGGAGCTTATTCTGAACGGGGAACACATCAAATGTACAAGCAAGTGGGGAACATTGCTGTGCGCAAGAATTGTAGTAGCGGAGACTACGGTCATTCCACCGGGACACGAAACCATCCTACCTGGAAGAGTGGCTAAGACGCAGGAGGCTTGCCATGTTGGTGTGATAGAGCCGACTGAAGGAGGCGGAGGACTCTCCCGTAGAGGATTAATACTGGCGAGATCGTTGGTCAGCACGGATAAAGAAACACTTGCATTGAGGGTATTGAACCCAGGTCGTCAGAAGTGTGTCCTTAAAAGTGGAACGATCGCTGGTCAACTTATTCCAGTAGACGAGGCTGATATTCAGGAGGCCCCTAGGAACATTGCATACTCAGAGAGCCGGGAAGTTCATGTACCGGGTTATCTTCAAGACCTTTGGAAGCGTAGTGTTGAGGGGCTGGAGCCGCAATACCATTACGCCATCGCTGGACTCTTGACCGATTTTTCAGACGTGTTCTCAAAAGGAGATGGCGATTTGGGAAGGACAGACTTGGTAGAGCACACCATTAATACTGGGAATGCACGACATGTAAAGGAGAGGCCAAGGAGGCAGCCGCCGTGCAACCAAAAGGAAATCGATCGTCAGGTTGCGGACTTGCTCGAAAGAGGCATCATTGAGCCAACTGATAGCCCGTGGGCGTCAAACGTCGTTCTTGTTTGAAAGAAGGACGGGACACAGAGATTTGTGTGGATTACAGGGGGCTCAATGAGAGGACAATTAAGGACGCCTACCCGGTACCACGAATTTACGACACCTTGGATGCACTAGCCGGTGCAAGATGGTTCTCGACCTTAGATCTTGCCTCCGGCTATTGGCAGGTCGAACTGGATGAGGAGGCCCAACGGAAATCTGCTTTTTTGGTGCGAGGGGGCTTGTACAGCTGGAGGGTAATGCCCTTCGGTCTGTGCAACGCCCCCGCCACCTTCGAGAGGCTCATGGAAAGGGTGACGTCAGGCTTACAGTGGGAAACCTTGCTCGTGTATTTGGACGATGTCATAGTATATGGACGAACCGTTATGGAGGAGATAAACCGCCTGCGAGAGGTGTTCCTGAGGTTCCGTGCAGCCGGACTGAAGCTAAAACCGGGAAAATGTCACCTCTTTAGGCAGTCTGTGGAGTACTTGGGCCATGTGGTGTCCCAGGACGGGATATCCACCGATCCGGAGAAAGAGGAGGCAATACGGTCGTGGCCTACCCCAACGGATGTTAGAATGGTGAGGAGTTTCCTAGGCCTAGCCTCATATTATAGGAGGTTCATAAGAGGCTTCGCCGATATTGCGCGCCCACTTCACAGACTTACTGAGAAATCACAAGCTTTTCATTGGAGCGAGGAATGCGAGGAGGCTTTCCAAACGTTGAAGACGCGTTTGCAGGAGGCGCCCATACTTGTATATCCCGAACCGGATGAAAATTATATCCTTGATACGGATGCGAACAGAGTCGGTATAGGAGCGGTATTGTCACAGATACAAGCCGGGGTGGAGCATGTCGTTGCATACGCGAGCCGTACCCTTTCCAAGCCGGAAAGAAATTACTGTGTTACGCGTAGAGAGCTCCTGGCAGTCATCGTGTACCTCAAACACTTTAAGCCATACCTATACGGACAAAGGATAACAATACGGACAGATCACTCGGCTCTGCGCTGGCTGGTAAGCTTCAAAAATCCCGAAGGCCAAGTTGCTCGTTGGCTGGAGGTGCTTGGACAGTACGACTATAATATCGTGCATCGGCCGGGCAAAAAGCATGGGAACGCCGACGGCTTGTCGCTCCGTTCATGCAAGCAATGTGGACTGGAAGATAGTGACGATGTGGAAGCATCTGCGGCGGCGGATGTGAGGGTGACATCACTAGAGCCTTCTGTCTCCAAAGAGGATTTGCGGAAAGGCCAGCTGGAAGATCCCTCTATTGGCTGGGTGATACGCGCAAGGGAGGACTCGGATACGCGACCTGAGTGGAAAAGTGTATTCTTCCATGCCCCACCGGTCAAATTATATTGGTCACAATGGTACCAATTAGAGGTGAGGGAGTCGGTGTTATGCCGCCGCTGGGAGTCACACAATGGTCTGGAGGTAAAATGGCAGGTGATTCTTCCCCTCAAGTTCCGAGAGGCTGCAATGGCTGAAGTACATGGAGGAAAGACTGGAGGTCACTTTGGGATAAGCCGCACACTCGCCAAACTCAAAACGAGATTTTACTGGTCCGGCATGGCGGTAGACGTTAGAACGTGGTGTCGGAGGTGCCAGACATGTGCTAGGCGGAAGTCCCCAGCTAAACAAAGGCGGGCACCACTCAAACAGTATTAAGTAGGCGCCCCGATGGAGAGGGTTGCACTAGACCTTGTTGGACCTCTTCCGGAGACAGACGAATGAAATAAATGGGTGCTGGTTGTAGGCGATTATTTTACGAGATGGATGGAGGCATATGCGCTCCCAGATAGCACTGCCGTGATAGTGGGAAAGGCCTTCGTGGAAAACTTTGTGTGCCGTTATGGAGTGCCGAAGGAGCTACACTCCGATCAAGGGCGCAATTTTGAAACGGATGTATTCGCCGAAATGTGTCGCATCCTAGGCATCAAAAAGACCCGCACTGTCGCCTATAACCCGAAATCCGACGGGTTAATAGAGCGATATAATCGCACTCTGATTGACACCGTTTCGATGATGTTAGATCCTGGACGTGGACAAAGAGATTGGGACAGACAGCTATCCTTCGCAACATCTGCATATAGGTCGGTGCCCCAAGAATCAACCGGAGAAACGCCCAACATGCTTATGGTGGGTCGGGAGGTGGATTTACTTAATGTTTGACCTCCACCTGACGAGGTGGAACAACCTGTCACTGACTATGGCGGAGAGCTGCGCGACAGAATGCAGAAGGCCCATGAACGGGCCATGCAAACGGCGAAATGTAGTGCTAGACGTCAGAAGATGACTTATGACAGACGCGTTGAGGGAGCGGGCTATAAGGTGGACGACTTCGTTTGGCTCTACAACCCCGCTAGGAAGAAGGGGGTTTCCCCTTAAACTGGTACCCAAATGGGAAGGACCATACCTTATCGTGAATAAACTTTCTGATGTCAACTACCGCATCCAGAAAAAGCCGGGAGGAACGATGCGGGTGGTTCATTTCGATCGGATGAAACCATACCTAGGCACTCCCCTGGACCCCTGGCAGACAGGACCGGCAGTTGAGAGAGGAAGAACACAGGCAGGCCGCGAGCACCTTACTCGGAGAAGACCCCCCGCTAGACGTCGAGGACATGTGTCCCCAGATCCAACCGAGGGTTACGATGCCCCATGCGATCCTCAAACGGACACCAGAGAATCTGACGACCGTGCTGCTACCAAGGAGGTGCAGGGCGCCGGAAACTCCCCTGCGATTCGACGGAAACCAACACGGATGAGGCAGTTGCCGTTGTCGCTATTAGAGCAAAATGAAACAAACGGTACAAACCACCTAACAAAACGCTAAACGCTTCCACTGCTAAAAATTGTTTTTATTTAGGCCTGCATACCCTTTTAAAAATTTTCGGCACAAAATGCACCATTCCGCCTCCGTGTACTCATCCTCTTGCAACAGTACCCCTTTAACGCACTCCCTAACTCTTGCGTACAGTGGCCCTGTTGAAACAGGCCCCATTTCGCGGTGGGACAAGCGACATAAATCTTGTCGCCTCTGCTGGACCAATCAGGACGCTTGGCAGTGTATTGCAGCATGATTGCAGGCTAGACTGGTTCCCGTCTACATATTCCACACAGGAGAATATAAGGACAGGTAAGGGTGCTTCATCTTGATCTGTAATTGGTCGTCTTTGCCCGTGCGCATTGTGTTTTTTATATTTAAAAATTGGCCAAGCCCTTTGCTTTAGGCAATGTACTTTATTTACACAATTGGATATGTTCGACACGCACAGCCAAGTTACGCTTGCAGTGCGTTGGAGCACGATTGCATGCATTCAAATGTAACGCGCGCAGATTGTAAACACCGTGCATGCATGTGATACATGTACGTTGTCCGCGTCGGCGATTGGCTGCTATTTAAAGCATACTGGGGAATCCGTTCCATTACATTCGTCAGCATGCATCCCTGTTATTAATTTGAAAAACTGCGGAGTAAATAAGGTTCGTCGTTTGAAAGTTTGGTATGAATGGGACAGTCATAAGGAACGGAACCCAGTAGAATTTCTGGAAAGTATAGAAATTGTTTCTTTTCGGCATAACATGACCGAATTGATTAAATTACATAAAAATGACTCGGGCGTGAGTTGGCTCAAGACAACAGCCGGCTCGCTCCACAGATTTGCGTGTATTTCCTCAGGGTATTGTTACGTCGCTTTGCAGAGTGGAAATTCCCTGATATCTCAGGATGCTAAATCCACGCGGTCCTATTTCTACGCACTCACCTTAATGTTTGCCGGCCAATGTGCGCGCGTGCATAAGCGTGAGTTGCGCAGAATATGGAGGATCAATGATACAATATGTGCAAACAAATTTGAATTTTCTTTTTGATGATAGCCTACATGTATATTAAAATGGGCATATTTAATATTTTAAGGTTAATATATTAAATTTGTATTGGTCAATATGGAATATTCCCCTTTCAAATACACTCTTGCCATATAGCGCGCAACGCGCTTGGAAAATTAACAGTTATGTGCTCCTAAAAATAAATGCATGACGTAATGCTTAAAGTGCTATTTTAAACACCACAGTAGCCGGTCCTCATATTCAGTCGTAGTCTTTGGCAAAGACGGGGTTTTGTTTGTTTCTGTAAAACGGCTTTGTGCCTTTTGCGCCTTTCCTCAGTAGCGCGCCCTCTTGAGCCAACATTACAAATGATTCGAAGTCGGACTTGGTCAAGTCTAGTGGCTGGTATATTTTTTCCGAAACAGCTCACCGGGAAGAGGGCGCTATACAGGCGCATCGGATGGCGCGAGCACTGTGAGGGCGCTATACTGGCGCTTGTAAAGCACAGCCTTAACAAAAGGCTAATTCAGTCGTTGTATGTGGAATATGTGGAGCGGGAACTAGTCTATACTCGGTAATGCTGGCCGTTGTCCGCGTCGGCGATTGGCTGAGCACTATTTAAAGGATACTGGGGAATACGTTCCATTACATTCATCAGCATGCATCCTTGTTTTTAATTTTAAAAACTGCGGAGTAAATTAAGTTCGTCGTTTGAAAGTTGGGTAGGAATGGGACAGTCATAAGGAATGGAACCCAATACAATTTCTGGAAAGTATAGAAATCGTTTCTTTTCGGCATAACATGACCGAATTGATTAAATTACATCAAAATGACTCGGGCGTGAGTTGGCTCAAGCCAACAGCCGGCTCACTCTACAGATTTGCGTGTGTTTCCTCATGGTATTGTTACGTAGACTGGTTCCCGTCCACATATTCCACACAGGAGAATATATTTTCGAAATAAGCGAACCAATCTATAGGGATCGGGAACCAATCTAATTGTTACGTCGCTTAGAGTGGAAATTTCCTGATATCTCAGGATGCCGTGTACTGTACTCTATAAGGTACCTAAAAAGTGCCTGAGTATCTCAAAATGAGTTTGCCGTTGGAAGTACCCCAATTTTCCATATGAATCCTGTAAAATGAATAGTTATTTAAAGTTTGATTATCAAAAGTTGTGTTTTTGCCCCAAAACGGCTGTTGTCATGGCAACCATTGAGAAAAAGATGAAACAAATCACTTAAACAAATCAAACCATCCACTGCTCACAATATTATATTTTTCATTAAAGGGCCCCTTATTTAGGATTTTTATCAATGAAATCTATGCTTTAAGTTTAAAACCACTCTACTCAGTTAAAGTCATAAAAATCCTATTTGGAGCTTGCTTTGGGGGTTAAAACGAAGGTTTTTAGTTTTTATGCTAATGAAAATATGCATATTCATGACCAAGGTCACGATGTCACAAGAGGCACAGACAGGAAAATCACATTCAACTGTGCACAAAGATTCCACTTTTTTCTCAATTTTCCTGAAACTTTTGTAATCCATGGCTGTTTGAGTTTGATTTACATGTCACGTACAGGCCCTTTAAGTCGCAAACTCTTTTTATAAGGAAAATACATGTATTAAAAAACGTGATCTTGTCCCAAAAATTATGGTTTTTTTTACCAAAATGGTATAACTACCACTTGAGAATGTCCATCATGTGCCCAAGGTGGTCATCAAGTGTCTTGGCCCATGCACTGAGAGATTTGCTCGTACTGAGCGAACGTATGGGAAAACATTCTCTGGTGTATGTATTCTGGATTTCATATCATTTTTGAATGAGCGGCTGAATCGGCGGCTCACTTCAACTAGGTTCACCACCGACTGTTGGTCGCTGCAAAGCTTGGTGCGCCGGTTTTTGGCCGAAAAACGACGAAAGCTGTTCCCTATGATAATCATTGTCCACCGGCTCTCCCAAACACCTGCCCAGTCATGGCTGTGGACGAAGAGGAGTCGGTGTCTTGGAGTGTTGAGATGGAAGTCAATTTATTTCATGCAATGAGGGGACACAAGCCTGTTGGTAGGTGGTTTTTGGAGGGGTGCAGGTCAACTCGACCGTCGTACCAACTCGACCGTTGTACAAGCTCGACCGTTGAACCAACTCGTCCGTTGACCAACTCGAGTTCAAATGAGAGTCAACTCGACTTGAACCAACTTGACCGCGCTTAGACATAATGATTCTGGCAGTAATTGCAGAATACCCTGCAACTCGAAAATACCCCCCTTAAACCACTGGCTACGATGTCGCAAATGCTAGACGCAGAACGGATGCGACAATGCATTTACTAGTGATTTACCATAAAGTATAATGATGAAGCAGTGCAAAACGAAGGGGCATAATAAAAAAAAAATTCTAAGACCAACCCAACCACCCAGTTGCCGGCTACGATGTTGGCGTCATGTTGTCCAATGAGAATAGAGCAGTGCAAAATGAAGGGGCATTATAGAAAAATATTCTAAGTCCAACCCAACCACCCAGTTGCCGGCTACGCGGCTACGATGTTGGCGTCGTGTTGTCCAATCAGAATAGAGCAGTGCAAAACGAATGGGCATTATCGAAAAATATTATAAGTCCAACCCAACCACCCTGTTGCCGGCTATGCGGCTACGATGTTGAAAGGGAACGTACGAAATAACGATACGATAACCTACGAAAGCGTCTGATGTAATTCGAATGTTTTTCGGACTTTATTTTCCCTTTTAAAAAAATCTCCGAAGGCCCGAATGTTCCAACATGCGCGAATCGACAACCGAATGGTTGTCCGACTGTATTTCCCTTTTTAAAATAAATCTCCGAGGTCCCGAATGGTCAAACATGCGCGAATCGGAAAATCAAAATAGAGCAGTGCAAAACGAATAGGCATTATCAAAAATATTCTAAGTCCAACCCAACCACCCGAAGGTACATGTACATGTATATGCCTACCAAATACTGAGCAGTCTCCTGCCTGCGTGGAACAGTGCAAAACGAATAGACATTATCGACAAAAATCTAAGTCCAACCCAACCACCCTGTTGCCGGCTACGTGGCTACGATGTTGACAGGCGCGAATCGGCAACCGAATGGTTGTCGGACTGTATTCCTTTTTAAAATAAATCTCCGACAACACGACGCCAACATCGTAGCCGGCAACGGGGTGGTTGTGTTGGACTTAGAATTTCTTTGTTAGTTCCTATTTCATTCTTTTCACACTGCCCCTTTTTAAAATAAATCTCCAAGGGCCCGAATGGTCAAACATGCACTAATCGGAAATCCCCGAAGGTATAGGCCTAGCAAATACTAAGCAATCTCCTGCCTGCGCAGAACAGTGCAAAACGAATAGGCATTATCGAAAAAAATACCCTGTTGCCGGCTATACGCGGCTACGATGTTCCAACCTGCGCGAATCGGCAACCGAATGGTTGTCGGACTGTATTTCCCTTTTTAAAATAAATCTCTGAGGGCCCAAATGGTCAAACATGCGCGAATCGGAAATACCCGAAGGTACCGGTATATCAAATGATTAGAAATCTCCTGCCTGCGCGGAACAGTGCAAAACTAATAGGCATTATAGAAAATATTCTAAGTCCAACCCAACCACCCTGTTGCCGGCTACGATGTTGAAAGGGAACGTTCAAACTGTTGTACAGTATGTACGTACAGTAGACACATTACGGACACACACAGTGTATAACTATATAGCGAGAGCATTACAGTAGACACAGTACAGACACACACACAGTCTAGCGAGAGCATCCAACCGTGACTCTGTAGCCGGCTACGAGGTGGTGTTTCAGAGTTGCGGGGTATTCTGCAATTGTGCCATTCTGCAATTGTGCCAATTGTCCCTACGGGATTTCCCGTAGGGACACAAGTAGCCAGGGTTCGAATTAGCACTGGTCCGTTGGCAAAATGACAGTTGAAATCGTCTCGGGCCAGCTGGAATACCTCCCCAAATAGTGCGGCTGTCCAGTTGCAATAAAACAGACCCATGTCCTACTACAGCATGTACAGTTTCTTTCGTAAAAAACTCCCACAGCCATAATACTGCTTTCAATACAAGGGCCGGCCTGGTTCCAATTTATTCCCATGGAGCAAAATACTGCACTTGCAGTTTTATGTATGTCTCTGGGGTTGGAGACTTGATGACTAGTCTTTATTTCAAGTCGTAAATCAATCATATTTCCTAAGTCTTGTCACAAGTCATTTTCTCAAGTCACAGGTCAAAAACCAAAAACTGACTTGACCCCAAGCCAACAAGTTAGATCAGCTCTGCCCTGGTAGTACTATGGGCTAATTCTGTATAACTGCCCCCAAGACGTACACTCGCACTTAGAACTGCTATACAGTATGCAGTTTACCGTTGCACAAAAACATGCATCCTTGAAAATTTATAACAAAAGAGCCTTTTTAAGACTCAAGAATAGCTCTAAAATTCACCAGAAAGCTCTAAAATGTACCTCACATTTTCAAACTTTTAATGGGAACCTTATGACTACCAAATTTTCCTAATTTATTTACTCGAATGTGGTTATTGCAAACTTTAAAGGTCGACTGTGTGTAAAAAGAACAACCAGAAATTTTAACTGTAACCGGGCGGGCCACTTAAAATGCCGACGGGCCAGGAAAGATTTAAGCCAACTGACCTTGTTGGCCAGTTGGGAAAAAAGTTAAGGGCAAACGCTGGTAGCCCTACAAATAGGGCTGTAAATAGCTAGCTTTTCAAATCTGACTTATTACAGTCGCAAATCACAGCCCTACTTGAGGTATGTACGACAATACCAAGTCTCAAACTGCTCAAATCTGACAAAGTTCCACTACAAATATCATCCGAAGCACATCAGACCAGAGCACTTTCACATACACCATTGTAATCCTGAGAGTCTAGTGTTTCATAAAATAATGGTAACGCTTACGGAATCGTCAATTTGGCCATCTACGATGTCTGGAAACATTGGACAAAATTCGGACAACGTTCTGACGTGCATGCCCCTCGGCGACGCCATCTTAGCTGATATGCTGGACGCGTGGTGGCGCTTCTCGGTCAAGGGGCCCGACTGTGCAATATGCATAATTCATATTGACGTCCGTGTGTTTATCCCAGCTGGCAATACGTCACTCGCACAGTTCGATAACTAGCTGCACTGCGCGTGTGACGTATTGCCAGCTTGGATAAATACACGCGACTTCAATATGAATTATGCATATTGCACAGTTAGCCGGGCTCCTTGACGTCTCATGATCGAGAAGCGCCAGCATATCAGCTAAGATGGCGTCGCCCAGGAGCATGCACGTCAGAACGTTTTGTCCAATGTTTCCAGACATCGTATATGGCCAAATTGACGATTCCGTAAGCGTTACCGTTATTTTATGAAACACTAGACTCTCAGGATTGCAATGGTGTATGTGAAAGTGCTCTGGTCTGATGTGCTTCGGACGATATTTGTAGTGGAACTTTGTCAGATTTGAGCAGTTTGAGACTCCGTCGTACGGACCTCAATTAGGGCTGTGATTTGCGACTGTAATAAGTCAGATTTGAAAAGTGAGCAATTAACAGCGCTATTTTTAGGGCTAGGACAGAAGGAACCCCTTTCATACAGTGGATTGTTGTAATTTTGCCTCAAAATTAGAATCACACCCACAAATTTCAAGCTGGTTGTGTCCTGTAGACGTTTTAGATATTCTCGATTAGAAAACAAATATAAAGCACAACTTACATTGCTGTTTTTCAATCAAAAACGTCTATTTCCGACACTCTTTTCACAAAGAAATGGGTCGTCAACTCCTTATCACGATAACAATTGAATTTGTTTTTGCTAACGTGTAGTTGTGCATTGACGGACGCCCAAAGACTATTGAAAGAGAGCATCAAACGAAACTAAACGGTTATGTGCCGCGCTGTATAAATGTGCGTGACATGAGATAGGCACTTGGAATTTTTTTTCAAAACGGTTTAAAAGGATTTAAAGTGATTGCATCAGTTAGAGCATGGTTTACTGAAAAAATGACACCTCATTTGTTAAAATTGATCCACCCAATCAAGAGCTATTCACATTTGAAGGTGCCGAAAAAACGCCTCTTTTGTTGTACATACTATGTAGGCCTACACAATGTCTTAAGAATCTTGTGATCAAATCTTGATTAGCTCATTGGGTTTCTTATATTCAAATGGCAATATCCCAGTGATTAATGAAGATATTTTAATAAAATTTTCAGGAAGGGTCAAGAAGGCATTGTGACCCAGGCCTGTTTTTTGCTGATCTTGGCAGCCTGGGTGACTTTCAAGATCAGCACTTTTTTTTCCCCATCAAAATCGTTGCTCAAAATGGAATCTTTAGGCAAGCTATTTTAAGGGACTTTCGAGCTTCTGATGCAAGCCCATCAAGGGGGGGGGGTGCACATTGCACTTCAGTTCAAGTACATTGTAGATCAATGTTTAACTCTTCCTCAAGCTGAACCCTCACACAGTGATTAACAATCGCACGATCACTGAGTGTACTCTTAAGCTTCTTCACACTTCTTTGGTGAAATTCGATTTTATCTTTTTTTTTGAATACAGCATATATGAATTTGTTACATCTCGAATCGCTTGAGATATATGTTGCACATAATCAGTATTAGTGCCACCTGCTAATATTTCCACTTGCATCTCCAGACTCCATGGAGATCCTCTATCAACCCCGCGACAATTGACATGTACATGTACTTTATTTACATGTTCGGCATCAAGTGAGGTGGCATCCCAGGCAATATTAACATTTTCTTCCTCTTCCAGAGACTCGGCTACCTGAATGTCAGCCAGGATTCCCAATTCATAGGAACACTAACTAATAGTTGAAGCATCAGCAACAGAGTCAAGCTTTTTGTCGGTCATTTCTTCCACAATATCTCGTATCATGTGTCCTGTTGTCTCAACTGGTACCTGATTCAGGATGCAGTTGTACATGTACATACATGTACATCTGCGGTACTTTAAATTGAATGTTTTGCCCTCTTTTTTACAGGGTATCAAAGAATCAACAGACTTCTCAAGTTTTTCCTCACGCAGTTCTAGTTCCAAATCTTCTTTCTCAGCTTCAAGTGGCCGTTTTAACTTTCCGGTGTTGGTGAAGACTCTGAGCACAGCAGGTCACGAAATCAGTGGAGAGAGCTAAGTCGAGAGCTCGATATGGACGAAGGACAGTTGAGACGTATGCTCTATCGCAAGAATGAGCTAAATGCGTGGCTCCGAAGCCGCGAAACCCCATAAGCGCATAGTACGCTTTCGCGGGTCAACACCAATGATGATGATGATGAAGGGGACCACCAGCAGCTGGTACCTTTTTCTTTTTTTTCCTGTGGTAATTCTTTAGCTTGGCATGGACCTCTTTCAGTTGGGCAAGTTCAGCTTTGGTTGCTGCAAGTTCTGTTGCCATAGCATCTCCCTGTCGCAGTTCTTTGACTTGTTTCCTCTCTTGACCTTGACTGCTCATCCTTCCGTTTCAGTGCTTGATTCACCACACGTTTAGGACACTTCAGCTTTGACGTTAGGGATCGTATCTTTGCCTTGAACCTGTTTGCCTCTTGAACCTTACTTTCTGACAGGAATGTCAGGTTTTATTTAGCCTGCGTTTCCTTGGAGTAAGTACTTCAGATGAGGAGCATGTTGACATAGCAGAAGTTGAGGGCTGTGGTGTGACATTAGATGTCTTCCAGATAACCAGTTGGGTCGTTTGACTCGCCTCCAGAATGTGGCTGCCTGAATCGTTACGAGGACTAAAGCTAGGGAACACATCACACCAGTTTTGAAAAAACTTCATTGGTTGCCAATAAAGGACAGGATTTCCTTCAAAATTATTATGTATGTCTACCGTTCGTTCAATGGCAGACTACCACCGTATCTATCAGAGTTACTACAATTACATCATACAAACCGGGACTCCATGCGATCAAACAACAAACTTCTTCTCAAGAAAGTCCGGTCTAGGAGATCCTGAGGTGACAGGACATTTGCATCAGCAGCCGCAACATTATGGAACAAGATACCGGAACACATCAAACTCTCAACATGTATGGCCTCCTTTAAATCATCACTTAAAACATATTTTATGAAAATATATTAATTTAATATTTTAGTACCTTGGTTGTGATATTTACATGCGTTTTTCATACTTGTGTGTTGCTGCGCCCTGAGCATCTTTTTGATGGATACCGGCGCATTACAAATATTCATTATTATTATTAGAAGCAGCAGGTTGGGATGTGCTGAAGCAAGATGGACTGAGGACTGAGACTTTTATCAGGTGCACTGTCTGAAATTTCATAACTAGAACTTGGTTGAAGTACAGCACCAACATGATGAGTCATTTCGGTAGAGTAAGGTGAAGCACCAGTAACATCTCTTACATCCGGGTTGTCCACAACAGAAATATCACCCACAGTATTGTCAAGCTCACTGACATCACCAGCAACAGTTCCTTCCCCTGGATTTTGGACACCAACATCGAAAGTGTCATTGCAGATTGCATCAAACTGTTCAAATTCCTTGGGATTATTGAGCTTTTTAAACTTAAGAGTTCTTGACACAAGGCTGTTAATCCTTGAATTCAGCACTCTTGGCAAGTTTTCGTCAGGAAACTGCAGTTGCAGCACCCTCTCCACCTGTGCTCTACTGCTTTCCGACGACAAATAAACATGGAGCACGTGTCTATTCTTCAACATAGATGTACTGTCAGGCAGTGTGGAGAAATGCGTCTGAAGATAAGACCTCATCAGGCCTGGCTGGTCATCTGACTGGATTTTTCGTCTCTTTTTATGAGGCATCTGGAAAAGAGTGACAGAAAACTAATACATTGTCTCTGTATCAAGACATTGTAGCCTTACCATAAAGCATTTATTGTAAAATTATTTTCATTCAATCAATTATTCAAATTTTTGTACCATGATCTTTGATGACATTTATGTATTCTGTTGGTCACTTCCGTTAGAGCTGGAGTGAAAACAACAGTGTGCCCATGGTGACAAGCATGAACGAATTTGTTTTCACTCCAGTCACGGTCCTACGCCCGTATACAAAGGCATGTAACACCGGGTCACAAAAGTGCCAGGATGTGCGACCAACAGAATTTATTTATGTACATCGTCTGTGTAAATTTTTTTTGTTATTAATGTTGTATCATTTTTTATGAAGCAAATTGAATAAATAAATAAATAATAAAGTAGGTACTGGTGGTCAATAGCCAAGCTCAATGTAAACTTACCATGGAAAATTCATGGAGACTTCAGAATGAAATCTTCCAAACCAAGTGTTGTTTACAACTATGGTATCCTTGACCTGGAAGAAAAACAATTAAAATAATCAAAATCTCAATAATTCTTGGCAAATAAACTTAAACAAAGTGCTGAAAATTAAAAGTTTTGGAAACACAAAAAAAACACACACAAAAAAAACGTATCGTCTAATCAGGTGAGGCCATTCGGGTCACGTGACCTCCACCAGCCGATCGAGCTGAAGTTTTCCCGAAAAAACACCCTTCAGAAATCTCCTATCATCGGCAAAACTAAATATCAATCTATGCATCGATGCCCACAAATTATGTCTAAAGATGTTAATAAACCTGTATCGAGTTTGATTTACTGACCAAAACACATTTAATGTGGTTTATTTTTGTGAAATATGAGACCGATTTTTTACATTTGACGGTCCGCCATGATGGATCACTTAATCGGATAGCAGGCGTACTGAAGCTTCAATATACCTCTTCGGCTATTCAGAATGCTATAAAACTTCATCATAATTTAGAAAAGGTGATATTCTAACAGGCTGCTTACCTTTCAATGCATCCTGCACCCTCAAACATTGTATCTCATAGTGATGAACACGAGGCAAAAGTACAGAAAAAAATGGCGGATATCAAAAATTATCGCACCCAGCGATCCTCGCGCACAGCTGCGATCGGAGAAAATGGCGGCTGCTGAATGCGGGGATTTCAAAGTGCCTACATGAGAGCGCCAACATGGGCCTCCTGGACGTTCTCATTGGGCCTCCGTAGAGGTACACCAACTGTACATTCACAAAAAAACCCACGTTGAGCTTTGTGCTTCATTCCACGCTAGCTTGGGCGACTCCACACTGGAATCGATTAGAATGGGTTGTCCTTGACACAATACGAAATCGCAATGTTCACGTATGTATTCATATGGAATCGATCTCGAATGGAATTGGGGTTTTTGATTGAAAAACGGCAATGTAAGTTGTGCTTTTTATTTGTTTTCTAATCGAGAATATCTAAAACCACTACAGGACACAACCAGCTTGACATTTTTGGGTGTGATTCTAATTTCGAGGCAAAATGACAATCCACTGTATGAAAGGAAAGCTCACAGACTAGACCGCGCTGTGCACACTCTTTCTTGCATTCGCAAGTGAGTGTACTTTCTGGAGCCACGATTTGATGGTGCTACCAACATGACCAAGCACAGACATTTAGGCCCTACCACAACATTTATTTCCTTTCATTTGCAAATTTAAAAATGAGTAATTATTTTTATACATGTTTTTATCTGTACGATGTTTGACGTTTTATGACAGTTTCGCTAATTAGTCACCTTTGCATTAGCAAACACCCACGTCCACGAACTTTTCCTGTTGAACGCACAACGGTCGAGTTGGTACAACGGTCGAGTTGACTTCTCGGTTGAGTGCTCAACGGTCGAGTTGGTTCAAGTCGAGTTGGATTATTCCTGCGGTCAGTGATTCCAAACTGGGGAAGAATATTTATGAGGTATGGTAAAACAAATATTAACATGTCAACTAGCGTGTCAACTTCCAATACCTCGGGGAGCTAATATCGACTATCCACCCTCAAACCATGTGATATTTGTATAATATAATCCTTATGTATTAACACTCCAGGTGTGAACAAGAACTTCCAGATGATGTGCATTCATGATAAGTTACAGCAGTCAGCGGGACATAAGATAACATCCCAGCAGATCTGGCAACATCTCAGCACCATGTACGACATGCAGGCTTTGGTATGTGGCTCGCACTGGTGCTGCGTTCGAGCGTGTACTCATGCGAACGCGAACGGCAAGAAAAACGACACTCGGGTCAGTGAGAGTATGCTCTCTCTACTCCCTGACAAATGGGAAGTGTGCTCTTACTCCCGATGAGTGACATGTGATTTCTACAAAGATAACGGAGTATGGATAGAGTTTTAGATGAATTTGCTCAACATGCCAACTCGGTAACTGAAACAACTCAATAAAGTTGCACTGTCCGATTTCAGGCCGATCTGAGTGTCAAAATGTTTTTTAAAAGTTATATTGCTATTTTTCTAGAATAGAAAAAGTTATCAGCTTTCATTTGGTACCAATAACGTAAAAATCCGTCGAGGATTAATGTCAGGCGATTAAAAACAATAAATAATAAAAGACCACCCCGTCTTTTATTCAACAGGGTTATCACGTATGTGCGCGTAGGTGTGTACATACCGTACATGTACTATGTACATACATATGAGCGTACGCGCACATGTGAAGCCCGTTTCAAGAAAAAGGCTTGTACATGTACCAGTATCTCTAATTCCCGACGTCGGAAATTTAAGTTTTCTATATTCTTGACTGATGGCTATTCGCGCATGCGGACTGCAGACTTGCCGTATGCGTCATGTGACCCGAGTGCAGTGCGCATGCATTACTCCGGAGTAACGAGAATGGTACGCTCGAACGCAGCCTTGGTGACTGATAATTTATTCCCATAAAATTGAGAAAAGGTTGTTCCAAGAACATACAAAATAATCCCTAAAACGGTAACAAATAGTATGACAGGACAACATATTTTAGGTCAAAAAAGAAAAGAAATCTGATGCAGGAGAGCATACATGTATGCTAAACAAAGATTTGTCCAACTTTATTTATTTATTTATTTATATTCCACATCCAACAGCGGAGGGACCGCCAATTACAGGAATGGGAGCAAGTGTGGTTGAGTACCTTTCTCAAGGGCACAGGTGCCACAACCCGTCACGGCTAGGAATCGAACCTACATTCTAGTACTAGCACAGGAACTTAAGTTCGACGCACTAGACCGCTCGGCCATAACACCCCACAGAGGGATGTTTTTAAAGTTAATGTCGACAAGTTTTTATCAACCCTATTATGCGAAATATTCATTTTTGTTTTCTCCATATTTTCAGCACGAGTCTGAGATTCTTCCATTTCCTAATAGCCAGTCAGAGTTCACCTTGCCAAGTGAAGAATATAGAGAGTTAATGACGGGCAAGAGGAGAATTGGCACTTCAACTGCTGAAGATAGTAAGTTGACTGCATGTTGCTGTACTGTACACATCCTCTTGCAACAGTGCCCCTTTAACGCACTCTCTTGCGTATAGTGGCCCTGTTCAAACAGGCCCCATTTCGCGTTGGGACAAGCGACATAAATCTTGTCGCCTCTGCTGGACCAATCAGGACGCTTGTCAGTGCATTGCAGCATGATTGCAGGCATTCGAATGTAACGCGCGCAGATTGTAAACACCCAGCATGCATGTGATACATGTACTCGGTAATGCTGGCCGTTGTCCGCGTCGGCGATTGGATACTGGGGAATCCGTTCCATTACATTCGTCAGCATGCATCCCTGTTATTAATTTTAAAAACTGCGGAGTAAATTAAGATCGTCGTTTGAAAGTTTGGTAGGAATGGGACAGTCATAAGGAACGGAACCCAATACAATTTCTGGAAAGTATAGAAATTGTTTCTTTTCGGCATATCATGACCGAATTGATTAAATTACATCAAAATGACTCGGGCGTGAGTTGGCTCAAGACAACAGCCGGCTCACTCCACAGATTTGCGTGTGTTTCCTCAGGGTATTTGTTACATCGCTTTGCAGAGTGGAAATTCCCTGATATCTCAGGATGTAGTGTACAGTATGTGTACGCCACTGTAAGGTGCAACCAACTAAATCGGGTCTCCATAGGAACCAATGCTAAATGCCCCATTTTCAAAAATCATTAAAAAGTACTCAACAACCAAAATAATCATTGAAGTTTTATCTTTTTAATTCTGTTCAATTTTATAGGGGGAGTCCGTCACCTTTTTTTCACTAATTTCTGCTTGAAGTAAAACCTTTGGAAGAGTAAAAATTGACAAACAAACCAGCGTCCATTTTGGAAAAAGTCCCATCTTTTTACTAAGTTAATTGTGAGGTACATGGTCATTTACGCTTGAAGGTTTTGAATGTGGTGCCCAAAACCAAGTACTGTACTGCACAGGTTTATTTTTCAGTCCGTAATGCCTACAAAAAAGTACTACATGTAATTTAAAAATGTCATGTGAGGTACCGTGGCCGAGTGGTTTGGGTCACTGACTCGCAATCACAGGTGAAAACTTGGGGTTACGGGTTCGAAACTCGCCCCGGCTGGGGTACCTGTCGGAGTTGTAACGAGTCTCCCTCGGCTCGAGTCCCAAGTCAAGTCAAACAGCCTTCGAGTCCCAAGTCAAGTCAAGTCAGTTATGTTGGTCAAGTGGATTCAAGTCAAGTAGTGACGACAGTAAATTTGTTCAAGCTAATTTCAAAATGTGTCTAAATGCTCAAACTTGCATTCGTACGTGTAGGGTATTTGTGTTGTTTTTGTATCTGTAGTGCTGAATTACAATTTAGTCCTCAAAATGAACAAAAAGTGCAATTTTTGCCAGACTTGAGTTAAAGATAGTATACATGATTGGTAAACTGTTACAAATAGTTTTATCCCCCTGTGTGATTGAAGATATGCATGATTAAAACCAACCTGAGCAAAAACCAGCTCCGTACTTCCTCTAACTTTTGAGAAAACAGTAAAAAAAGGGTTTGCAGTCATTTCGCCCCAAAACCACTTCGCCCTGAACCATTTCGCCCTGAACCACGGCCTGTGCACGAAGTGGTTTTGAGGCGAAGTTGCATTTGGGCGATGTAGTGTTTAGACGGAGTAATTTGGGGCGAAATGGCACTCGGGCGAAGTGGGTTGGGAGCGAAATGGCACTTGGGCGAAATGGTTTTGGGGCGAATTGAATTTTCGTCTCATGAGACGAAAACTAATTGTTTTACTCATTTCTCAAAGACTATAGCACTTCAGACAAAACAATTTCAGGGGAAGTCTTCTACGGTCATCATGTTTGTATTGTGTAAGTTAGACGTAAATCTGTGAACATTTTTGATTTTCGAGATTACCAATGATGTATACTGCCTTTAAGTCATTTGAAGTTCGAGTCTCAAGTCAAGTCAGTGAAAATCTGGACTCGAGTCCGGAGTCATTACAACCCTGGTACCTGTGCCCTTGAGCAAGGCACTTGGTTCCATCCTTCGGAAGGAATGTAAAGCCATTGGTCCAGTGTGTTAGGTATCGGTAACGCACTTTAAAGATCCCAGAGCATTCTTTTGTGAAGAGCAAGGGGATTCCCCGGCCGTTTCTAAATCATCATGGGTTTCCTCATGCTTGCGAGCGACAGTGCAATGGGTGCTTTTGAGGAATCCTGGGTTTCAGTACCGGAACGAAATAATAATAATAATGTAACTGTCTTTTATATTAAAGCACATCATAAAGAGTCCTTGAAGACCACCATTCGCCTCCCAAGTGGAACCTCACTTGCCTCATTAACGCAATCTGAGAGAGACAACTCGCCCAAAAGGAAGAGGACAAGACAGGGGACCCATACACCCAATCCAGACATACTAGCTAGCAAGAGACGTAGATGATGAATGCATGAACTCAAAACTGGAATCAATTATCACCATCAGTCACATGAATTTGGACAGATAAAGAAGCCCTGTTCAACAAACGTCAGCATTTACACGAAGTGGTGAATCCGTCTTCTTCTTTTTTATTTAGCAATGTCTGTTTTTGGTGTAGTGTCAAGACTTGAAAATTTGTATTTTTTAAAGATAGTATACATGATTGGTAAACTGTTACAAATAGTTTTATCCCCCTGTGTGATTGAAGATATGCATTATTAAAACCAACCTGAGCAAAAACCAGCTCCGTACATCGTCTAACTTTTGAGAAAACAGTAAAAAAAAAAGGGTTTGCAGTCATTTCGCCCCAAAAACACTTCGCCCTGAACCACCCCCTTTGGGCGAAGTAGTGTTTGGACGAAGTAATTTGGGGCAAAATGGCACTTGGGTGAAATGTTTTTGGGCGAATTGAATTTTCGTGTCATGAGACGAAAATTAATTGTTTTACTCATTTCTCAAAGACTATAGCACTTCAGACAAAACCATTTTAGGGGAAGTTTTCTACAGTCATCATGTTTATATTGTGTAAGTTAGGCGTAAATCTGTGAACATTTCTGATTTTCGAGATTACCAATGATGTATACTGCCTTTAAGTTTAAGAATTTGCCAGAAAACCATTAAACCGATGCGTATTCAAATTCGCATTTTTACGAAGTAGCGAATTGCGTTTAACCACTCATTGAGTCAGGCAAATGGCAAAGTTGTAAAGTACGCCCGTAGTAATCATACAGACGGGGCGAATCAGGTATGCTCGGCATTTTGCATTTTCATGAAGTGGCGAATAAGTTTGGAGCCAAAGTGTTCTTTAATTAGACAATCAGTACAATAAAAAAGTATATTTTCAAGTCATTTAACTTATACTGATCAAAACGGTATCACTTTAAAATACTGACGACTTTTGATGAAACAACCGGCAAATTTTTAGTTACCAATTTCAAAAGCGATTTTCTTAAAACAAGGTTTTACTACTGGGTTTGCGGATTCGCAACTTAGTGAAAATTTAGACCAATTGTTAGATCAACTCTGCATTTAGAGTAGCCTTGTCCAAGGGCTGTAAAATTGTGTGAATCCGTGAAGAATTTGCATGTATGCTACTCAGCGAAAGTGCGCCACCGCGCGGTAAATTTACCAAAACATCTTGGTCTGAATCCTGACTTCACACGCGAGGCTGAATCACAGCCTTGTTCTTTATGTACTTTTTATGGGCGGGGACTCTTTATGCTAATTTTTCAAAGAGAGCACCGAGACGCAAAAGCTCATTGGTTAACAGTTGTTTTGACAGAACAATACGGTGCCGTTTGAAAAATAGCAGATTTTCCGTACGTAGCCTATACCCAGTTGGTAAGTTCACAAACACGTCATACCTTTACAGAAAATATGTGAGGGATATCTTCTGGTCTTCGTGAAAGTCGTCAATTTGCAATCTGTAGGCTTTATAATTCAAACTACCGTTGATTTCCTCAGTTGTAACACTACGTGTGATGTCGCCATAATTGCATCAGACAGGCCTACATGTACGACGTACAAACATTTATGCTTGCAAACCGGTTACACGCACCATTTGACCCGAGTAGAAACACATAACAAATCGAGTACAGAACAAACAAGGCTATGATTCAGCCTCGCGCGTGAAGTCAGACCAAGATATTTCGGTAACCAGACTGTTTGGCAGTTGGCTACAATTCACCGCGCGGTGGCGCACTTTCGCTGCATAGCATACATGCAAATTCTTCACGGATTCACAACATTTCATAGCCCTTGGACAAGGCTACATTTAGATACACATTTTAATCAATTTTGCACAACACCCTTGCTGAAACGAGTTGAGCTAGGCTGTATTAATTACCAAGTGACGGTGATCGCAACTGACCAATCACGTGCCGCGTACTACGTTTTAGTTCGGTCATCGCACGTGCACGTAGCCTTGTGGAACATGTTTGCTCGACAATATTCAAAATTGCATCGTAGCTAGTGACGCTGTTACCATAGCAAGAGCCAATCACATGCGCCTCACTCCGTGTAGTGGTAGCATCCATTAGGTTGTCTAATGTTTAAATGAACAGTTAGGAAAATTTTTCAATCTTTATTCAGATGAACTGCGTTTAGCTTTTAGCGTCTTCTTTCAGTCACAAACATCTATACTATACTGAAACGCAAAAGAAACTTACCACCTTTTAAACCTTTAAATAGCAACAATAACACTGCGTGTAGTAATGTGTGAACTTATTTGTGGACAACAGTGTCCTCACTGTCCGACCAAACGGTGTCTAAAGGTCACTTGAACCTTCAATGGTCACTTCATGGCACAGCTGTTTTGACTGTCAGTGATTAGCCAAGGGGTATAGGATGATTGTAATGAGCTGCACGTAATGTTGGCTTTAAAAAGGCCAGTGCAAAATGGGCATTTCAAGCAACATGCCACGATTGCAATCCATCCAAAGACTGGTAGGCAGAATGCGCCGACGATGCACTGCCTGTATCTAAATCAATGGTGGCCACACACGCTATTGAAAGGGGACTGACATTGCACCCTCTTCTGTTCTTTGCTGTAGAACAAACTGATGAGATGGTGTATCTTGGTCAAAAACATGTCATCAATAAAATCCCAATGTTTCAATTAGCAATTGTTGGTTTGTTTTATTTTGAACTGTTACAATTTCAAACAAGTGGTAAGTTTCTTTTGCGTTTCAGTATACATACATATAAGTGCACGATGTACATAAAAGATCTCCCCATAAGAAATGCGGGAATTATCGGCTACGATTTTTGAATTGATTTTTTAACAAATCTTCAGCAGGGATGTAATTGTTCCGGTTATTCTCGGAACTTTATTTTGTCTCATTGGTTTGTGACGAAGATTATTCTGGGAAAAACCGGAACAAATCACATTCCTGCTTGAGCCAACGGAAAGGTCATATTATTAGTATGATTGTCTTATTTTGAAATTCTTGCGTAATAGATACTGGTAGGTCCACTTTTGGCAATCTATTTTTTAAAAATTGTCCTGAGCTGATACAATGCGCGATATGATTGATCGAAGCGGCTTCATTAAAAGGTCATGTTTAACGGCCCGGGGGTCTAATACAGCCTAGCTCAAGGGTGTTGTGGACAACTCGGTGTAGGAGCCTTGCGACAGGAAGACCATGATGCAGTACTCCTGATCTTAATGTAACTTGCGCAGTGAGTTGTGTGGTGCAAACAAGAAAAGCAGCTTCGACTACGGCGATGCAAGTGATGAATCTTCTTTGTATTCTCTTGCACTTACTTCAACCATCTGATACAAACAAGTAAATTCTGTAAATACAGAAACGGGGAAAAGTAGTCACAATCTAAACTATTAAACAATGATAAATCTGGTTGGTGGCTTGTGGAATATAGAATCGGCAGCTAAAATAAAGGCATGAAATTAAAGGGACACACCGGGTTTGTTGGGCTAGAAATAGACCCATACATTATTCTGAAGCGCTTTCCAGAGTAAATTAGACCTGAAAAGACCCTGTCAAATTTGGCCGTTTTTGAGAATTGTTTAAAAATTTAAGGTCACGTGACTTTTCAGAACCAGATTCTGGTTCCGAAAAGTCAAGTGGTCTTGTGAGTTAGTTGTATTTCCAGCAATAGAAACCAGCGAAAAGTGCCAGTTGCTTCTCTTCTTGTTGGAAAATGATGTCCTACGAACACTACGCGTACATGTGTACGTACCGTATTTTCCAATTTGTACACAAATCTGCCAACAGATTTCATAAGAAGGGTTTCTAGGTGTTGATATGGACGAGAGAATCTCTGATTTTCGTGTCTTCGCGGCAATAATTAATATCCGAAGAAAAAAACAGCATAGGCCTATTGAGGGCGCTAAAGACACCAAAGCGTTGCGTTCGATGTGCTTCCTCGAGTCAGCGCTGACCTGAGGGATCATGCAAGGTGTGACGAGTCAGGGAAAACAAGGAATCGAGGTTAAACACGTGTCGACCCATATCTAACCCACCTTTATTTACAAACACATAATACATCGCGACGGCTGGAAAAGCGTATAGCCCAACATTTGTCACTTTTGTTAATTTGAAACATTTCTAGTTAATTACGTGACATTTTGATAATTTTTTTTTCACAACGACCATCGAATTATTATTGTCAAGGATGCTAGATTGCTACATTATGTAAACAGTAAGCCGGTGTGTCCCTTTAAGGCTTAAAATGAGGGGCAATGACTGCACTAAAATACACCGAATTAAACAATCGGATAAATTAACAATACAAATTTGTTTGATACGAGAAGCATCACCGTAGTCGAAGTTGCTTTTCTTGTTTGCACCATTGTGTGTAGTATGTGTATTTCACAAGAAATCATGTTATTCATAGATTATTCAGATTTTTTTCCTCACTTTTAATAAAGCCAGCGCAAGTCACCTTGGCTTCTTTGCATTTGTGTTCTTCAGATATAAGCATTATCAGTTCGGAGATATATGGACAGATTATACAGGGCACTATATAACCATGTACACTCGACCAAAAAAGTTCTGTCACCAGTAAGACATTTGTAGATATTTATTATGAAATTGGATTTAATGTAGGAAAATAATATCAAATTTTAGCTGAACATATCACTCGAAGGATTAGAGCTCAACGGAGTCCATGATGGCAAGCTTCACGGAACAGGAATGCAACAAAGGAGTGCGGGGTAAGAATGAAAAAAAAACAAAAAAAACAACGACGTCAACTTTATTGCACTCAAGCAAGGGGAGTTACAGTTCAGTATTTTGCTTTCACCATACCTAATGGAAAGGCACGATTCAGATTGGACAATTTAACCATTTTGATTTGGATGTTTTTGACAAGACATTGATAAATCCAAACTCACTTAAAAATGTCCTAATTGTCTACACACAAATTGCCCAATTCACAAGTTGCATTGTTCTTTGGTGTTTTTCATTCTGACCCCACACTTCTATGTTGCATTCCTGTTCAGTGAAGCTTGCCATCATGATCTCTCTTGAGCTCTATTCCTTTGAGGGATATGTTCAGCTAAAATTTGATATATTATTTTCCTACATTAAATCTAGCTAATGTTAACTATCATTTCATGTAGGGCTAATGAGAACAGTCAACATGAACATGATATCTCAAATTCAGTCTGTGCACTGGTAGTCTGGTAATCGACCGCGCATTGCCATTCCTTTGTAATACAAGACTTGAATTTGTACACATCGGCTGTCATTCCAGACCTCCTTTTTTACTGCAATTGTAGGCTGAATCTTGATCGTGGCTTGTTATTTCCCTGAAGGACCTGCGCGCAGTGGTTATGGTGGGTGAGTCCCAGGGGGAATTAGTGTGTCACGGTGAGAAAATGATATTTGTTTTGTGATATCGTGTTCATGTTGACTGTTCTCATTAGCCCTACATGAAATAACCATATGATAAAGTTAGGGCTAAGGTAACATTGGCTACATTAAATCCAATTTAATAATAAATGTCTTACTGGTGACAGAACTTTTTTGGTCGAGTGTATTTATGACATGTACTGACTGAATGAATTGCAGAAAGACAATGCTAGTGTTGCTAGACGCAAATTTTCTCTGTGAAAAAATTGTTTAAGCATGTACTTTGTATTTTAGACATCGGCAACCCTGTGAATAAATGCTGCTTTATACACGAATCTGGAAACTATAGAACTCCTTCCCTGGGGGCCATGAAGTGTCAGTGCGTTCTGTGGTCAAAATTGAATAGTGCACAGGCTTCAATAAAGAATGCACAAATTGTTCGAAGTCTAGTGACAACCTAACTGGATGGCCCCCAGTTATGGTAGACGTACAGAGCAGGTCCTCGTCTCTCGGATTGGTGTATACGGCCATTTTTTGGCGCCTTGCCTAGTTTGGTGTGCGGTGCGTCCTCTCGACTGGTGGCCTGTTAAATCTTTTGTCTTGGAAGACTTTCTGAGACACAGGAAACGAAAGAAAACAGTCTACGCCTTGAATTATTGGCGGACTGCCAATAATTCAAAATAAACTCAAAAAAAGTTTGGAAAGTCAAGTTTGACCGACGATTTCTCTCTTGTTGCAAAATAATTTTCATTGAATTTTATATCATTGGAAAGCCCTGTTATTCCTCTTTACGATGATGTGTCATTTGTTATGATTAAGCAATTGGGGGATGTGCAGCACAGCTGAATACGGGGGGCGGGTATAAAGTGAAATGTCACAAAATGCATTGCTATTGTCAAAAAGTGCATTGACACATTCCCATCCTCCAAGCAAAAGTGGAATGCACTGCATGACAATAGCAGTGAATTTCACTTTCCACCTACCCCTGTATTCCGCTATACTGCACATCCCCCAATTGATTAATCATAACAAATGACATATCACTGTAAAGAGGATAACAGGGCTTTCCAATGATACAAACTTCAAGGGAAATGATTTAGTAACAAGAGAGAAATCGTCAGTCAAACTTGACTTTCCGAACTTTTTTTGAGGAGTTTATATATCGATAGTAATTGTTTAATAACTAAACGTTTGGGGTTTTTTTTCGTTGATGTCTCGGCAAATAACTTTTGTTTCTAGAAATAATTTCAATCCATAAAACGTCAATTTTTCGAGGTGCCACACCCAAAACGCAGGACTGTACATCTTTTTATTGAAATAATGCCTACTCCATTAGTTTCAAAAACATTAATCACAAACAAGTTTTGTACATTTTGCCAGGCCTAAGCACGATCGACAGAATGGCAAAAGGAAGTTTGATCAGTAACTAATCCCTTCCAAATATACATATACATTTAAAACTAACAGCTGCATCTTAATAGCAATCATAAAAACATGTCAAATAGCCGTGGCGAAATGACAAGCACAGGACACCAACATTATATCCAAAACTGGATAAAAAATTTCAACATTTCCTAAATTAATCAAAATAATACCATATGAACAGTAAAAAAATGTACAAATTTTACAATCATATTCCAAAAACTAACAATAAATTTGGCTGGGCACACTGTGCCATCACATTTTCAAGAAATAGTTGAAAATGCATGTAAACAATTGTATTTTTTTATTTTTTTATTGATTGTCCGTCCCTCACGCATAAAAACAACCTCTGCATAAAACTGTCACTGTAAAGTCAATTTCAACATGTGATAAAATCAGTAGCAGGTAAACATACAGGTTCACTTTAGTTTTTATTTGTTGTATTGACTAAGGAAAGGCATTTTATTTATTCACCACATCCAACAGCGGAAGGACCAATTAACATAGATATTCAAATAACTATCAACTTCTAAGTTGAATTACAAAGGGCCAGAGACACCGGGGAATCCCTCCCCTTGCTCTTCACGAAAGAACGCTCTGGGATCCTTAAAGTGCGTTACTGAAACCTAACACACTGGACCAACGGCTTTATATCCCTTCCGAAGGACGGAGCAAGTGTGATTAAGTGCCTTGCTCAAGAGCACAAGTTCCACGGCCCGGAATCGAACCCACATTCCAGTACAACGCACTAGACCGCTCGGCCATAACACTTGTTACATAACATTTGTCTCCTCATTTCCATCCCTCACGTGAGGGACGGAATTGGATCACGCTTAAGTCCGTATCAAGATAATTAGCTAACAATGTGGGAAAAAGTAACCACAGATATTGCCCTGGTGTAAAATCAGTGATGAATACGCATCTGAATACACAGGGAAAAATAGATTGAATAAAAGGTAGAACACATGATCAGTAAACCGTTACAAATAGTTCCATCTCCCTGTTTGATTGAAGATATGCATCATGAGTAAAAGTAAGCACAATACTTCGTCTAACTTCTAAGAAAACAGTCAAAAATGGTGTCGTTACCACTTTGCCCTGAACCACGGCCTGCACACAAAGTAGTTCAGGGAGAATTGGTTTTGAGGCGGAGTGAATTTTTGACTCGTGAGGCGGAAATTAATTGTTTTACTCATTTCTCAAAGACTATAGCACTTCAGACAAAACCATTTCAGGGGAATTTTTCCACCATCATCGTGTTTATATTGTGTAAGTTAGGCGTAAATCTGTGAACATTCCGATTTTCAAGATACCCGTACCAATCATGTATTCTACCTTTAAATGAGTTGCTATTTCTAATTGTTTGGCAAACAAATTAATTGTATTTATTTGCTGGACGTTTACCCGTTTTTCAATGAACTTATGTAATATAGTTACAGGGCCGATAATTGCCAGGGCCCATTTTTTTCCAAACTATTATGCACACATTGTTTTGTCATTATAAACATTTTGTTTTCTGCCGAAGCATTCATTTGCACTCCACAAGCCAAACAGTGTACTAACCCTGGGCACGATTTTGTGCTATTAACTCGACTTTATTTTCCACGCCTTACTGAAGATATTGGACAAAAGAAACAATATTTTTATTTTAAATCTAACACTTGTTAATCCTCAAGTGTGATTGTATAAAGTGGGGTACCGTGGCCGAGTGGTGTGGGTCACTGACTCGCAACACTTGGGGTTGCGGGTTCGACACCCGGCTGTGGTACCTGTGCCCTTGAGCAGGGCACTTAACACACTTGCTCCATCCTTCAGAAGGATTATGACAAGTCCAAAATAGTCATCACAATGGAAGTCTTTGACGTTTGCCCTTAGTTTTTACACTTACAGTTAAAATTTATTACAAACATTGTACTACTTTAAAGGCCCCATGTATCATTTGCAAGATAAAACTTTTTACAGATTCGTGGAATAAGAGTGTAACATATCTAAGGAAGAATGTTGGTAAACTAGCCTGAAGAAATTTTAGCTACATAGATGCATCAGTGCTTCAGAAAACCTGTACAAGTGAATGGTAAAAAAAGTCCCGTGCATTAGAAACCTACCTGTGGTTGCCAATTTCCAGCATGAAATACCATTTTGGACGGAAATAAATTCATGTGGTGTTTGTTACCATTGCTATTAACACTTTGAGTGAGGTTTTTCTTGTCAACTCATGAAAAACAAAATTGGGTCACTGCAAATGATACAATGGGCCTTTAACTTTACTTTAGCATTACATACATTTTATGTTCAAAAATTTAATTAATTTTCACCTTATGGGTTGACAGGAGAAACGCTAGTATTGATATAGCAATGTTAACAAATGATTTTTTTTTCTGGGAGAAACTGCCAACTTGAAGAGAGAATTTTTGTTTTAAACCATTTGCAAATGATTATTTACCATTCATTTAAATCTTGCACGGATTTTTCAGAAGTATTACTGCATCTGTGTGGCTGAAATTTCTACAGGACAGTTTATCAACATTATACTTTAGTTTTTTTTAAAGTTTTCCAGTCATGAAATCTTTCTTTAAAACACAGCGGTGTCGCCAAGGGGATGGGGGCTTTGACACCCCCTCCCCCTAATGAAACTTGAGGTTTGCACAACTATGTTTGAGCTGCTTTTGGTGCCCCCTTCCAATGTGCTGTGCCACCCTACTTTTAGAAGGCTAAAAGTGATTTTTTGACGTTTACATGTGGACGGAATGATTCACTTTTAGCTGATTTGACTTTTTGTCCCAATCGATATGTGGAAATTGTTTTGCACACGCTTGATAGTCAAAAAGCACATTTCTGAAATATCACCTTACAGTCCAAATCAAACATTGAAAAAAAACCATGGAGGTCCTTGGAATCTCCGGAATTCCCCCCACCCCCAGCCTACACCTAGACTTGGGTGTAGAGGGCTCTCTATAGGGGCAACGTGTAAAACTGTAGCATACCTGCCAACATTGCCGAATACAAAAAAATCGGACTGTAGTGAAATTTGCAACGGTCGAATTGGTACAACGGTCAAGTTGACCTTGTACTGCACCTGTTTTCATGTACACAACACATGCGCCGTGCGCGGGGAGTCAGGTCATGTCGACCGTTCCGATTGTTCCGATTTTTAACCTTTTAACACTTAAAAATCAGAACAAATACGATAAAATCGGACTAGTTGGCGGGTATGCTGTAGTTACACAATTTATTAAACGGCCGAGGGGCTAAAAACGGGATGCCAAATTCATACGCCGGGCAGGACTTATTTCTCTAGACGTGCTAGGTGCAGGTACATGACCACATGAAACATGCTTTCAAGATTTTGTTTCAAGCCATTTCCTGTTTAGAACAATCATCGGGAAAAAGCGACCACTGCCCAGAATTATTGAGATTCTAAGGACATCCATGGTGTTTTTTCAATGTTTGATTTGGACTGTAAGGTGAGATTTCAGAAATGTGCTTTTTGACTATAAAGCATGTGCAAAAATTGTCCACACATCGATCGAGACAAAAAGTAAAATCAGCTATAAAGTAAATAATTTCCGTCCACATGTAAACGTCAAAAAAATTGGCACCCCTTGACCCCACACTGGCGATGCCAATGTTAAAACACAAAGGCTTTTATAAAACTGCGTATTCAGTTTAATGTTTATATTGGCATGACTAATCATTTTTCTTACATCATTTTAGATATTAGTCAAATACGACCATTTTCTCTTGACTAATTACATATCAACTTGGGCGGTTCCGGCGGGTACCCGGTTTTACCCGGTTCCAACTTTTTGAGAAACCGGGTATACCCACTGTCAGTCCGTTCCAAGTTCAAAGTATCGGTTCCGGCTCTTTAGAACCGGCTCGAACCGACTCAACCCGGCTCCAGCTCCGAACAAAAGCCCTTAACACAGCCAGTCACCAATCAAATTGCTGACGAGCCTCTGCCTTTAAGACAGTCTCCATGGCTCAGTGCAATGGATGAAGAATTGTCGACAATGTCTGTAGTGAATGTACATGATACGTACTGTCTAGATATTGGCCCCGTACTATGGATAAATTAGGTTTTGTCAGAGCCGGTTCCTTGCAGAGCGCACCGGTTCCAGCCAGAGCCGTGTCCAGCTGAATCGGCCATGTACAGCATGAGCATGTGTGATGTTAATATGCATATCATGCTGCATGCAAGGAATCCGAAGCCTCAAGCATAGCGGCCGTGTGGGGTGTTTCCCCCACGAGCACTGTGGCCGGCTGTGCATCATATGCTAGCAGTTCGTGGAGTTTTTACATGTTGTATGTACCGGTAGCTAGGGCCTGAGTGAGGCCAAGAACCAGAACCTGTTTTAACCGGTTCTTTCTATGGTACCGAAACCGGTTCCGAAAAAGTTGGAACCGCCCAAGCTTAAAGTTGCACTGCCTGTGTTTGGGCCGATTTGGGCGTCAAATTTGTTTTTTAAAGTTAAATAGGTATTTTTCTAGAATAGAAAAAGTTATCAGCTTTCATTTGGTACCAAGAACGTAAAAATCCGTCAAGGATTAATGCCAGTCGATTAAAAACAAGAAATGATTAAAAGGCTGGCAGGTCAATTAATCGACAGGGTTATGACGTAAATGTACATGTGCGCGTACATGTGTACACATACTATGTACATATGAGCGTACGCGCACATGTACAACATGTGAAGCACGTTTCAAGAAAAAGGCTTGTATCTCCAATTCCCGACGTCAGAAATTTAAGTTTTTGATATTTTTCGTTACAGAGACACGTAAGCTTTCTAAATTCGTTCGCTTGTGTAAATTAATTTTTTTAATCCTTTCACCGAAACACGGGCAATGCAACTTTAATGGTTTAATTACATTTACAGGTTAAATCACACTCAACAGTACGTCACGACAGTACAGTATCAAGGTATCACGCTACACTACTTTAAAACATTTTTATGGACATTTTAAAAAATTTTAAACCTTTGCACGGCAGAGAAAAGTACACTACATTTGATGATAAAAAAACTTAATTAGGTAATTCCCAAAATTAGGGGTCCAAAAGTGTGACATGCTTTTTAAGATTTTCAAGTGTTTTTAATGATTGAAAGTGGTTTCCCACTAGAAAATAATGATTTTTATTTGTACAAATGTCACTCAAATTTAGTGTTTGTGTGTAGATGTGGCACCATGGTTAATGCAAACTCATTTTACAGCCAATTTTCATTGGCGTAGGTAACCCCGGACACAACTCTTATTCAATACCATGGAACAAATAAGCCCTTACGGTCTTTAGTTTTTAATATTTTTCAGGAATCAGAAAATGATGCTGTCCCCTATAATCACAGGCCACAGTCCATTACTGAGAATTTGTGGTCATAAGTGGTGATTTTTGAAGCAGAGAGTGTTGGGACACCAACAATTTTGGACCCCTAATTTTGGGAATTACCCAAATGCGGGTTAAATTGGGTCTAGTGCACTAAAAATACACAGATTATTTACTGACCAAAAGACTGAAGGCTGATAGACTTAGCTCATTTCAGTCAGTCAGTAACATGTATGACTGACATCTCTTATGGCAAGGCTGACTGCACCAGCTTCCGTAAGAGCCGCTGAGACAGGGTGCGCCACTCTGCCTGAAGTGCTCCCTAGGAAGTGAGAACATGCACTTATGGAACTGTTTTAAGGCACGCGACTCCAGAGGTCAACTCATCCCAAGCAGGTTTAATCAGATTGAAAGCGAACAAAAACGTTTTTTTGGGAGCCACTAACTACAGAATTCTCCCACAAACAGGAAATGCCACAATCTATTGCTGTGGGAATCACTTTGTTCATGAACAGATCTATTTGGACCTGGGGAAAAATTCACTGAAGTAGGACAGTCTTGATAACGATTCCAAAGTGATTGGTCAATCACCGCCTTGTTATCCACAAGTTAGGCCCCTTTCAAACGTCGTGCTTGTGCCGTGTCAAATTAAATTTAACTTGATTTTTTTAAATTCGACAGGGCACCAGATTTTAGCTTGACAGGGTGTGCCGTGCTAATTCAATTTAGTGCGGTGCTTCTGCTGTGTCGAATTTAATTCCAGTTCGAAGTTGGGCCGTAACTTTGTTCACAATTAGAAATTCGCGTGCGAGCAAAGAAATAACCAACAAACAAGTGCATCAAAATAACAAATATGGCGACGTACAATGGACAGAATGGAAAACGCACGTGATGTGTACACGACTCATCCGCCATGTTGGATGTATTTAAGTTCGACGTTTGAAACCTCTGCCGTGCTTACGCCATGCTACCGTCGCGCTAAATTAATTTTTTAACGACATTACACAAGCGTGACATTTGAAACGGTCCTTAACTATATTTATCAAACATCTGTTCTGTTCAAGAATTGATATTTTTAAAAAAATCCGTCTTTTTGGGTGAGTATATTTTAAAAACATGGACACAACGGTGGCATGACTTATCTCTCTGTAAAGTTGCATCATTTCGTTCCGTTGGGTACATGTACTTTTGGGCTCCTTTTCTTCAGAGAGAACACATAGATATTGAAGTGATCTGCAAGTTGAACAACCTGCGGGAAAGAAAAACGAAACTAGCTCAGAAAAGCAATCCATACCTAAACTAAACCCCTCAAAAAAAGTTCGGAAAGTCAAGTTTGACTGACGATTTCTCTCTTGTAATTTTATAACTCCCGATGCGCCATTTTCATAATGCAAATGTATGACATGCCACTAGAGGGCATTTGCAATCTGTGCACTGCGCGGTAACTCTATGGCTTTGGCACATTGCGGTGATGAAGCCAATACAATAGTTGATCGGCACCGATCGAGCGACGTCCGTGTAGATATCGATCGTGAAGTCATATGGATGGAGGAAGGAAAGTCATATCATGCATTTCGGTACGGTGGCCGCTGGCACCGGGCTGAAAATGTCAGATCTGATTCGGCACAAGAATTGCTTTGTACACTACATGTAGTGCATATGATGTTCAACAGTTACATACATGATACATCAGTGTTCTCCACTGCCGGTTTTGTCCGGGCGCGTCGCCCGGACAAAAACTTGGCCGCCCGGACAAAAAAAATAAAAAATTCCGAGTGGTTATAAATATTCATATCTTACATATCATCCAATCAGACTTTACTATTTTTATACCGAGCGGGGCCGAGTTGTAAACATAATGTTTGTACACGCCATGTTGTTATTGTGTATGCGTGCACAACGCATGGCGACTTCGCTTGACCTAAATCTGTTAGAACTGAGGAAATAACGGTACAGTCATGTAGTTTGAATAATGCAACCGACAAATTGCAAGCTGATGACTTTGAGTTTTACAAAGACCAGAAAAAAAGCGCTTTATAAAAGGGTATGAAGTGTTTGAACTTACGAACTGGGTAAGTCTGCTATTTTTCAAACAGTGCTGTATAAACGGTATTGCTCCGTCAAAACAACCATTAGCCAATGAGCGTACGTCTCGGTGCTCTCCTTTTGAAAATTAGCATAAAGAGTCTCCGCCCATAAAACATGCGTGTACAGAAAGAACAAGGCTGTGATTCAGCCTTGAGTGTGTCAGTCTGGTTTCCAGACCAAGATATTTCGGTAACCAGACTATTTTGCAGTTGGCTACAGTTCACTACGCACTTTTGCTGCATAGCATACAGGCCAATTCTTCACACTTCACAAGTTAACCTCAGACTAACCTGAGGGCGGCTTAAGTTGACATGATTATCTCAAACGTTTTCCAAAAGCATGCAGTACATTAAACTCTTGCAACAGTGCCCCTTTAACGCACTCCCTAACTCCTGCGTACATGAAGTGGCCCTGTTGAAAAAGGCCCCATTTCGTGGTGGGACTAGCGACAGAAATCTTGTCGCCTCTGCTGGACCAATCAGGACGCTTGGCAGTGCATTGCAGCATGATTGCAGGCATTTAAATGTAACGCGCGCAGATTGTAAACACCGTGCATGCATGTGATACGTGTACTCGGTAATGCTGGCCGTTGTCCGCGTCGACGATTGGCTGCTATTTAAAGCATACTGGGGAATTTGTTCCATTACATTCGTCAGCATGCATCCCTGTTATTAATTACTGAAAGTTTGGTAGGAATGGGACAGTCATAAGGAACGGAACCCAATACAATTTCTGGAAAGTATAGAAATCGTTTCTTTTCGGCATAACATGACCGAATTGATTAAATTTCATCAAAATGACTCGGGCGTGAGTTGGCTCAAGACAACAGCCGGCTCACTCCACAGATTTGCGTGTTTTTCCTCAGGGTATTTGTTACGTCGCTTTGCAGAGTGGAAATTCCCTGATATCTCAGGATGGCAGTACATGTACTTACCACACAAACTGCATAGTGGAGATGTGCCAACGTGACAACAGCAACTAGACAGTACAGAAGCCGTACCTCCATAGAGCCTAGATTAATACACACTGACACTGCTGCTGTCATCATTACTGGGATTAGTAGCAGGTTGAACCTCTTGGCTTTTGTCTCAGTCATTTGGCTGATAATCAAGTAGCACTAAAAAGAGAGACAAAAGATACCTCATGTGTTTCTAAAGACGTATTGTCCGTGCGTTTTGGGTGTGGCATCTCGAACAAAAAAAGGTTTTCTTGAATTTATATTTTTCGAGAAACATAAAAGTTAGTCGCTTTCAAATGAGAAATAAATTTCTTTTTAAAAAGACTTGGGCGTAGACTTTAAATTTCAGCACTACAGACAGGGGCCGTCCATAAAGTACGTATGCATGAAATGCCGACTTTTTAAACCCCCCCTCACCCCCTGTACTAGCCTTTGTTAAGGCCTCACAGCTGGGTGAGTCGTGCGCCAGAACGAGAGCGCCACCATGCGACGAGGACGGGACGAGCAGCGCCAGCTGTGAGGCCTTTGCTGACCCGGAATTTTGCTCACCGCCAACAAAGGCCTTACAGCTGGCGCTGCTCGTCCCGCTCGTCCTGTCCTCGTCGCATGGTGGCGCTCTCGTTCTGGTGCGCGACTCACCCAGCTGTGAGGCATTAACAAAGGCTACCCCTGTACGCATGGCGTACGCAGTGGCTCCAACCACCCCTCCCACCCCCTATACGCATACGCATTCCATATATATACCTCGGCATTGGTAAGCATTGGTAAATGGTTCAGTACTACATGTATATAGTGCTATATACTACTAGTACGATTCGCATGTCGCCTCCAAAGTCTGAAATAAATTACAAAATGTATAGATTTCTTTTGAATATTTTTGAAAATGACACATAAAGCATCAGTAACTGCAGATTTTATGAGAAAACCTAAATTGAGGAGTGAGAAAAATGTGAGATGTGTGGGAAAAATGTGTGGCCCGTCTAATATGTTTCGTACATAAGGTCTAAAGCCATGGTCAACTTGTCCATCCTTTCCCGATTTACTAAAAGGAAATTTTCGGTTTGCGTACATACGCATTGGCTTGGACACCCCCTCAACCCCAATACGCATGGTGTACGCAATGTCACCAACCACCCCTCCGTGCGTATGTACTTTATGGACGGCCCCTCAGGCTAATAAGCTTCGTTTTAAAACGGAGCATTCTTGGCCAGGACAACAAAAATACCCTACACGAATGCAGCGTTTAGACTCATTTTGAAATTACCTTGAACCAATTTACCGTCCCGACTATTTGACTTGAACCGACTTGATCAACATGCCTGACTTGACATTGGTGTCCAGTGTTTTTCATTTGCTAGGGCGGCACTCCCCCCCGCAAAGCCCCGCCCCAATTTTTCTGTTACCTGGAATTAGTTTTATCCGTATATTATTCTATTGAACGCGGGATGCACATCAAGAAGGGATAATAAAGGACGTGTTTCTGTCGTCACAGATCCAAATTTAGATCACAAACTGTGTCACTATTCGTTTTTTCCTCAACGTTTTTATTTATTGTTTTAAATTTCCCCACCAATTACACGTTCACTTCCACCTCAACAATTTCCTTTTTAAATTCATGACGATGTCTCTTCCAACCGGTTGAACAAAAAAGGATTTTAAAAACCGCAAACGCAAGTGACGCGCATTCACCTTCTTTTATGTCTTTTTGTTTTGATCGGTACCAAGTGGGGCACCTGTACTCCCTACGCGAAAAGCCGTACTAACTGCCATAAACAAAGTACCCGACTATGTTAGACGGATTTAGTCAACAGAGGGCGACATCAGTTCGTTTTCCTTGGGAGCGGCCCGTGTGCAGTGGTACATGTACATACATGATGTAAATACATGAAAGGTATCGTAAAAATGTTTGCAGTGCGGCATTTGTTTTTGCTAGGGCGGTCGTGATTTTGCTCGGGCAGTCAAGATTTTGCGCGGGCGGCACAAAAAATAGGTAGGGCGGCACGCCCTAGCAAAACATCTCGTGGAGAACCCTGGGTGTCAAATGACTGGACTTGGGACTCGAAGGCCATTTGACTTGACTTGACTTATTGGGAGCAGAGGGAGACTCGTTACAACCCTGCCATACTTACAGTAATATTAGACATGACAATACCAATGGTTAGGCAGAACAAGCGAGGCTCCTGCTGCAGTATGTCATTTGGGGAAAAACAAGCCCACAAAGTCAGTACCAGCAAGAGAATAGCGATAGGAAATACTGGCTCCAAGGCTTGATAAAATGAGCGATTCTTGCCAGTTCCATCTCGGTAGGATCTGCAATTCAAACATTTAGTATAGGATTTCCCAGTTATTTTTGCACTTATATAAACTCCTTAAAAAAAGTTTGGAAAGTCAAGTTTGACTGACGATTTCTCTCTTGTTACTTAATAATTTCCCTTGAATTTTATATCATTGGAAAGCCCTGTTATTCCTCTTTACAATGATGTGTCATTTGTTATGATTAAGCAATTAGGGGATGTGCAGTATAGCGGAATACAGGGGTGGGTGGAAAGTGAAATGTCACAAAATTCACTGCTATTGTCATGCAGTGCATTCCCCTTTTGCTTGGAGGATGGGAATGCATTTTTTGACAATAGCAATGCATTTTGTGACATTTCACTTTACACCCGCCCCCGTATTCAGCTGTGCTGCCCTTCCCCCAATTGCTTAATCATAACAAATGACACATCATCATAAAGAGGAATAACAGGGCTTTCCAATGATATAAAATTCAAGGAAAATTATTTTGCAACAAGAGAGAAATCGTCAGTCAAACTTGACTTTTTGAACTTTTTTTGAGGAGTTTATGTATATCAAGAAAATTCCCTAGAACGATACTTTAATTTCATCCCCAATCAGCGACGAGCTTACTTCTCAATTTGAATTCAGACAAGCCACCGATAGATTTCATTTGCTGTGCAGTATAATTCAAATAGCTAGCATCGTAATTTGTCAGAAATGCGTGAAATTCGTCTCGTGCGATAATCGGCATTGTATTGAAACAGTGAATTCATCTTTCTGCCCCAAAATAAATTACAATAGACACTTAATAATTTTCGGTGCCTGTATAATGTACTTTTTTGTTAAATATTGTATATTTATTTTTTTCACTGGACTCGGATGGACTCTGCCCAAATCTCCGAGTCCTTATCGTCCGAGTCCGAGTCCTGACTGGCCGAGTCCGAGTCCTTGAAAATCATGAGTCCTACAGGGTTGAGATCTAAACGAACAGGACTTTAACAGGAAAATGCAAAAATACCCGGCACATTTATAGGCTTTCTCATGTAGTAAGAAATGCAAAGAAGGCACTCTCTAAATTTAAGTGACCAAAATGCTAAAATAAATGGAAAAAAAAGAGAGATGAATTCACTTTTTCAATACAATGCCAATCACCGCACCGTTTTATTTTTCCCTCCCCCCTATCCGCATTTGAAACCTTATTTTATCTGCCTCTCTGAACTCCAGCATCGACAGCCATCTTTTCCCACTGCATCTCAACTACATGTACATTGTACCATTTAACAAGAAAACGCAAAAATACCCAGACATTTATAGGCTTTTATGGTGTAGGAAATGGAAAGAATACACTCTCTGATAGTATACCGTACATGATTGGTAAATTGTTACAAATAGTTTTATCCCCCTGTGTGGTTGAAGATTTGCATGATTAAAACCAACCTGAGAAAAACCAGCTCCATACTTCGTATAACTTTTGAGAAAACAGTCAAAAAAGGGTTTGCAGTCATTTCGCCCCAAAACCACTTCGCCCTGAACCATTTCGCCCTGTGCACCAAGTGGTTTGGGGCGAAGTGTTATTTGGCGGTGTAGTGTTTGGACGAAGTAATTTGGGGCGAAATGGCACTCGGGCGAAGTGGTTTGGGGCTAAATGAATTTTCGTCTCATGAGACGAAAACTAATTGTTTTACTCATTTCTCAAAGACTATAGCACTTACATGTAAGACAAAACCATTTCAGGGGAAGTTTTTTACGGTCATCATGTTTATATTGTGTAAGTTAGGCGTAAATCTGTGAACATTTTTGATTTTCGAGATTACCAATGATGTATGTACTGCCTTTAAGTCCCCGCCCCCACCCCCCAAATAACAAATTGATGACTGTAAATGAATGGAGTAGTTGCATAGCATAGATTTATTTATAATACAATATCACTTACTCATATATATTCCAGATAGTATTTGGTAGAGAAAGGAACAGAGCACCACCTACAGGTATAGGAAGAGAGAATAAAATGCATAGTGTGTTGTGATATGGGGCATTGCCGTTTGACATTATTGACCAGAAATTATGCCCTCCGAGACCCCGTTCTCACCAGAGAAATCGCTTCGTTTGATGATGATCCGACGAAGAGATTTCCTGATGTGAACGCACGCCTCTTCATTCGACGAAGATTAGAATGTTTTCGTTCGACGAAGCAAAATAGTTTCATTCAACGAAGAGATCGCTTCATTCGACAAAGCAAATTTGTAATGTGACTTTGTAATATGAACGGTAATGCTCTTTATTAGATCTTCGTGCGATCTTCGTTAAGTGAGATGTGAACGCACGCTTCATTAACTAACGATGATTAACTAATCTTCATCGAACGAAGCAACTTCTCCAGTGAGAACAGGTTCATAGCTGAAATATTAGCAAAAGCTGAATTTTCAATTATTTAGCTCATTCATCTTTATATGCAGTGTTTCTGGACGTCTGCGCTGCGCCATTTTGCAAAACTTTAGCATGCATTTTGGCCTTTAAACAGCCATTTCTCAGCAACCAGTGGGCCTATCACAGTAAATTTGTACGCCTACAATTCTGGATGGACTTTGGCTCGCAGTCACAAAGGCATCAAGGTAAAGGCCACGTTTAACATAACTATATGTGAGTGACCCGCTCTGTGGCGCACATCATATACTGCGTATAATAATAATAATAGCGCCAAATGCCAGGGCCTCTAGGCGCTTTACAGTATAAACCAAAGCAATAAAATATACATGTACATGTATAGATAAAAAAGATTAAATGTTAAAACCAAAGAGCATCATCAAGAGCATCAAGTCTGGTAATACTGAATAAAAAGATGTGTCTTAAGCTGGGACTTGAAATTACTGATGGAATGAATTTGACGCATGCTGTTAGGAAGACCATTCCAGAGGTGTGCCGCTGAAAAAACAAATGATCTATATGTGCGTGTTCTGTTGGAACACGCACACGCAGTACACAGCGCCCATGCATTTTGGACCATGCATTATTCGGCTTGCGTGTGCTTGCCGCAAAATATTACAACATACCGGTAGTTGATGCCAATGCTTTGTGTATTTCGGATCAACTACCGGTACACGTCGTGATACGGGAAACACGCACTGCACTAAGCATACATTTCACTCAAATCATCATGTCGAAAAAAAGAGTCTTCAAATCGGACGAAAAAATTGCACTTTTGGAAAGAATGTAAGTAAATCACTGTACTCAACTGAAAACTCGATATAGCTGAGATTGTGTGTCAAGTATATTCTTGGCCATTTAGAGCGTGCACAGTGTTGCTGTTGGTGGGCATTTTGTGGGCTAGAAATTATTGAAAAGACGCGGCCGACCGAGACCGGCCAGTAAATTTTGGCCGGTGTGCCACAGTGCGGTGGGTCCGTGGTGTACGGTCAAACTCAGTGTTCGAATTTGTTGTCAAGCTTGATCAGCTTCAAAAACGACAAAGCAAAAAATCCCTGCATATGAGGCTTGATGGAACATTATTACATGTACATGTAATGCCACAACAGCAATGTTCAGTGGAATTTATGCTATATTTGTTTTTAAAAAACAACTACAAAACCGTAAACAAATGGTACTCCCGCAATGGCGCATATTCAAACACACACGTTTTAGCACATTGTGGCCGATTTGTTTGTCTGAGGTGGGCTTAGTTGCGTGACGTCACCATCATTGAGAAGTTCTATTTTTAGTATAAGGCTTGCATTAGTTTGGTCTCTTGACGAATGCTATAATGGTGGTACATGTAGTTTACTGTACTAAAGGAGCATTACCAGATCATATTTTTTACATTTTTCTCATGGTTGTTGGGATTTTGATACCATATAATTTGTCTTATTTTTCTCATTACCAGGCCTTCATTTTAATAAATCTGAGGAGAGCTGTGCATCGCTCTCCTTAAATCAAAAGGTGAATTAAGGAGAGTGATTTCAAAATCGCTCTCCTTAAATCAAAAGAATGAATTAAGGAGAGTGATTTGCTCTCGCTAACAAAACGCAAGTTTAAAGGCCCTGGACACTATTTGTAGTTACTCAAAATGACAACCAAAGGTGTCTATGCCTTTAATAAACACATACTCAAGAAAAGGAACACAACATTCACCAGTAGTTCAACTTTTTCTTACTCAATTTAAAGAGTTTAATTATGAAACCTTTTTTTTTTATACCACCTCTGACAATTCCATTAGTTTGCAAAATAAAAACCCAGAGTTGAGAGACAAACAGTGACACACACAGTCACATTTTAATGTTTGTCATTGACCAATCACAACTGCGAAACTTAACCACCAATTGAGCTGTTTGATAATAATAATATTAAATATTGTTTGAATGGTGATCGGGTTTTAAGGCCAGTAATTATTCAATGAGAAACATGGCCCAATTTCATCCTTAGCACAATTTTCATTTAGTTAGCTGTTACCCATATAAAAGGGTAAATTGCTGGCTAACCTGCACTGCAGGTTAGCCAGCCTGTGCATATACGGGTTTGAAGGGAACCGGAACCGTAACGATCGTAACGGTCGGGTACCCGGGTATCCGCAAAGCAGGCATCGCGAATTTCAAACCCGGAAGTAAGGGCAGGTGTTTTCCCGCTAGCGGCCGCCGGACCGCCACATGTTTGTATATGATTTATAGCAAGGTTCATGAAGTCAAAGACTCAAAGTTACATGCATCTTATGTAGATTGTTTTGAAAATAAAGTTTATGTAACTTAGACATAATAAAAATACCTTTGAAGGATGTGCATAATAAAGAAAAATCTCGAAAAATTTACGGAGAGTTGAAGACGAAGTCCGCAAGTCAACAAATTCACCGGTTTCTCCGACGGCAGCAGCACAGTGCACAGACTAGTGCACAAACACGGTAAGTATGAAGGCACATGTACAAACTGTACAGTGCCTTCACCTGGGACGGCCTGACGCATGTGCTATGTACGATAACAGTTGGCCCAGTCGCTCCATTACGCCCACGGCGATTGGCTAGTTTCAGTGCACGTGGTGACTTTAAAGCGCAAAAAGCCGGCCGGATACCTTGCGTTTCGTCCGTGATCCGATCACGATAGCGCTATAGCGCACGTTATGCAGTCGCATCACAAGGTGTACGGGTTTTGCGATGCGTTTTGATGGCGATGTGGTCACGATTTTGTGTAGGCCTACGTGTCCGTCGAAACGCAATCGCAAAATTTCGAGCATGCTCGAAATTTGGCGTCTGTGGAATCGCAACGGAGTGGGAACGCAAGGAGTACATTTTTCAGCGATTTCGATCTTACTGCCCAAAATAAAATATAGGCCCTATGCCACACGTTTTAAAGGTATTTGATTCCCTTTTTATTGTACTATCGTACATGGCTTTTGTCATGCGTTCGGTCCCATCCTATTCCCGAGTAGGCCTAAACTAAAACCACAAAGGACAGTGGCACAGAACTTGACATGACATTGTAGGTACTGCAGCCGATCTCACGAAAGAGTGCGCAGCTTGCCTAACTGTACAACCAAATATTCAATCACCATCGCACGCACCCTGACCATCTTGACACGACTGCCGCTTTTGTTATTGTCGCCTTTCAAGTTGCCGAATGCCGATATGGTAAGCTCGGCCCCCGAAGGCACTCATTGGCTGCTTCACGCAGACCATGCACAGACCGACAACCAATAGGGAAGCTTTTTACAAACAACCCGTAATAACACCTCCAATCATTTGCGGTAATTTAGCGCTCGCTGTCATGTCATGCATGCAGCTGGGCTTGAAAGGGCGCCCTCATTTGATGACGAATAGTTGGGCTTTTGTTATGGGACATGTTCAGTGAAAAAGCTGTTTCCTGCTTACCTTTTGGGCGTGTTTTATGCAGATACATGTACCCGTCCTCAGTCGGTTTCTGTCTGTATGACGAAGAAATGCTGTAAACCAGCGTCCAAAACCAATTTGCGTCCGTAATTCATTCTCTCGGTCTTTGCTGGGCTGCACTCCCGGCGACCAAACTGCCCAGGCGACGAGTTCCGTCCCATTTTCCCGAAAATATTCTACATTGCCTATTTATCAATTCCATGGTTTTTGGGCAAACTTCCTAAAAATGCAGCCAAACTTGCAAGATTTCCGATCACACGACCGGTTGCAAAGTTTGATGCACGATCGGCAGCAAAGTTTGAGAGAATTTAGGCCTATCCAAAATAATCACACGCACACCAAATAAACTAGGCCAAAGCTTCTTTTAATGTATCACATTGTATTACATTGAGCTGCCAGCAGTGCGGCACATATCACAGAAACCACCACAGACAATGTAATACAATACTCCATAAGTATCAATGGGCAGTGAATTCCCTCAAAGGGCCAGGGGAGCCGTTAATGTCGGCACTTCTAGAATAAGTGGACACAAAAGACGCATCCACGATCTTTTCTTGTTTTTCTTTCGTGGTTTTTGCTTTCGGAAACAATCCTTTTCATACGTTTTCAAACGTTTTCATACGTTTTCAAAGCTTTTTATACTCTCCTGGAATAAAACAAAAAGGTTGTTAGATTTTGAAAAAAATGCTCTTGTTAAAATTGTAAGGAGCGCTTTTTTTTGCTCTCCTTAAAAATTTTAAGGAGCGCGGAGGAGCGCGAGCGCGATCGCGCTCCTTTAAAATGAAGGCCTGCATTACCATTCTGGAATTTCGCGTTCTCAATCCGTATATTTCCAGGGATATCGTGAGAAATCCACCGAAGTTTAGTAAACTAATTTATCTGGTTCCATAAAGCAGTGAAGTGATTACACCAACCTTTTTGCTTCCACATCCAAATTGGGGATTGCAATTTCCTGTTTTCTTCCCAAGGATAGTATTTTAGGGAGGTACATGTATTTTATGTGATTGTTAGGTTAGAACGAAATTTATTTCTGGTCACGCTTCTTTCAAAATCTTACCAAGAGTAGCCACAATGAAGAGATATCGAAACTCAAAGCCGAAAGCGTAGGTACCTTTCCACATTTCATATCCAAAGATGCCACTTAAAACGTACAGAACCACCAAAAGCTGCAACAATAACAAAATACAGTTTTAATAAGGGAATAAAAGTGTGTTTTGCAAGTCTTAAAGGCAGTATACATCATTGGTAATTTCGAAAATAAACATGATGACCGTAGAAAACTTCCCCTGAAATGATTTTGTTTAAAGTGCTATAGTCTTTGCGAAATGAGTAAAACTCTTAGTTTTCGTCTCATGAGAAGAAAATTCAATTCGCCCCAAAACTATTTCGCCCAAGTACCATTTCGCCCAAAACCACTTCGCCCGAGTGCCATTTCGGCCCAAATTACTTCGTACAAACACTACATCGCCCAAATGCCACTTCGCCCCAAAACCACTTCATGCACAGGCCGTGGTTCAGGGCAAAATGGTTTTGGGGCGAAATGACTGCAAACCCTTTTTTGACTGTTTTCTCAAAAGTTAGACTTAGTACGGAGCTGGTTTTTGCTCAGGTTGGTTTTAATCATGCATATCTTCAATCACACAGGGGGATAAAACTATTTGTAACAGTTTACCAATCATGTATATTATCTTTAAACTGTACATTTAATGCTGGCTGGGGACATGGAGGCTGATAATTACCGCTGGGCGACTAGTGGATTTTGCTACTCGCGATCGAGTAGTTGGGCTATTTCACAATAAGTGGTCATTTGAGTAAATTACAGTATAACCCATCCTGGATAACTTTATCAGTGCAAATACATGTTATGAGTGATTTTATATGATGGGTAATATGAAGGACAAGCTACAGAACTATTTTTACATAATTCTACGAGTTATTCGTTTTAAATTTCTCTATTTACATGCACTTTTAACACCATTTTGGAGTCTCATTTCAAGTTTTACTGTAGTTTAAGTGGAATCATTTTGTTGATGATGCATTATTGTGGTGAATTTGGTGATCAATCATGGATATATAGTGTTCAACAATATTGTAAAACTTGGGTTGGTGTAATTCGGTCGAAAAATTTTAATTTTATGAACATTTCAAAATAAAGTGGATTTCCCGTTAAATAAAATATGGTAATGTCCTCTCCAGGCAGGGGTATTCATGACAATGGAATAGTTTGGAAATATGTACTCACAAGTATGTTTGTATCATCTACAGGACACATTTGATGGAGTAAATATGACAATTTGATCGTGGGAGAGATTTGAGTAAATATTATCAAGATCATATTCAGGGTTGTGAAAATCCGTTAAAAATTTGTCCTCTCCAGGACAGCAGTTAATTGTAATATAACATGTCAACCATGATTGAAATATTTTATGTTATGTTTGTAAAATTAACAGTACCATTCCTTCTAACAGGACATTGCATGGCATTACAATTTCAACATTTAGTCTGGCCATTATATTGTGATATTCTGTGTTTAACAAAATGTCCTCTCCAGACAACCCATTACAAATCATTATTTCATTGGAAAAAATAAACATGTTAATCATAATGCCACGCTCTGATATTTTAGGAATTATTAGTATACATCCTGAAGTTTTTAGATCAACAGAGTTTTTGTGAGTGGGACAAGTTTGAAATTTGACCCCCATTTGCCAGTGAGACTGAAAGTGTACACTTATTGTGAAATAGCCCTTTTGCAACAATTACTCAGGAGTAATCGATTAATCGGGAATAGATGGCAAAGTATCAAAAGGGAGGAAAAAACAAAACGCACGTGTGTGTGTATAAGTAACCAACTGTACAGCAGTAATTTGCCCAATCTGTGCCGCCCCGATTCTGTTTCAAACAATGCATAGATGGTGAACTTCAGCAAGGATTATTTCGTATTTCTCTCCTAAAAAACTACCTCGATTACCTTTGAGTACTAAAAATCAAACGGTCTTGCTCTGCGATTAGACGGCGTAAGTTTGCCATAATTCTCCTTCAACCCGTGCATTTAAACAACTGTCATGTATTAAACATAACATGTATTAAAGGGCCCCTTATTTAGGATTTTTATCAATGAAATCTATGCTTTAAAACCACTCTACTTAGTTAAAGTCATAAAAATCCTATTTGGAGCTTGCTTTGGGGGTTAAAACAAAGGTTTTTAGTTTTTATGCTAATGCGAATATGCATATATTCATGACCAAGGTCACTATGTCACAAGAGGCAAACACAGGAAAATCACATTCAACTGTGTACAAAAGATTCCACTTTTTTCTCAATTTTCCTGAAACTTTTGTAATCCATGGCTGTTTTAGTTTGTTTTACATGTTGCCTGCTGTAAGCCATGACAAAACTGGGGGTAGAAACTGCAGCAATTTGCCACAAGTCCAACTTGAAGTCTTATGTTTTTTCTTAACTTTTCCCTTCCGTCTTCCTTAGGCACAAAGTTGTTTAGCATGTCACAGCCCTTTAATCGCGAATACGAGTAGCGCAATGAAACAGTTCGTTGAACTGGGTTTACGCAGCAGATGACACGTGGAGATATCATTGTACTTGATCGTTGTGGTTCAAAACATGCTTGTCGGACTTTCGGCAAGCACAAAGGACACAATGAATTGAAATAGCGGCATACACAACAAATAAGTCACCTGCACACAGGTCGCCTTTTAAGTGTCATGAGTGTGCTGGGAAACAGGCATGTTGCAGTGTAACAATATAGAATATATTCGCGGTTAATCGCGAGTACATTGTATGTACGGTAACGGTACTCGCGGCGCCGCGATTAATCGAGTAGTTTAAAAATGATAGTCACGAGTACGAGTACCGTTTACTACTCGCGATTAATCGATTAATTCATTTTTTGTATAAATTGCTATTTCTCTGGTGTAAAGTACATGTACAATGTATGATGTTGTGATTGTAATCTACATATATACCAAATTGAAAAGGAAATCTGGGGGTGGAGGAGGGAGGTGTAAAGAGGACACCAGCCATTCCCCCTTCTTTCCCCCTCCCCCCCCCCCCCCGCCATGATAAACAGAAAAACTAAATAAAAGTGGAAGGGGGTGATTCTAGCTGTTTAAGTAGAATGACCCAAACAAGAACATCTTACCAACTGGCTGAAATCATAGGACCATGGCAGAAACAGGACACCAGTCAAGTACTTCTCCCAGTGCGATATGAAAAATGTGGCCACCACGATACACAGTACAATGTACAACAGCCACACGTTTGCTCCATAGTCAGTACTGTCACGTCCAAACACCGAGTAGACGCCAATCGTTAGCAACCCACATATGATGCTATCACTTCCATGGTCAAACAACTCGCCCAGTGGTGTGCTGGAGTTTGTACGCCTTGCCTGTTTGCCATCTATACCATCTACATATGAAAAATGTAAACAAATAAAATAATTAGGGAATAAAAGTGGGATTGGCCAGTCTTAAACACTTTAAGCTTGGCGCAAACGGGAGGCAAAAAACACTAAACACGAAACAAAAACGTTTTTCTCATGACTTTGACATTCGTCTGCGTTACTCCAAAACAGAAAACGCCGTTTCGCGAAACGGCGACTTAGCGATGACCAATCATCGATCGTATTCCGGATCACGTGGTATCAAGATATCATGCGACTGTACGGTACGTTGTTTCGCGAAACAATCGGTGCTTATTCCGCGAAACATGTTTTCATCAAAACAGACGTTACGGTCTACCGTCTGCGGAGAAATGACGATGAACAATCATCGATCGTATTCCGGACCATGTGGTATCAAGATACATCATCTTATTGTACCGCTTTATTGTCGCCAATGGCGTTTCGGTGGCATTTTTGTTTCGCTGTGTGGCATTTCTGTTTTTCCGTTTGCGGGATGGATACACTTAAACGTGAAACGGGGGGTAAACGAATTTGTGTCGTGTTTCATGTTTTTTGCCTCCCGTTTGCGCCGGGCTTTAGATGTTAACACGTAGACACTTTGGGCTCGTTTGTTTTATTGCAAATCCAGTTCCGGATGGAAACGAATGAAACCACACGGAAACGAATGAAACTACTGTGAATGAGGATCTCAAATCATCTAAATAGCAATTTATTTACCGATTTTGTCAAATTGCTGCAGCAATTTTCACCTTTGACATTCATCGTAAATAAACGAGCAGCCTACGTTTGTTTGCATAGTGTGTTGCCGCCGAGAATTGAAACAACAAGGCTTACTCACACAAAATTTTGTGCAATGTTCACATCGCCAATTTGGATCTAGCACTGAATGACGCCATGAGAAAGATCCCCAAGGTCCTTGGATCAGGATCTGTGCGAAACGAGGTACCTTAGATCTGCGCAGATCTAAATCCAGAACCATACGAAACAAACACGCCACTTGTTTCAGATATAATGGGCATTTCCACGTTAAGTAGTGTTACATATTTAGCAATTTACTGGAGTTCTATCCTCTGTTATATCAACACACAAGCCTGTCAGTTCTCCATTTTGGTACCATCAATGCATCTTACCAAAATCTACTGGACAGTAATCACTTTAAAATCATTTAGCTCCATTTTGTAAATTGTAATAAACATTTTTATTTTTAAAAAATGCATGTCTTGAAACAAAAATGGGACAACTGTAACAAACTACATGTATTATATTTCTTTCATTGCTTATTTATTGGACATATTGGAGAACAAAGTTGTATTAGCATGGTAGAAATATGTACACGAACTGCACAAGCTTGTACACTATGTGTTTTGTTTGTTTGTTGCAAAGCAGCAAACTACAGTGCGATGCTACCATGCTCCCAGATCTACATGATCTACACAGGTCCATACCTAACCCAGAGGCGTCCAGACTGTGGTTTTCAGCACGTGGGTTAGTTTCAACACGGGTCGTGCACTCTACACGGGTCAGTGCTGTGTTGAAATGTTGTAGTGTGAAAAGTTAACACGTGTCGGACCCGTGTACATGTACAACTCAGAGATTTTTCATAGTGTAAAAAGATGGTATGTACAAGTGTGTTAAACATACCTAATGTGTGGGCAATAAAGAGCCAAATTCCCACTAGCAAGTATATCACATTGGGAACTGGCGGATACTCCTGGTATTGACGACTAGAAGCATAGTAGGACCAATCAGCTACAGATAATACAACAAAGCTCACGACTAGGATCAGAAACCCAAGGAACGTCATGAGGTTTGGAGCAAACCAGTCTGGAAAGATCTGACAGAGATAAAAGAAATACAGAGTTAAAGGGCCCCTGAAATGGTATTTCTATCAATGAAATCTACGTGGGTCTTTCCACGGTAAAGGAGGCATTTTGGTAACACAGACCATATTTTCGAGGAAATACCTCTGTCTGGTCTCAAATTTGTACACAGGGTTTTTAGAAAGGCATGTTGTCACACTACATGTATTTGTAACCCTTTTTGTGCCCAAGTTTTAGAACAACTTTAGAACAACTGAAACTTATTTCTTTTATGTTGAGACCAGACAAAGGTGTTTTCTGGAAAATATGGTTTGTGTTGCCAAAATACTCCCTTTATCGTGGAAAGACTCGCATGTACTGTACATGTACATGTACGCTACAATGTATGGAACTGCTCCATTCATTCACAGTCATAAAACCCCACTTGGAAGTCGTTTTAGGGGTTAAAATTAAGGTTTTTGATTTGTATGCTAATGACATTTACATATTCATGAGCAAGGTTGTGATGTCACATTCAGCAAACACAGGAAAATCTCATTCAACTGTGCACAAAAGATTTCAATATTTTCTCCAACTTGCTGAAACTTTTGTAACTTATGATTGTTTGGGTTTGTTTTACATGTTGAAACTAAGTCTGGAAACTCCGGCATTTTTCCACAATTCCAGTTTGAAGTCTGTTTTTTCTTTGCTTTTCTGATGTGTGTTCCTAAAGTGACATGCCCCAAACAGCGCTCTCTTTCTGCGAGTTTCTGTACAAAAATTGTTAAAGTTGAAAAATGCCACCTTTCATTCACGGGATTTTTGTCTGAATTAAAGGCACAGGCTCGTCAGCAATACGCGCGCGCCAAATTCGTGCCACGAATTACGCAGCTCCATGCCTTTGCTATGAAGCTGCGTATTTCGTGGCACGAATTTGGCGCGCACGCATTGCTGACGAGCCTGTGCCTTTAATGTGCATGCTCAATCTTTTGATAAGACAAGTTTGATCGTGTCTGACAAAAATCTGATTTAGACAAAAGTCTGGACAGACAACAGCCAATCGATGGACAGTTTGATAACATGTGACCTTTGAGTGGCCACTCACAATTGTCCGTCAGGAAAAAATTTCATAGCAGGGGTCGAAATTAACACTGGTCCTGTGTTCCGAGACCAGTAAAAAAAAAACAGTTTGTGACTTTACAAGCTTTCTGGTGCATTTTAGAGCTATCCTGGGGTCCTGAACTTGAAGGGCTTGTTATGAATTCTTTAAGATTGTTTTTGTGCAGATGAATTTTTTTGTTTAAAAAAAACATCTTTAAAAGACTAGGACTAAATACATGTAATATAATAAAGCATCGGTGAGTGCAGATTTGATGGAAAAACTCGAAATTTTTGAGTGAGATAATTTTAATATTTTGCGTGGAAATACTTTTTTTAGTCTGCCTCATGTTTTGCACACAAGGTTTGAAGCCATGATCATGTACATGTACTCAATTCTTTTCCATACCGCACCCATTCATGTGGCCTTGGCCCTAGGCCTCAGTATTCCGGGTTCGCGGTCCATTTACCCGCGTGCTGCATGCAGCCAGAGTGGCAGCCCGTCCGGCAGGCTTGACGCGACACGCGTACGGCCGCCGCGCCGCCAGCCGGTCCTCACGAAATATTCTCATTTCTCTTATACATTTTTGCACTTTATCCATGGGAGTTGACGATATTTTCCATAAAAATGACGATCAAGCAAAACACGGTCGCTGCGATGCACGAAAAAACGTAGCTATCTACATGTACCACGGGGTGTGGTTGCAATCCGGAGGTCGGAGTAACCCAGAGGTAGATTTTTTTGTGACCGTGTAGTACATGTGCTACAACCTACCTTCGGCTTGTTATTTTAATACCACGTAGCTCCGGAGCCACCGTCAACGCACGAACTACACGTTAGCAACAAAATCTACTTCCGGGTACCTTTGGGTACATCCGACCACCTCCGAATACTTCCTGTACCATGTGTACGTACGTACGTGCAGGGAATTTCACGTGCAGGGAATTTTCCTTTCAGAGTAAGAGGACAACTCGTGTTGTAAAACGCATGCTGATTGGCTGATAAAAATAATATGACCTGTTGCTACATGTAGTAAATTCTGGCCAATGACGTTCAAGTTAACAAAACGGTGATCGGCATGAGTTGGACTGGTTACCGCCCCACTAAAGTCGGGAATATTTTGGTCCGGAAACCAGACTAGGCACGTTCCGGCGCCCGTGGACCAGCACCGGGCCAGCCGTACCGTATCGAGAGCTGTTTTTGGTCGGCCGTGCGAATCAGAATGAAGTATTTTTGCCATGAATTCTCTGTGGTTCTTTTTTCAAGAGAGAGAATTTATGTCTGGTAATTTTATTGTATTCTTTAGCAGCACCATGTGTGATATTTGTGATTTTTTGTTGTGCGTATCGGAGCTGAATTTTTTGATCGGCAATTTTTCCTGCGTATCGGGCCGGAATTTCAGCGTATCGGGCCGATACGCACGTTTGTACGTGGGGAGAACCCTGTATAAGGTATAGTGGTATACTCCTTTTAATTTCCCCAATACGACCCTTAGGCCCGTTTCAAACGTCGTGTTTGTGCCGTGTCGATTTAAACAAATCAAGTTGAATTTTATTCAACACGGCACAAGCACGACGTTTGAAATCATTTGGCTCCGCAAATTGAATTCGACACGGCAGAAGAATTTAGCTCGACAGGGTCTGCCATGTTAACTCAATTTAGTGCGGCAGTAGCATGGCGTGGTTTCAAACGTCGTGCTTCTGCCGTGTCGAATTTAATTCCAGTTCGAAGTTGGGCCGCAATTGTAATCCAATTAGGAATGCGTATGCTCGCAGCTCGTATGCGAGCAAAGAAATAACCAACAAACAAGCGCATCAAAACAATTAATATGGCGACTTACATGTACAATGGACAGAATTAATCTTGACCTCTAACTGAACGTCCAGGTTAACACCATGTTAACCTGTTAACAGATCTGTTAACACGGTATTAACACCGTGTTAATTCTCTGCACTGTACATATAGTGAAGTCACAACTCTAGGTTGCGTGTTAGTGTTAGTGTAACAGATCCGTTAACTTAATCAGAATTGTGACCTCAGAACAAACACCGTGTTAACTCGATGTTAACCTGGTGTTTAGGACGTGTTAGTGTTACATCTCATGTTAGTTCAACACCTCATGTTACAGATCGTGTTAGTGTAACGGATCTGTTAAGTTAATCTGAACAAAGTGGGTGGTGTTAATTTTGAAAATTTCAATCACTTAGTGGTAAAAGCTTGTGTAACACGGACCGGAGGTCACAATTCTGTGTTAGTGTTAAAAATTGTGCAGAACCCTACTACCTTGACATTTACCATGTTTACCAAGATGCGGAGTCAACAGATCTGTTACACTAATGCTAACACGGTTTCCTGTGACGCCGATTTAACATATATCTCTTAATAGATGTTACACTAACACTAACACGTGGTTCTGCGCACGACTTTTAACACGTCCTGTTAACACAGTGTTTGTTCCGAGGTCACAATTCCGATTAAGATAACTGATCTGTTAACAGATCTGTAACACTAAAGGCGGATTCACACTATCGCGGAAAAATCACACTTTCGCGCTGCGCTCACCACATTGCATGAGCTCCCAATCGCCGATTATTCCAAAATAGAAAATTCCACTCTGGTAACTTGGGGCTTCTCTGATACCTCATTGGCTGCGTGCTGGAAAGGTCAGCGCACCGCGGTCAAAGTTCAACAAATTTGAACTTTGACCCAGCTCAAAACGTTTTGCGCGTCGCGATAGGCCGCGCACAAGCGGCAAACCAGTTTGTGTACAAACCAATGGAAAAGTGTGATTTTTCCGCGATAGTGTGTATCCGCCTTAACACTAACACGTAACACACAGAGAATTGTGATTTCACCCATTGTACATGTACCGGTACTTACCTTAACCACGGTGTTCCAGAATGGATGCATAATGTACACAGAGAGGGGAGAAGTGTCCTTGGCATTGTACTGCATGGAATGAAAAAACACAATTTCTTACCTACACATGTACAGTAAGAACTGCTTGTGTACAATAATAATTAAATGTGTACAGTACAATCACAATAAACCTTATCGACGTTCGCAATGCATCATGGTATTGAATGACAAAATTGCCCGGCTATTTGTGCATAAACCTACGGTATGGGACGGACACGAACTCGGCAACTTTTTTGCTCATTTTTACAAAAACCAAAAAGAGTTCAAGAACCAACCTCCCACCACTTTATCTCCAATACAAAAATGTTGCAAATGCGAGAAATCATCGGGGATTTCCTTCGTAGTGGGGGAGTCCGTGTACCGCGCTCGCAGCTCGGTATGCGCAATGCAACACGCGCCGTATAGCCACGGCGTGGTTGGATTGAGTGATCTGCACTGCGAGTCCGTGTTACACGGACTCGCCAGCCACGAAGGGAATCCCCAATGATTTCTTGCATTTGCAACATTTTTGTTTCGGGACATGTTTGTCAGTATGTTTGATATGTATTGAAGATAAAGTGGTGGGAGGTTGGTTCTTGAACTCTTTTTGGTTTTCGTGAAAATTAGCAATAACGTTGCCGAGTTCGCGTCCGACCCATTGTTTTATGCACAAATAGCCAGGCAATTTTGTCATCCAATACCATGATGCATTGCGAACGTCGATAAGGTTTATTGGTGAACTATAGTTTGGAGTACGGCGGCCATCTTGCCGCGTGCAGCAAAATGTAAGATAGCGAATGAGGTTAAATTGGTAAGGGGCTAAAAGTGTTATATAGAAAATGATAATGTCCCAATATAAACGTTAACAAAAACACTTTTAGCCTTCTAAAAGTAGTTCACGGGTCTAGACTAGATATTAGTAGACATGGTAGATCGAGCAGTACGGGCGCATGGGCATTTTGCCGGACAGTCCTACTATTTACGGATGTCATGCTATGATAGGACATTATGTCCTTCAATTGTATGATTTCCTACAATAGTTGGACATTATTAATACTGTTGATGTTTTGTTCGATGATTTTGTCCGACAATAGTAGGACATTGCAATGTCCAACCTTTTTTTTCTTAATCGATTTTCGCGGACCAGAGTATTTTGTCTGACTGTGGGGTATATTATTTAATATTTCGGGGGTATTTTTTTCGTATACATTGAACAAAGATTTTAAGGAAATTACCTCCTGGAATCAACACATAATGTAATTTTAAGATATACTTCCCACTTGCACTTTTGTCGCAAATGTTGCTTTTCTGTAGAAAAATCACGTTTTCTTCTTCAAAAATTGCCTTCAGTTAGTGCACAAGTCAACCATTCACGCGCTCGCGCAGCGCCCTCTGTTGTCGCGCTTACGCACAGACCGCTCGCCGCGTCATTTTGTGCATTACTTTATGCAGTAATTTTATCATTTATTTATCTCAGAAATGCAACATATCTTAGAATTGAATAAGCTATCGATTCCAATATATAAATTTACCCAAATCCGTGTTCAATGTATATGAAAAAAATACCATTTCGGGTAATGTAAAATAAAATAAAATATGAATTGATAGTAATACATCAATTGACACAATTTATACAGGTATTTAAATAGCGAGATGCATTTCTTTAGTGTAATTATTGCTTGCAACTTGCAGGTACCCGCCGCAAGTTAAACCTAAAGTGTTTTGAGCTGCTGAAAATGAGGGCGCTATTGCAAATATGCGATACTGGACTGTTTCCCCCCAAATGGCCCATGAAAGAATCAAGTCTGACAATTGTATGACAATCGCACTATGTTAGGACAATTTTGTCCAACTATATGATGTCCAACATAGTAAGACTAAGAGTCATCCGATAAAATGTCCAGGACCATGCGCCCGTACTGTCGAGAGGACGAGGAGAGTGTCGTTCGGATTGAGTGACGTCGCTCAGATCAACTGCTCAAAAACGTCACACACCTTATACTTATCAAAACCCCGAAGGTGCTCTTCTTTAAGATACACGTGCATGATTGATGATTACAGGCAGAAAGGACCGGCAGAGATGAGGCAGAAAGGACCGGCAGAGATGAGGCAAAATCCCGGTGGGTTGGGCGTTATGCATGCATGCGCATGTGTATGTGTATGTAGGATGGCGTGATCTTAGAAGCGCCACCAAGAGTTTCGTGTCGTTATACTAGTCTGGGTCCTATTTCACATGTACAGTAAGAGCTTTATGAAATAGGACCCAGACTTTAGACTAGTTCCCGCTCCACATATTCCACATACGGTGAAACGCACTAATCCCGCTCGAGTACTGCTGGACATGAAATTAGACTTAAAACTTTCAAAAAGACATACTAATAAAAGTTTAAAACATTCTTATTAAGTGGATTTAGAAACAATAAAATCTAATTTTTCCTATCCTTAAAAACATGAGTTAAGAATGTTTATCTAGAAATGTTTCCAAGTGGGCTTTACGAAATAGGACCCAGGAGCTTTATTCATAATTTTGAGTGCAAAAGTTTGAAGTGTGCGATTGGTGAGACAACTTCCAAACGGGCTTTGTGTCCCGGATGGTGCCCTGGGAGGGGACGCCGTACGTCCCTTAAAGGGCCCCTTATTTAGGATTTTTATCAATGAAATCTATGCTTTAAAACCACTTTACCCAGTTAAAGTCATAAAAATCCTATTTGGAGCTTGCTTTGGGGGTTAAAACAAAGGTTTTTAGTTTTTATGCTAATGAAAATATGCATATTCATGACCAAGGTCACGACGTCACAAGAGGCAAACACAGGAAAATCACATTAAACTGTGTACAAAAGATTCCACTTGTTTTTCAATTTTCCTGAAACTTTTGTAATCCATGGCTGTTTGAGTTTGTTTTACATGTTGCCTGCTGTAAGCCATGACAAAACTGGGGGTAGAAACTGCAGCAATTTGCCACAAGTCCAACTTGAAGTCTTATGTTTTTTCTTAACTTTTCCCTTCTGTCTTCCTTATGTGATGCACTCAAAACAGCGCCCTCTGTCTGTGATTTATTGCAATGAAATCTTCAAAGTTGAAAAATGCCACCTTTTATTGATTTTACATCCAAACGAACAATAGTATGTCTTGCTGAACAAGTAATCCGTCATTATGAAGCAAAGCTTAGGCACAAAGTTGTTTAGGATGTCACAGGCCCTTTAAAGGAGCGTGACCAGGGTTTCTGGAAAATAGTTTTCGATGTAACTTACCGCCCATGTCCCACAAACCCGAAAAAATTCGCAATTTCCAGTAAAAAATTGAACAAAACTATCGAGTATGCTTTCAGCGGATAAACGTCGACAATACTGGAAAATTAGTTTACAAATAATCGGTGGATTTTCGACGATATCCTCGGAAATATGCGGCCTAGAAGCGCGGGAGTTTCAGTTTCGTAATCAGAAAAATATAAGGGATGTTATGATATAAAAATCTCATGACCCATAAGGTAAGTCCCGGGGAGTTATGGGTAAAAAAAAGTGATCTGGTCACACTCCTTTAAACAGCTAGAATCCCCCCGCCCACATTTTTTAAGTTTTTCTGTTTATCATGGAGGTGTATGAGTCTATAACACCATCACAACTAGTCTTGGCCCAAGACTACTCTAGTCGATATTGGTTTGTGTACGCGTTGGCCATATAGTGCGCCCTCTTGCAGCACTAACGGACCAGTCTTTGCTCAAGAGTAGTCTTGGGAATTTCTCCCGGAAGGTTTAACTTTTTCTTTGTTTTTGCCTAGGCTTTCCTAGGAAACCAATCAGCGAGTGACCCAAATAGAGCAGCGCGTCGGAATGCAGCGAGTGACCCAAATACAGCGCGTCGACCGCAGAGCGTGACCCAAATACACCACGTGCACGCGCTTCGAACGGTTTGAAAAATATAAGGCGGCTTACAAGAATCATCGAACATGACCGTTTTATCGTTGCTAACATTTTCGGTGGCATAAGTTTCTTGGCAAATGTTTGCGAATATATTTACAAACATGTTTGCAAAGGCGTATGACATCGCAAAATACATTTGTTTATGAAGATAATTGCGACATTGCAAATATTTGCGAAGATATCTGTGGTATGCCATGTCCCTTGTGTGCCATCATAAAACCCTCTGCGGCTATTTACATAAAACGGTACCGCCCCCAATGCTGAACTTCCGGGATAAATTCCCAAGACTACTCTAGTGAGCAAAGACTGGTCCGTTAGTGCTGCAAGAGGGCGCACTATATGGCCAACGCGTACACAAACCAATATCGACTAGAGTAGTCTTGGGCCAAGACTACATCACAACTTGTTTTTCACAAAAAAATCGACAGGCTTTTGCTTAAAACGTAAAGCAGTTCCGACCCTCTTCACCCGAAATTCTGATACGCTCGAGGTCACTTGGCTTGTTTATCAACAGGGTTTTGACGTCATCCTGAGAAACATATACAAAACGGCCTGTTCAGTATTGAATGGAAAATACACGAAGTGAATGTTTATCATGCCTGTTTTGTCCTTGTAATTCAAAATACAAACGTGAAAAACACTTCAATATGACAACACTCTACTATTACCTGTTTTGTGAAAAAACGGTGAAATTGTGGCTCACAATTAAGCTCTTTTGAAGTAAATACTGGTGCATTGCGACGGGTGGTTTTGTCACGGAACGAACGGCATTCACCGCGGTCTGTGTACAGCATAGGACGGTTCACTGCGGGGGAAGTTCCCACGTGTTTGAACATCGCCCGGTACAAGTTAGAATGAGCGACTCATTTTTCTCTCTCTTGGTAATAGAAAAGAAAATCTTTCTGCTCTTTTTTTTTTCATAGTGTCTGGTAAAACATACAACTACGCAGCTACTGGAATATATCTGGCTTTTTGGACCAACAACATTCTTCAAAAAACACCATCTAACAGAGACGGTTTTTCATGTTTTTTTGCGTGTAAACGTATGGAGCTAACAATCGTGTTGACTTCTCTTTCTCAGGATTGCGTCACGGGGTCACGCGCATATCATGAAATCGCGAAAATCTCATTTTCGAAAAGCGCACTTTTGCTTGCAATTGATCCACTTAAAACCGACAATTAAAAAAATAATAAAAATCCACGTCGGCAAGAGGGATGTTTGGACTATCGAAAAAAGCCTAAATGCTGGATTTTCGTCAAGGGGGATTCTTCCTCTTTAAGTTAAAGACGCGGGCTCGTCAGCAATTCGCGCGCGCCAAATTCGTGCCACGAAATATGTACGCAGCTCCATGGCAAAGGCTCCATGCGCGTACAACATGCTTGCATTACGCGTAACGCGCGCGATCGAACAAAAACATCTTAACGCACCTATGCCCATCTTGTCTATGATGTACATTGTTGGCATGAATAAATAATAATAATAATAATAATAATAATAATGATAGCAGTTCCTATGAACGCGGTAGGAAAGTAAATTCATGCAAAACATGACAAAACGGCAAGATAATATTGGTGAGTTTTACCGATTAACGCAAAAAGGTATTTATTAATGCATGGGATTAAAAGTAGGTTTGGTCAGTTTTAAACAATCCGTTTAAAACCGGCTAGGGTCCTGGGCACTGATAATCATGCATGCCTGCGCCTTCGGTTTGGGCCTTATCCGGTTTTAAACGTACCCCTAATTCTAACCCTAATAATACGGGAACCCATTTAGAGTGCGAAAGGTTTGAAATACTAATTTAATTTCACTGGAACATGGTTCAATGATTTTAACAAAATTCTACTTTATAACACATTTAATGGGGCTTATGCATTTGTTACAATTTGTAAGCAAAGAAAGCCCACTACAAAAATTGTCTAATTATCGGATTAGCATACCCTTATTTACGCTTAACGTCAATCCCGTTTGCCCGATGCCTCCTTTCATCCACAGTCTTTCCAGCAATCCTTCAATTTGTTTCACTCTTTAGCAATATTAGTACTTTTTTATTTTCCTCACACACCGCAGCATAACAAAATAATGTAGAAAAACATTATTGACTGGACATAGTTTCTTTATTTTGCAAAAAAATCATTCAATCGAAGTTCTGTATTAGGATAAAAGAGAACAACCATTCGGTCCGCTGTGTAAAATGCAAATTAGGCTCCGCCCAGAGTTAGTTTGTCGATAAGTATGGTGTCTTTGAGGAGACATCGCACATTGTGAACATTGTCATTTGGATGAGAGAGAAAAGATCTGGCGTCTCCGACGAAGAGTTGTTGGTAAATTGTGGTGACAACGCAATCCCGCGACCAGGTTTTTTGGAGAAGTTCTGCTTAATTTTAACAACCAAGACAAATTCTACATTATTGAGACAGACTTACAAAACGTGCACTTATTGCGAATTTATTTTTTACGTCGTACGTGCTCGGTTGCATGGGACTTGAACCAGCGACATCCTATCCACAGTCTTTCCAGCAATCCTTCAATTTTGTTTCACTCTTTGGCAATATTCAGTACTTTTTTATTTTCCTCACACACCGCAGCCTAACAAAATAATGTTGGAAAACATTAGATTGACTTGACATATTATCTTTATTTTGCAAAAATCATCGAATTGAGTTACTGTGTAATACGGAAGCTTAAATGACCATCCGCGTTACTGCGTTACGGAGATAATTTATCGCGGAAACACTGATTTCTGTGATAATAACACAGAATTCCCCGATAGCCTATCTGGGAAACACAGATTTCAGAGATACCGTATCTCGGAAACACGGTTTACCGAGTTACCGTATCTCGGAAACACGTATTACCAAGATACCGTATCTCGGAAACACGGTTTACCGAGATACCGTATCTCGGAAACACGGTTTACCGAGTTACCGTATCTCGGAAACACGTATTACCGAGATACCGTATCTTGGAAACACGGTTTACCGAATTACCGTATCTCGGAAACACGTAGATGCAGAAGTGGGGTGTTGATATTGTTCGTTAATACAGGACAAAAGTACGGAGCTCTGGAAGTGCCATCCAACATATTCAGTGCAAAATGTCGTCATCCCGTGATAATTATCTCAGGAAGACAACATCCTGAGATATTTTATCACGGGATGATGACATCCGAAATGTAGGATGACGACATCCCGAGATAATGTTTTATGGGATGATGACATCCAAAATATACGATGACGACATCCCGAGATAATGTTTTACGGGATGATGACATCCAAAATATACGATGACGACATCCCGATATATTTTATCACGGGATGACGACATCCGAAATGTAGGATGACGACATCCCGAGATAATGTATTACGGGATGATGACATCCAAAATATACGATGACGACATCCCGATATATTTTATCACGGGATGACGACATCCGAAATGTAGGATGACGACATCCCGAGATAATGTATTACGGGATGATGACATCCAAAATATAGGATGACGACATCCCGAGATAATGTATTACGGGATGATGACATCCAAAATATAGGATGACGACATCCAGATATATTTTATCACGGGATGACGACATCCGAAATGTAGGATGACGACATCCCGAGATAATGTATTACGGGATGACGACATCCGAAATGTAGGATGACGACATCCCGAGATAATTTAACACGGTATGACGACATCCAAACTATAGGATGACGACATCCCTAGATATTTTATCACGGGATTACGTACGACATCAAAAATGTAGGATGACGACATCCCGAGATAATTTAACACGGTATGACGACATCCAAACTATAGGATGACGACATCCCTAGATATTTTATCACGGGATTACGACATCAAAAATGTAGGATGACGACATCCCGAGATAATTTATCACGGGGTGACGACACCTATAGTTGAAGTGAAACGCCGATTCGGCCAAAACAGCGGCCCGTTGTTTCAGCCGCCGATTCACCCGCACATTCGAAAATGAAGAAAAATCCAGAATACATACACCAGAGGAAGAAGTCGGAACAATTTCATCATTTTCCGAACAGACTCCCCTTCAACTTGAAAATTCTAATTGATTCTGATCAAGGACACACCTTATTTTGGTTTCAGCTTCAGCCGCTGACTAATTAGTACATAATTAAGGAGTTCAAGGGACCCTTCCCCAATGAGCTAAAAAGTGAATATTTCTCACCGAAATATTCGAACGCACAACTTTAAAACAATTTGTTCCCTTCATTTTGTACAAATTAACAACTTTTACGCATTTTCTAATTGATTCTAGTCCCTGGCACACTTAATTTTGGTTTCAGCTTCAACCGCCCTTTTTTAGTACATAATTAAGGAGTTAAAGGGACCCTTCCCCAAGGAGCTAAAAAGTGAATGTTTTTCACCAAACTATTCGAACGCACAACTTTAACTTTGTTCCCTTCATTTTGTACAAATTTACAACTTTTAATGCATTTTCTAATTGATTCTACTCCCGGGCAAATTTAATTTTGGTTTCAGTCTCAGCCGCACATTATTTAGGACCTAAATAAGGAGAGGGGGCCTTTTCCCATAAGGAGCTAAAAAGTGAAGACTTTCACCAAAATATTTGAACGCAGAAATTTAAAACAATTTGTTCCCTTTCTTTTGTACAAATTAACAACTATTAATGCATTTTCTAATTTATTCTACTCCCAGGAAAATTTTGGTTTCAGCTTCAGCCGGTGTTGGCTAAAATAGGTTTCCCCGGACAAATTTGGAAAATGTGTACATTTGTTAGTATAGGTTTTCCCGGCCAATTTCAGCAAAAAAAAACACGTTTATCATCGTTAATACGAATTAAGATTCATTCGGATTTTTCAAGTCTGTACAAACTCGGGTTTCTTTTTCCTTATTATCACATTCTGTTTCGTTTTCGTGCACACAATATTTTTGCTTTATCATTCCGGTTCGATTTAGTCATTCTTTTTCGTTTAATGACATTTAAGACTACATTTTCACCATTCAACAGTTGAATTTCTGTCTTTTTGCAATTGGGGCAAACAAATTAAAAGCCATCGCGACGCCTGCAGGATTTTTTGTCTGCGCGTGTTTTTCTTTTTCGTTTACAGTAAATCTATTTTGCACTCTCAGGGCGTGTTTGTTTCGGACGGATCCAGATTCAGATCTGCGCAGATCCAATTCATGTGACTTGAATTCCTAGTCGAGAGAAGTTACGTTTGTTTCTGCGCATAAAATAACTCGATCTGGATTCGGATATCTGTCGTGAAACAAACACGCCCTAAGTGTTCAATTTAGATGGGACATAGATTATTCGAGTACTAGGTACTGCTATTGTCTGTCACTGTAAGTTGTTCTATATTATGATATTCGTCTTTCAAAAAATCATTGTTTTGATGTGAATAATTCCTTTGTATCTTTAACCTTTGTTTGTATATATGCCTGTCTCTGGAGTCTTTTGAAATCAATTCAGGAAGTTTGGTGTTTTTGCTCTTTACTGTGTGTACAGGTACTGTTCATTTTGTTTTATATACGGGGTGTTATAAAAAAGATAATCCAACTTTGTCAGTAGAAAGCATGGTAGCATCTTAAAGCAGAGGGTATGGGCTTTCCAATGATGCCTTGGTTACTTTCCTAGGTTCACGCATCACTTAGCACTATTGTCTTGAAATTGAGGTGCAAAGTGGGGGTTGGTTCACTTTCATGTTAAACAAAGTCGATTATTGACGCACAGGGTTGAACAAAAATGGCACAATCTTATTCAGTAATTACATTTTATTCATTCTCACTTTCCAACACAGGATTCTGATTTTTTGTTTGATTAACCACGATTTTCCATATGTCCACCTCCTTTCTCCAAACAAAGTTGACATCAATGATCAACCTCTTTCTAAGGCCTTGGACGATTTTGAATGAGCGAAAAAAACAACGCATTTATCGAAAGAATGCTAAAATAGCGAAATCGAATGACTTCGTTTGATGTTCGAATGCTCATATGAAAGAGCATTCATTTTAAAACGAATTTTAAATGAGCCTCGTGTCAAAGTGAACGTTTTTATTTGCTGAAATTGGCCGGAAAAACCTATAAAAGGAGCATTTGTTTCTATTTAACAAATGATAATTCTATTTCCTTGAAGGTACATTCAGTCGTAAACAAATCAGCATGCGATTTCCCGAATGTGCGTGAATTTAGATTATAATGGCATTTCATTTTAGCTCGAAATCGAAGGCACATCCGCAATCCTGTAATCATTTTAATTTATCATCAATCTATTTCGCTAATGATTTCCCGCGCAGTGTTACTTAACGTATTGCTGGCACGACCATTTGCAAATAAACATGTATTAATGCCTTGGTTCTGAGACAGGTCATTGGCGGATATAGATGATCGAACTGATAAAATGAGAGAGAACCTTCAAAGGAATGCAGAAAGACATAAATATACAATACAACCAACAATGGTGGGGTACCGTGGCCGAGTGATTTAGGTCACTGAGTCGCAATACTCGGGTAAAAACTTGGGGTTGTGGGTTCGATACCCAGCTTGGGTACCTGTGCCCTTGAGCACATTTGCTCCATCCATCGGAAGGGATGTAAAACCGTAGGTCAAGTGTGCTGTGTAACGCACTTAAAAGATCCCAGAGCATTCTTTTTGAAGAGTTACAGGATTCCCGGTGTCTATGGCCGTAAGCTGCCAATGGCGCCACCCACATATGTATCTCGATATTTATGTGGAAGAAACTTGTAAGCTTGTAAATCAGCTTACGCGCTGCGAATTGAAGTTCATTAAACACATTCAATAATGTAGGTTTTCCCGCACATTTTAAAACTTTTACTTCAAATTCATATCCGGTTAACTTTAATTTCGTCCCAAGACGTGTGAAAAACTCAAATGCTACAGTTGATTTGGTCTTTGGTCTTTCCAATAATCAATGGTCAATCAATTTTAACATGTTTCTATCCAATGTCGTAATATTTCAATTGAATTCGTCTCGACTGATGATCATCTACATCACGTAAGGTTTGAATTCGTCTTTATTAAACCCATTTCATAAATTTATCGCTGAAATTCGTCGGAAGGTCAAAATGTATTGGCAAGCTTTTTAAGGACATTTTCTAAAGGTCAATTCCTTGCACTTGCTCTCTTGTTTCCGAATCTTCAACAAACTTCACGCCAATGTTATAAATAGGCCGACGTCAGGCAACCATAATTTATGCATGTAAAAATTGCATGTATAGTATACGAATACGTGGAAATATCCAATGTTATCATGCAATCAAATAAGAGACAAATTCAAGTGAAATTGATTTCTTAATGACGAAATTGTCCCTTTCGACGTACGCTTGGCAACTGCTTACGACGAAATCAAATGATTTTTTTTGAAAAAGTGTGAAAACGTACGAAATGATTTGGACAAATACGAATAGGAGCGACCAATTACGAAATTAAACATGAGAAATACAAAGTTGTGAATTTTCGAGACGAAATTTTAGTTAACTGGTTATTAATTTGAATGAGAAAAATGTTTTAAAGTGTGCGGGAAACCTATAAATACTCCCCAGATGTCATCATTCTCATGTAACATGACACGCTTGTTGGCCAAAAATTTAAAAACTTTTCGTCAACTATTGGTCGAATAGTTTAATAAAATACCCAACAATACGGCAAATTGTCCTCTACCAACATTTGGGCATGTAGCATACCTCAACAGTTGGGTAATGCCGTGCGTTATTTTGTTGGATATTTTGAGGATAGCCGTTGGTAAAAAAATGGCTGACTTGCTCAAAAACTGGACAAAATATCATCCACACTATGGACAACATGTGTTGCCGTGGGAACTAAAATATCAATGCCATGATGAAAGATTCAACTTCAATCGACATCAATAATCAATATGTTCTTGTGGTAAAACATCAATTTATGCACACTTGACGAATATAAACATCTTGAATACAGCAGTAAGTACAACGATTGTTTTACAGGTTTTTCTTGAAGTCAAACTTGCAAAAACTTAATTGATTTCGTAATTGAGGTATAGCAAAATAGGTAAATCAGGGTTATTTCAGGAAAGTGAAAACTACTCCTCCTCGATGTTGGATGTAGGCCTATAGGACTATCCCTCTCAGTTTCACCTGTGGAGGTTGTCCTAATCTTCAAAAATCTTTGGACCGGTAGGTTTCACTACTTGCCCTCATCGTGCTAAAATTGATTTTTGTTTTGTTTGTTTGTTTCGTTGAGTTGATTTGAGGTCAAATAGTGGAAAAATTGTGGGATTCAAATTTTCCGACCCCTGGGTGATCTAAGCCCTCACCGAGTCATCAAGCACCCACCCCTACAAGACCACTTGTCTCAAGCAGATGATGAAATTTTATCAGCTTTTTCATATTAGGCCATGGGCCAAAGGCCCGTATCTTGCAGTTTCGTCTTAACTTGTTAGGGGCAACTTTATTTTTTTGATATAAGTACCCGGTAGTTTGAGACATCCACAATAGTATTTGACTTGTTCACATTTGAACCATTTGCTCGTAACGTAGAAATAAAGGTCAGAAAAATTGACTATTTAAGCAGCTTTCTCGCGCGGTTTTTCGCAACCTCGAGCTATCGCTGCCATTGCAAAATGCAGTGTCGTCGCGTTAATCTGGACACGAGTTAGGATTACAATAGACTAGATCCCGATCCACACTGGCTCAATAAAGCTCAGTGCCCTGGCCGTGCCAACGTGTATTGCCTTTATGATTGAGAAGGAAAAAGGAACCCATTTGCAGTCAGTAGGTCTATCCCCGTTAGCAATTAATAATTCTGTGACTGCAATCGTAATATAGGCGATGGGCCAAAATTTGTAAGAGGCCTAGAAATATTAAGCTTCGTCTTAACTTGAACCCAGACAGCAAGCATACGTCGCACCGACGTCGGCAAAGGTCGGCATAGGTCGGCGAACATCGCCCGTCGGTGTACAACGTCGGTACGACGTCGGTACGACGTCAGATATGGGCCGGCGATTTCCGTATTTGCTATACGTCGGCATTAAGTTAGACATTTGGTCAATATGATGTTACTTTAACGTCAATATTTGACGTCAATAAGGTGTCATATATAACGTCGGTAAGACGTCATTTAAAGGTTATCACATTACGTCAGTACGTCGTCAACACACTGCGTCGAATTAACGTGGGTTTAGGGACAACAATTTACGTCATGCTTGCGTCGCTATTCTGACGGCAACCGGACGTTAACGGCACGACGTGTTAAAGACGACGTGTTAAAGACGTCTTTTTTTAGTCGTTTTCGAGTCGTGCGTCATAAAGTGGTCGTGACCAGATTTACCGTGTAAAAAAGCTAATTTGCTTCAGTTTTGGCAGTTGTTTTGATTTTTGTAAATGATTTGTTGCTTGATAATAGGCAAATTGGCAATTGTCGGGGATGAACAAACTCAAAGTGGCGAGTGATTAGAATTAAATTTGGTATTCGGTTAGTAGGTGTGTGCCAACCATGGGTTACAGGGTACAGGTTTTTGTGGAGCATAACTAGAAGTCGCGCATAATGGTAGTGTATCAGTAGTGTATCAGTAGTGTATCAATGAATATGTATAAGTATAGTATCCCTAAAGTAAGGTTCATCTGTGAATTTTTTTTAAAGAAGCTGATTTCAACTGATTTTGGTAGGTGTGGGTGTCAACATTTACCAAAAAAAAGTGAGCTGGGATAGGGGGTGGGGAAATTGCGTTTTCGGGGGTCAAAGGTCATTGACCCCAAATTTTGCTCAAAGTATATCGTGTTTGGTCTCAAATGAAAGGAAATTTAATTTTAAACACTGAAAGTGATATTCCTTTTTATCATTTAATACGTCTGTAAAAAGTTAAGCGTGATTGAAGATGTGGCGCTGGTTAACAGGGTATTTCCCGCTATTCACAATTTAGGAAACCTTTGAACTCTATCATGACACATGAATATGTATCTTTGAAGATATACCACATTATTCTGAGGCTGCTGTCGAACAGTTCAGTGCACGTAAAGTACAAATATGCACTAAGAAATACAAATTACACGGTTCAAAACTTACAGTAATGCACCTATCAATTGTTTCCCCCACCCCTCCCTCCCCCCGCACTACCCCACCCCATAGGTGGGGGTTTGGTCACATTTTTCATGCCCCAGGGTGGGGCATTTGGCCCATTATCTGTGCATTTTTGCGCATGTTTTGCACCCGAGGGTGGGGATTTTTGTCACCTAAATCCCGGCCCAACCTGAAGCCATCCTGGCCCAGCACGAAGACATCTCAGCCAAGCCCAATGCCCTCCCAGCTTAGCTCAAGCCCCCAAACCCCAGCTCTAAGCCATCCCAGCCCAGCTCTAAGCCATCCCTGTCTAGCCCGAAACCATGCCAGCCCAGCCCGAAGCCATCCCGGGCCAGTCTGAAGCCATCCCGGCCCAGTCTGAATAAGCAATCCCGGCCCAACCTGAAGCCATCTTAGACAAGCCCAATGCCCTCCCAGCTCAGCCAAAAACCACAAAACCCCAGCCCGAAGCCATCCCGGCCCAGTCTAAAGCCATCCCGGCCCAACCTGAAGCCACTCCAGCCAAGCCCGAAGCCATCTCAGCCAAGTCTAATGCCCTCCCAGCTCAGCCCAAACCCCAAAACCCCAGCCATATGCCATCCCATCCCGGCCCAGCCCAAATCAATCCCAGCCCAAACTGAAAATACCCCGAGCCCAGCCCGAAGCCATTCCGGCTCAGCCTAAAGCCACCCCAGGCCCAGCCCGAAGCCAACGTAAAGACTTCCCAGTGCAGCCCGGAACCCTCCCAACCTTGTCCAAATAAGCCTTAATTCTCAGCTCTGCCCGAAGCCATCCCAGTTAAGTTCAGCCCAAAGCCATCCTGGCCCAGCCCGAAGTCATCCCACAGCTTCAGGCTGGACTAGGGTGGCCTTCAGACTTGGCCTGAGGGCTTTGGGCTGAGCCGGGGTAGCTTTGGGCTGGGCCGGGGTTGCTTCGTGCTGGGCTGGGGTGGCTTCAGGCTGGGCTTTTGGGCTTTAGGCTGGGCTTTTGGACTTCAGGTTTTTGCTGGGAGGGCATTGGGCTGGGGCTGGATGACTTCGGGGTGGGCCGAGATGGCTTCGGGCTGGGGTTTTGGGGTTTGGGCATAACTGGGAGGGCATTGAGCTTGGCTTAGATGGCTTCGAGCTGAACCGGGATGGCTTCGGGCTGAACCGAGATGGCCAAGTTTGTTAGGTTTTTTATCCTGATTAAACATGCATGGGCCTGACCAGACTTTTTGAACCCCATGTCTCAAAAACAGCCCTAGAAGTGCAGGTTGTCAGGGAGGCCATTCTGGCAGAGTGGCCCACCCTGCCTTAGCGGATCATATGGTGACTAGTGCAGCCAGTCTTGCCACAGTTATACACTAATGAAGTATTAATGAATAATAAAATTAGCTATATCTGACATCAGCAGTTATATTAGAGAAGTCATTGTCTCCACCCCTTCCATGCCTGTAAGGGTTTTTTTATGTTGGAGTATTTTGGTGCTATATTGACCCACATATTTCCCACGTTGTGGCAGAAAGCCTTTCTACCAATATAATCAAATTAACCTGTATTTATATGGCGAATAAAATACGTTGAGACAGAATAATATTATGTTATAGTAAAACTTTATTAATTTACACGTACAGTTTTGTTTGATGGCGAGGATTATCAAATTTAGCGAAACTCCCTTTAAAATTGACCTGTTGACCTCCTTACTAAATTAAAAGACATAACTCATGTACCACTGTGTAGAACTCACCAAGACCTACATTTTGAGTGGTAACTTGTATCTCTACGACAATTTTTTACGGAACAATGGATATTTGAATTTCCCCTAACCCTAAAATGGACGTCAAGTCTTGGGCTTGAGGGTTCATGTAACATCCAAACTCAACTAGTGAGTCTCAGTTAATCTCATGTTAACATGTCTTAAAATGAAGTACAGATGCAAACCTACTAGAAACATTTTGTTTAGTCATTTCTAGAGAGGGTGCACGTACGTGTACATTTTTGTTTGATGGCGAGGATTACCAAATTTAGCGAAACTCCCTTTAAAATTGACCTTTTGACCTCTGTTGACCTACTTACTAAATTAAAAGACATAACTCATGTACCACTGTGTAGAACTCTTTGGTACAACAATTTGGTGAAGAAATAATTTGGTAAGGATTTAGTTCCCAGATTTCGGCAATATTCCCTGACTACCAGTGCTTCTCAAATAGAGCCGAAGTCGCTTTTTTTCATGGTGCCATACGAGAATTGATCACCAACACTAGGCCCACATCTTCAATCACGCTTAACATTTTACAGAAGTATTAAATGGTAAAATTAATATCACTTCCAGTGTTTGAAATTAAATTTCCTTTAATTTGAGACCAAACACGATATACTTTGAGCAAAATTTGGGGTCAATGACCTTTGACCCCCGAAAACGCAATTTCCCCACCCCCAATCCCAGCTCACTTTTTTTTGGTAAATGTTCACACCCACACCTACCAAAATCAGTTGAAATCAGCTTCTTTAAAAAAATTTCACAGATTGGCTAAAAATATGTTTAATTTGGGGTTACTAAAGTAATGTATAAGTACAATGAATATGTATAAGTAATGTATAGGGGACGTCAGAAAAATACGTCTTTTTGCTTTGCATACGACCCCACAAAGACGTTGATAAGACGTCAATAAGACGTTTGTCCAACGTTAACGCCAACTTATAAACAACGTTGTGCCAACGTTATTCGGAAGTGCAAGTTTACGTTGGAACAACGTCACAAGGCTAACGTTGGTCCAACGTTTCTTCGTCAATTACTGACGTTGATCCAACGTTGGGCTAACGTAAGTTTGCTGTCTGGGAATAAGATTTTATTTTTAGGGATTATAATCCAGGGACCGCCGAGCCGCGCCGGGGTGAATAAATTAGATACAATTGTTGACAAATGTTCATGAGTTTTGGAAATCTGGATGCAGTGAAAAGCAACTTAGCTCCACCAGGATTCGAACTGCGGACCTTATGCTCAACGTGCAGACGACCTATACCAATTGAGCTATTTGTGTTTGCTAAAATACGGCCCCATTTTTCAAAAATATTATTTGTTTGCCACAGTGCCTTTCTTTTAAGTGGAAAAAACGTTCTAAAAAGTCAAAAACAAACGTCGTAATGGCACATTACGTATTATTTTGCATACACTAAAAAGGGCAATTACATCCGTTTTCAAGTTGCGGACACCTCTTTTCTTGTCAAGTGTAAACGCTCAAAAGTATTTTATTAAACTTTACGTGACACAGAATGAGATCACAAACTGTCAAATACATTAAACAGGACATCTGCAACAGCCTTGTTTTGGCATACCTCCAAAAATCACCTAACCGCGGGCAAACTGTACATTTCACTTTGGATTGAAAAACAAAGCAGCGGGCACATCCTAGGATGGTTGCTTAAACCATGGTCGCGATTTCCTGAGTGAATTATATCAGCCGTGCGCAGCACGCTGGTATATTGTGATCGTCCGATTTCTTTCTTTCTTTCTTTCTTTCTAGTGGCGGTCGTGTTTCTATCGAGCTCCGGAAAACGTAAGAAAATCTTAGCTTTTAACTTATTCCGGTTACAAATTTTTATACTGTTGTAACCGGTATAACATACAGATTCTGCTGGACCATCCTCGATTTGTCAGGTTTTATTAATTTTGTGTATTTTTAAGGTTTATTTTTGTTCATTTCTGTTAAGTTTCCTCATGGCCGGCCGTTGCGGTCAGTCGTGCGGAACCCGCCATGCAGGGTCAGCCCAGCACTAGCACGGCTGGCTCTGCTGGCTCCATTGTTCCTGGTGACGAACCCTTTCAGGGCGTCACCAGGGACAATGGTGTGTTTTTCAAAGCGGCTGACAATGTCTCCGTTCAAGGGTACATAGACGCCATTGCTAATCAATTACCCCCACAATCTATCGTTTCAGCTTCAAGAATTTCTAATGGTCGCATTGCTTTTTACCTCAGCTCGAGACAGGCAGTCATCGAGGCGGTCCAAGATGGCCTATCCTACGATGGCTCCTATCTCGAGCTGACTCCTCTTGTCCGCCCCACAACCCGATTAACTCTCTCCAATGTTTACCCTGAGATACCGAACGGAGTCATTGCCAGCCAGCTCTCATCGTTTTGTAAGGTGGTGTCTCAGATTCGGCCCATACCCCTCGGACTAAAAAACAAAAATCTATCTCACATTATGAGTTTCCGGCGACAGGTTCAAGTCATTCTCAGTACAAATGTCACTCCCCCCGACCACATAAATTTTTCTAATTCCGGAACCAACTATCGCGTTTTTCTCTCCACCGAGTCCGTTCGGTGCTTCTCCTGCCGGGAGTTTGGTCACGTTAGCAAAAACTGTAAAAAAAACCTCTCCTCCAATTCTGATAACCAACCCGACCCATCCACTGACAATCCACTCAACCCACCACCCACGTTCATGCACGGTAAAAACAAGAAATCAGATCCTAAACACCCTCCAAAACAATCAAAATCCTCCTCTACCGCCCCTCCCATTCCTGCTCCGCGCTCGACCGTGGCCGGTGGCGGCCCGTCCACGTCGGCTGGTTTTACGGGCTCGGCCGGCGCACCGAGCGTGGCCGGCACTCTGCAGCCGGCCAGTGCCGGTGGGCTTGCCGGGTCCGCGCCGCCGAATTCCACCGGGGCCGGGTCCGTCGCGGGCGCGTCTTGCGCGGATGCCACCCCTCCTCGACCAAAATCCACACACGTTCCTTGTTCTCCCCCCGCCCCTTCCAGAACTTTCTCTGAAGCCCTTACCAAAAGAAAACAACCTCCATCTACCTCTCCTCCGTCTCCCTTCAAAATGACCACACTTAAATCCTCTTCACCAGTTCGAAAAATAGCTCGACGTTCTCCTTCCGTGTCTCAGGCACTTGATATCCCAACACCAGTTCCACCCCCCTCCCCTTTTCCCCCTCCCGTGTCCACTCCCCTTACCCCTCCCGTATCCACCCCTTTTGTCCCCAGCCCCACACCTCCTCCCCTCACCCCTATCTCTGTCCCCATACTACCCTCTTTTTCCTCCGCCCCTACCACCCCTCAACCGGGCCCCAGTGCCTCTGCTTCTGATCCCAGTTCCACTGCCCCTCTTCCCAGTGGCCCACCCGTACCAAATCCTACCTCCGTCCTTCCTATGTCACAAACGTCAGTTATTTCTACTCCTGGCAGCGGAAGCACTGACACGGACTCGATGACCTGGGAGGATAGTCAGACGTGTCAGACTGAAGAAGATCTCACGTCTGACATCCTCCCAGTTACACATGGCCCCCTGTCGTCGGAACAACTCTTGAAATTTCTCACCTCCGTTAAAGCCCGCAAGAGGCCGGCCAAGATTGCCAGAACATTTACCTCTGACATCCCTGGGCTGGCCAAACAACTCAAAACCCTTCGAACACACGCTCCCCTGGGTAAAAACATGCTGCAGCGGATACATAAACTCGCCACCACACTAGGTAAATAATTTTTTTTCTCTCTTTGCAATGGAGTTTCTGTATCTGCTTTATGCCTGCACGATGACACTGTCATTGATAACTTTAAACACTGGAGGCTGTGCCTCTCCCATCAAAAATGCATCTTTGCAAGTTCTTTTTGACAGGGTTTATCATAACCCTGACATCATCCTTCTTCAAGAAACATATAATCTTAACGACAAAAACTCGTGCTGGAATATGTGGTCCCATACCCCGTATTGCTCTCCCGGCCTTACCATGGGGTCGGGAGTGACTACCCTTATCAATACTAGCAAAATTGACGTAATTTCTCACTCTTCTATCGTTGCCGGATATGTTCATTACATTCATTTCAAATTCCAAGACTCTATTTACCACCTTTATAATACTTACATTCCTCAAAATGACAAAGTCGCCCTTGATGCTATTCAGTCCCTTGTGGACCACAGTTCCAGCATCAATGGCAGTGTCTTCGTTGCTGGTGATTTTAATTGTACTCTAAACCCAAGTCTCGATCGTCTGCGTACGACCATTGAACGCAGGCCCAAAGTTTCGGTGGCTCTCAGAGACGCTGTTGGTGCACTGTCCCTCTGTGACGCCTGGCGCAGACTGAACCCCACCAAAACGGAGTTCACCTGGCTTCGAAACAATCCGGCGAACGTACACGGTGTTTTGAAAGCCAGGTTGGACCGTTTCTACATTCCCCCTCATCTCATCTCTTCGATTAGTTCTTCCTCTATTATCCCCTGTTCTCTCTCTGACCACAGTGCTGTACAGATTACCCTAAAAATTCCGACTAGTCTCCAGAAGGGAAGTGCCTATTGGCACTTTAACAATTCTCTTCTGGAAGACGAAAATTACAAAGAAATTATACGTCACTTTTGGGGTGATTGGACAACCAAAAAGCGGGACTTCCCTGATCTAGCCTCGTGGTGGGATTTTGGGAAGTCCCACATAAAGTCCATCACCCAGATGTACAGCACTAAAGTGGCCAGAGAGAAACGGCAAAACTTTCTCAAACTTAATCAACAAATCAACGAGCTTCAGTCTGCGCCAGACTTCACGCCCGAAGTCAAAGTTGCTCTTGCTGAACAAAGAGATAACTTAAATTTCCTTCTTAAATCCGAGGCTAAAGGCGCACTCGTCAGATCACGTTTCAAATTCTCTACTGAAATTGACACTTGCTCGACCTATTTCTTCAACCTTGAAAAGAATAATTCCACCTCCAAACACATCTCTCGGGTCAGACTCCCTTCCGGATATATTTCCGAAGACCCGACAGAAATCAAAACCCATATTCGTGACTTTTATAAATCACTTTACTCTCAAACCTCTACCGACGAGGGCGCCTTCAGTGAACTCATTACCGGGATAAATCGGCTGGATCCTGCAGAGTCGGATGACCTCGATCGTCCTCTGACTCTGGAGGAACTTGACCTCGCCGTTGGGCAACTTGGCAAAAACAAAACGCCCGGCCTCGATGGCCTCACTTCCGAATTTTTCCAATGCTTTTGGCCTGCTCTCAAAGACGACTTTCTTGCTGTTCTAAACTCATCTCTTGTTTCTGGTTCTCTTCCTCATTCGTTTAGACGGGGCGTCATCACTCTTCTTCCCAAAAAAGGGGATTTGGCCGATTTAGCCAACTGGCGCCCCGTCTCCCTTCTCAATACAGACTATAAGATTTTTGCCAAGTTGCTTGCCGGCAGGCTCAAGCAGTGCATTGGCAGCGTCATCGACCCGGACCAGAGCTACTGTGTTCCGGGCCGATCCATACACAACAACCTAAATTTAATTCGTGACACTTTGTTTTATTGTAATGTTAATGATCTTCCCCTAGCCGTGGTCAACCTCGATCAGAAGAAAGCCTTCGATAACGTTGACCACGGCTACCTGTTCAATGTAATGAGAGCCATGGGCTTTGGGGACTGGTTCATTCGACACATCCAACTCTTATACAGCGGCACCGAGAGCCTCGTCAAAGTCGGTGGCTCCCTGACCGCTCCCTTCTCTTTTGAGAAGGGAATAAGGCAGGGATGCCCGCTCTCGGGGCTGTTGTACACTATCGCCATCGAACCTTTGCTTCATAACTTCCGACAGAAAATTTCCGACTTCTCTCTTCGTATTCCCGGCTCCAACACCCCGTTGGTCGTGTCGGCGTACGCAGACGACGTGACAGTGTTCATTACCAGCAATGCAGGCTTTGGCGTCGCGGAAAGGGTCTACGGCCTTTTCAGGGACGCCTCCGCAGCATGTTTAAACACCCAAAAGTCCCAGGGTTTGTGGGTCGGTTCCTGGACCGGACGAAATGACAAGCCCTTAAATTTTTCCTGGAACAGTGAAGGCCTCGCTTTTCTTGGAGTTCATCTTGGCAATACTAATAATTACAACAATCAAAACTGGACTAAATGCAAAGAAAAACTCAACAAAACTCTCTCTTCCTGGTTCCGTCTTCTTCACACCCTCTCATTCAAAGGCAAGGTTATCATTGCCAATCAACTCGCCGCCTCCAAAATTTTTCACAGCCTGGCTGTCTTGTCACCCCCTGATAACGTCGTAGATGAACTCCAGAAAAGCCTTGTCAATTTCGTCTGGTCCAACAAGAGACACTACCTGAAAAAAGATACTTTGTATCAAAAGCCTGACAATGGAGGGATAGGTCTAGCATGCCTCCAAGCACGCATCATGACCTTCAGACTCGGTACTGCGCAACGTTTTCTCAATCTTTCCCCCCACCCCGCCTTTTCCTTTATGTCATATTTCCTTCGCCAGTACCGAAAACTAAATTACGACTTTCAACTTTTCCACCTTCGTACCGATCCCAAATTCCACACCAGTCTCCCCGTTTTCTACAGTGACATTTTGCGTGCTTGGACGGCGTCCGGAGCTCGCATTGAAGCGCGACCCGACGATATCAACCACGTCATGAACCTGCCCCTAAATAACGCCCTCATTAGCGATGCAGCTGGTGATGGGGAAATCCCACCCGTGCGGCTCAAAGCGTGCGGGACCACCCTTGTCCGCCACATTATTGACGTCAAGACCGGACACTGGATAGATGGCCGTGCTCTCCTTTCATCTTTCCGTGGACTTCGCCCACCGTCTCTTCGCCTCCTACAACAAGACCTTCACCGCCTTCACCTCACTCTCCTTCAAGCTTTTCCCGTGTTCTTCTGTGCAGATGGTCTCCGTGACTCCCAGTTTGACATCGGAGACATCCTAAGATACCCCGACTCTCCCGTCGCCTTCAATTTACCATCTGCACAGAAAGGCCTCTCCGCACCATCCAAAGCTATCTACGCCAATTTCATCCAAGTCCTCACCTCTCCTCCTTCATCTTGTTCTTCACACTGGCACAGAAATGGTTTCCTCGACTCCGGTACTCCAATCCAATGGACAAACATTTATAAGCTTCCCACTTCAAAGAAAGAGGGCGACGTCCAATTTCAACTGCTTCACAACTTTCTGCCCTCCCTGACTGTCCTTCATCATATCAACCCGGACATTGCCTCCACCTGCGGATGGTGCGGAGAGAGAGGCACGATACAACATCTCTTCATCCAGTGCCCGGCCATCCAACCAACCCTTCGCCTCCTCGCTTCTCTCCTGGCTGACCTCCTCCCGTCTCTACATCTCAATTTTGACATCTACTGGGCTCTGATCCCGCACGCGAAGGGCCGCACGAAAGGGGCGGTCCACCTAGCTAACTACCTCATCATCAGCTGTAAAAACGTCATTTACTTTCTCTACCGTACTTCCCATTTTGTCGATCCTAAAATTGTCTGGCTCCAGCGCATCAAAAACAAGATTATCATTGAGTTCTCTTTTTACAAATCGATCAACAACGTTAATGGTTTTCTGACCAAGTGGTCTTTCAAAAACACCCTCTTCACTTTCAATGACAACAGAATGACGTGGTTGATATAGTCACCACACTCCCCTTCTCGATTCTGGGGTCTCTTCTCCCCGGGGCAGCTGCTCGAGTCTGTCGAGACATGGCGTATGCCACTGTTCTGGGGAGAGGATGCCCCACTACGAACCTCCTCCCGGGTTCTGTCTTGGGATTGGCCCCTTTGGGGGTGCTCTCTCTTTGGAGCAGCAGCTCGAGAAATCGAGACATGGCAGTGGCCACTGCTCTGAGGAGGGGGTGCTTCCGCCTGAGGATTTCCCGGGGCTGTGCCCGGGAGGGGTGTCCTTACTTTTCTTTTTTGCCGGGTGGGACTTGCGGTCGGCTTCGGCATGTTTGTCCCGGGGTCGGCTGCTCGACTCGTCGAGACGTGGGGTATCCCTCCGGCCTTGGGGCGGGCTGAACTACGTCGACAACTCGCTGGTGCCTGGATTGGTTGCTCGACCGTTCTAGGTGCTGGCGTGTGCTTTGTTCCCACCCGTGCTTTATCCACACCTCATCCCTTCCCGGTGGACGGAGGAGGGTAGCTGTGCTATGTCATAAGCACAGCGCGGTGTTTTTACCGCCCTCTACCGTCCGCCTTTCCCTGCCTGTGCCGCCACGTGCGGGTGCTCTGCGCCTGCACACTGTGGTTGGCGGCCCCGGCTTTTCCCCGCCCATCTCCTTTTGGAATGGGCACTCTCTTCTCTCCCTTCCCCTCCCCTGGATTTCAGTTTATTCAAGGCGAACATTGTGTTTTCTACTGATTGTTTTTCTTTGTTTAAATTATTTTCCTAATGTAAAACGGAAAGTACCGTTAATTTATATTTATTGAAAGGTAATGTTTTCATGATTGTATTTCCTTGTTTTTAAAAACGGAAAGTACCGTTTCTGTTTATTTGATGATCCTTGTTTATTATTTCCTGTTTAACAAATACTTTTGTTCAAAGTACAATTTGGTTTTTCCTTATTTGCATCCTTGTGTAATTATTTAAGTTAATTGTTTTTAGTTTGTAAATATTGTTCTTTTGTTTACTGAGGATGTAATAAAGTTTTTCTTGGAAAAGTCAAAAAAAAAAGTCTTTCTTTCTTTCTCGTAGTACTCTAGTAGCTCATGGTGCTGTTGTATGCAATTTAATGTCCAGAACTAAACTCTTCAAAAATCCACTAATTGAAGGTCCAGGAACAATATTTGGTTGGTAACACATTTCCCACTGACGGCGAAATAGCTGAAATGGCCACGCCCCTATTTTTTGGGCCACGCCCTTTTTGAGCGAAGTACTACCCATCCTAGGAGGTTGCCCGACCACTCAAAATGTGCGCAATGGCCACATTATGGGGGATCAGTAATACATTTTCATATCCAAAAGTAAATGGTTTGTAAGATAATTGCCAAAAACCGATTTCAGCATGTTACGCACTACAATTGTATAATACATGTACCACCAAGGCCACAACATATGTATGACACTTTATCATATTACCTTTGTACCTTTTGTGGGAGCGCGTGTGGTCTAGTGGGTATAAAGCGGGACTCCCAATCAGAGGTGGTGGGTTCTAGCCCCACTATGACCAACGCGCCTGTGTCCCTGGGCTAGGCACTTAATCCCAGTTGCCTCGTCAACCCAAGCGATATTTGGGAAACTGTTAAGGGGAATGCCACAATCTAACTGCTGTTAGGATTGAGCGCCTCTGCAAGTGCACGTTTTGGTACTTATACATGATGTTGGGCATTTGCATGGAGGGGGCAGGTCATTGGGCCTGCACGATACTGGCAGTATCACTGGTGTTATGCCAACATCCGTTGCTTCATACCCATACTGGAGTGGATCTGGTTTGGTGACTGCAGGAGTTGGGGCTTGCAACCACATCTTACACTGCAGATATGCTCGCTTTACATGTATGTGTTCTCGTAGCGTTGATGAACAGCACACAAGCTGGTTGAAGTCCAGTTCTTTCTTGGAGTTGTGGTACTGCTCCCATCGATATTTATCGAAAGTGGAACAGTCGGTCTTCTTTAATCCAGACACAGTTTTAGCATTGCTTGTTATCTGTGGTGACCGTTCTTTTACACCAAACCCTTCCAGTAGGGGAATTGGCTGGGAGTCTTTTCAACAGCATTCTTGCTACAGGCTCCGAGTCCACAAGAATAGACATTATTGTTGATGTTTATCAAAAATCTTCAATCAAGCAAGTGGAACGGACACAGAGAAGTTATTCAGAACAAATCACTATCACAGTTAGGTCTGACAATCAAAAACTCCCTGTCGATCTTGATGTGTTCTGGAGCTCAATGTTGAACAAAGTTCGGTTGCAGGAGTATGTCTTCAAGTGGATGCTGCAGAATGTCGAGTCGGACAAGGAGATCTTCTTTGGAGGAGTATATGGGGGTGAATGCAGGAACACGACAGAATCATGTTCCATATTAATGATGGTGTTGTGAAACACGGGGTTCAATCAGTCTTGGTTGACTCACCTGACACGCATGACACAGAGTCTTTGTCAACCTCAACTTCCACTTCAACAAAACCTGGCAACTACAAAAGCTGTACGTGAAGCTTGGTACCAACCGGAAAACAAAGACAATTGTACCAGTCCACCTGTTGGTTGATCAACTGGACACCGGTTTGGTGTCGTGTCTCCCAGCCATTAATGCTCTCAGCGGTTGCGACAGTACCAGCAAGGTGGGTCCAAAGCTGTCTGGCCTGAAAGCATCCATGGATCTCTCCCTACTGGAAGGGTTTGGTGTAGAAGAAATGTCACCACAGATAACAAGCAATGCTGAGAAGTTCCTTGTGTCTGGATTAAAGAAGACCGACTGTTCCACTTTCGATGAATATCGATGGGAGCAGTACCACAACTCCAAGAAATAACTGGACTTCAACCAGCTTGTGTGCTGTTCATCAACGCTACGAGAACACATACATGTAAAGCGAGCATATCTGCAGTGTAAGATGTGGCTGCAAGCCCCAACTCCTGCAGTCACCAAACCAGATCCACTCCAGTATGGGTATGAAACAACAAATGTTGGCATAACACCAGTGATACTGCCGGTATCGTGCAGGCCCGATGACCTGCCCCCTTCATGCAAATGCCCAACATCATGTATAAGTACCAAAACGTGCACTTGCAGAGAAAGGAACATAAAATGTGACGTTTTGTGGCTGTAGTAAAGGCAAAAAGTGTAGAAATCCAAATACTCCAAAATAGGAACAATATGCAAAATAATAATAATAATGGTGGATTCTTATATTGCGGGGTGCTCCTGGCGCTGTTACCAATATTACCGCTACCATCAGGGAATCACCAGAACCATTTCGCTTCAACTAGTTGGCTGCTGGCCAGGCGCTCAATCCTAACAGCAGTTAGATTGTGGCATTCCCCTTAACAGTTTCCCAAATATCGCTTGGGTTGACGAGGAAACTGGGATTAAGTGCCTAGCCCAGGGACACAGGGTCATAGTGGGGCTAGAACCCACCACCTCTGATTGGGAGTCCCGCTTCATACCCTCTAGACCACAAGCGCTACCACAAAAGGTACAAAGGTAATATGATAAAGTGTCATACATATGTTGTGGCCTTGGTGGTACATGTATTATACAATTGTAGTGCGTAACATGCTGAAATCGGTTTTTGGCAATTATCTTACAAACCATTTACTTTTGGATATGGAAATGTATTACTGACCCCCCATAATGTGGCAATTGCGCACATTTTGAGTGGTCGGGCAACCTCCTAGGATGGGTAGTACTTCGCTCAAAAAGGGCGTGGCCCAAAAAAAGGGGCGTGGCCATTTCAGCTATTTCGCCGTCAGTGGGAAATGTGTTACCAACCAAATATTGTTCCTGGACCTTCAATTAGTGGATTCTTGAAGAGTTTAGGTCTGGACATTAAATTGCATACATCACCACCATGAGCTACTCTAGTATAGCGGTCGTGTTTCTATCGAGCTCCGGAAAACGTAAGAAAATCTTAGCTTTTGACTTATTCCGGTTACAAATTTTTATACTGTTGTAACCGGTATAACATACAGATTCTGCTGGACCGTCCTCGATTTGTCAGGTTTTATTATTTTTGTGTATTTTTAAGGTTTATTTTTGTTCATTTCTGTTAAGTTTCCTCATGGCTGGCCGTTGCGGTCAGTCGTGCGGAACCCGCCATGCAGGGTCAGCCCAGCACTAGCACGGCTGGCTCTGCTGGCTCCATTGTTTCTGGTGACGGCCCCTTTCCGGGCGTCACCAGGAACAATGGCGTGTCTTTCAAAGCGGCGGACAATGTCTCCGTTCAACACTACATCGATGTTATATCAACTCAATTACCATCACAATCCATACTGTCCGCATCAAGAATTTCCAATGGTCGTATTGCTTTCTATCTCAGCTCGAGACAGGCAGTCATCGAGGCGGTCCAAGATGGCCTCTCCTACGATGGCTCCTATCTCGAGCTGACTCCACTCGTTCGTCCTACTACCCGGTTGACTCTTTCAAACGTCTACCCAGAAGTTCCGAACGGAGTCATTGTCGGCCAGCTTTCCTCTTTCTGTAAGGTCGTGTCTCAGATTCGGCCCATACCCCTGGGACTGAAAAACAAAACCCAATCGCACATAATGAGTTTCCGACGACAGGTCCAAGTCCTTTCTCGATCCCACCATTTATCCTCCCGACCACATTAATTTTATTTATTCAGGAACAAATTATCGCGTCTTTCTCACTACCGAGTCGGTTCGGTGTTTCCACTGCCGGGAGTTCGGCCACATCAGCAAGAACTGCAAAAAACACCACCCCTCCATCCCCGACAACCAACCCGACCCGACCACAGACAACCCGCTCAATCTACCTCCCACGTTCATGCACAGTAAAAACAAAAAATCCGATCCAAAACATCCTCCCAAAAAATATAATCAGTCCACGACCGCCCCTCCTAAACCTGCCCCGAGATCGACGGTGCCTGCAAGCGGCCCGCCCCGGTCGGCCGGTGTTTCGGGCCCGGCTGGTACTGCCAGCACGCACGGTGCTGACGGTCCGGCCGGTGCTCCGCGGCCGGCCGGTGCCGGTGGGCCTGCTGCGGGCGCCGCGAGCGCGGGTGCCACCCCCCTTGGACAGAACACTGCGCACATTTATGGCTCTCCTCCCGCCCCCTCCAGGACTTTTTCGGAGGTCCTTACTAAACGAAAAAAACCTTTAAATGCCTCTCCCCCGACCCCCTTCAAAATGACCACCCTCAAACCTAATTCCCCTGTACGGAAAATGGCCCGTAATTCCAAGAGCCCTAAATCTGCGCAGTCTCCTTCAGTCTCTCCCCGCCCGTGTCCCCGCCCCTCCTTCACTAAATCCCACCACTCCCATCTCCATGTCACAAACGTCGGTTCTTTCTACTCCCGGCAGCAGAAGCACCGACACGGACTCGATGACCTGGGAGGATACTCAGACGGAAGAAGATCTCTTGTCTGACATCCTCCCAGTCACCCGCGGCCCCCTGTCGTCGGAACAACTCATGAAATTCTTGTGCTCCGTCAAAGCCTGCAAGAGGCCGGCCAAGATTGCCAGAAAGTATACTTCTGACATTCCTGGGCTGGCCAGACAACTCAAAACTCTCCGCACGCACGCTCCCCTGGGTAAAAACATGCTGCAGCGGATACATAAACTCGCCACCACACTAGGTAAATAATTTTCTTTCTCTCTTTGCAATGGAGTTTCTGTATCTGCTTTATGCCTGTACGATGACACTGTCATTGATAACTTTGAACACTGGAGGCTGTGCCTCTCCCATAAAAAAATGCATCTTTGCAAGTTCTCCTTGACAGGGTTTACCATAACATCATCCTGCGTACGCAGACGACGTGACTTTGTTTATCACCAGCGATGCAGGCTTCGGTGTCGCTGAAAGGGTCTATAACCTTTTCAGGGACGCCTCAGCAGCATGTTTAAACACCCAAAAGTCCCAGGGATTGTGGGTTGGTTCTTGGACTGGACGAGATGACAGGCCCTTAAACTTTACATGGAGTAGCGAGGGCCTCGCTTTTCTCGGAGTTCATCTGGGCAACACAAACAATTACAACAATCAAAACTGGACCAAATGCAAAGACAAACTGAACAAAACTCTTTCCTCTTGGTCTCGTCTCCTTTACTCTCTTTCATTCAAAGGCAAGGTTCTTATTGCAAATCAACTAGCCGCTTCCAAAATGTTTCACTGTCTGGCTGTTTTATCGCCTCCCAACAATGTTCTCGATGAATTCCAGAAAAGCCTTGTCAATTTCGTCTGGTCCAATAAGAGACACTACCTTAAAAAGGATATATTGTACCAAAAACCTGACACTGGAGGGATGGGCTTAGCTTGCCTCCAAGCACGCATCATGACTTTCCGATTTGGTATTGTTCAACGTTTTCTCAATCTTTCTTCCCACCCCGCCTTCTCATTCATGTCCTATTTTCTACGCCAATATCGCAAACTAAACTACGATTTTCAGCTTTTTCATGTTCATACTGACCCCAAATTCCACACCAGTCTCCCGCTTTTCTATAGCGACGTTATGCGTGCTTGGACGGCGTCCGGAGCTCGTATCGAAGCGCGACCCGACGATATCAACCACGTCATTAATCTACCCCTCAATAGCGCACTCTCTTGTAATGCGGCTGGTGATGGGGAAACACCTCCTGTGCGGCTCAAAGCGTGCGGGATCACCCTTGTTCGCCACCTCCTCGACGCTTCAACCGGACACTGGATGGACGGTCAAGTTCTTATCACCTCCTTCTCTGGTCTTCGCCCCCCGTCCATTCGACTCCTCGTTCAAGATCTTCTTCGCCTCCGCCTTGGTCTTCTTCAAACGTTTCCTGCAATCTTCTGTGCAGATGGCCTCCGTGAGTCGAAGACCAGCATCGCCAACGTTTCAAGATTTCCCGACTCATCTGTCCTTTTCAACATGCCATCTGCACAGAACGGACTCTCCGCACCATCCAAGTCCATCTATGCAAACTTTGTTAAAGTTCTCACCTCTCCTCCTCGATCATCATACTGGCACGCTAACGACTTCCTCGACAATTCAACTTCCATCCAATGGACACACATTTATAAACTTCATACTTCTAAGAAAGAGGGCGATGTGCAATTTCAGCTTCTTCATAACTTCCTGCCCTCCCTCCCGGTTCTCCATCATCTAAATCCGAATATCGACTCCTCCTGTGGATGGTGCGGAGAGCGGGGCACGATACAGCACCTTTTCATCCAGTGCCCGGTCATCCAACCCACCCTTGACCTTCTCGCGTCCCTCCTGGCTGACCTCCTCCCGCGTCTTCATCTCACTTTCGACGTCTACTGGGCTCTGATCCCGCACGTGAAGGGCCGCACAAAAAGAGCGGTCCGTCTAGCTAACTACCTCATCATCAGTTGCAAAAATGTCATCTACTTTCTTTACCGCAAATCCCACTTTGTTGATCCAAAAACAGTCTGGCTCCAACGAATAAAAAATAAAATCCTCATTGAAAACTCTTTTTACAAATCTGTCAATAACATTGAAGGTTTTCTTCGCAAGTGGTCTTTTAATGACACTCTGTTTACTTACAATAATAACGGCATGACGTGGTTGATATAGTCACCACACTTCTTGATCTTGGGGTCTCTTCTCCCCGGGGCAGCTGCTCGAGTCTGTCGAGACATGGCGTATGCCACTGCTCTGGGGAGAGGATGCCCCACTACGAACCTCCTCCCGGGTGCTGTCCGGGGATTGGCCCCTTTTGGAGGTGCTCTCTTTGGAGCAGCAGCTCGAGAAATCGAGACATGGCAATGGCCACTGCTCTGGGGAGGGGGTGCTTCCGCCTGGGGATCGTCCCGGGGCTGTGCCCGGGAGGGTGGTCCTTACTTGTTTCTCCTTTTTTGCCGGGTGGGACTTGCGGTCGGCTTTGGCTTGCTTGCCCCGGGGTCGGCTGCTCGACTCGTCGAGACGTGGGGTATCCCTCCGGCCTTGGGGCGGGCTGAACAACGTCGACAGCTCGCTGGTGCCTGGATCGGTTGCTCGACCGTTCTGGGTGCTGGTGGGTGCTTTTCCCCACCCGTGCTTTTCGCCACCCCTTCCCTTCCCGGTGGACGGAGGAGCGTAGCTGTGATCTATCATAAGCACAGCGCGGTGCTTTCACCGCCCTCTACCGTCCGCCTTTCCCTGCCTGGGCCGCCACGTGCGAGTGCTCTGCGCCTGCACGCTGTGGTTGGTGGCCTCGGCTTTCCCCCGCCCATCCCTTTTTTGGGAATGGGCACTCTCTTCTCTCCTCTCCTCTCCCCCCTTCGGGTTATTCAAATTAATTAGTTTTTTTCCTCCCGATTGGTATTTGTTTAATTATTGTTCTATAATGTAAAACGGAAAGAACCGTTTAATTATTTATTTATTTAATGGTAATATTTTCCTGATTGTATTTTGTTTAAACACGGAAAGTACCGTTTATGTCTGTTTAATGATCCTTGTTTATTATTTCACAAATACAATTCAAAGTACAATTTGTTGTTTTCCTTATTTGCATCCTTGTGTAAATATTTAAATTAATTTTTTTTTAGTTTGTATATATTGTTTTCTTGTGTTACCGAGGATGTAATAAAGTCTTTCTTGGAAAAGTCAAAAAAAAAAGTCTTTCTTTCTTTCTAAATTCTTTCTTTCTTTCTTTCTTCGGGCAAACGGTCACGTGACATCACATATCTGCTAATAACTGCCAAACGCCGTGGCCGATTTCAACCAGATTTGGACAGAGTCTTCCTTGACCGGAGTCCTATCTTGGGTGACCACCACGTGATGTCAATGGTCAACTACTGGTCACTACTGGTCATTTTCTTCAAAATTTTAAAATGCTTCTTCTTCCACAGTCTTGACCCAATTAATGTCAAATGTGGTCAGTAACATCTTTGGACCAAGCTACATATGGGTTGTTCACAGAATTTGGCCATCGGCTACCTAATGGTCAGTACGGGTCATTTTCTTTGGAATGACCCAAATGCTATATGTGCCAATATTCTTTGTCGTTTTCAGCCAAATTTGGACAGTATCTTCGTTGATCCGAGTCCCATCTTATACAAAATGTTCTTAAGAGTTATATAGGTCATTGGTCAGTCCAGTGGCCGAAATTTTCAACTTGGTCGTATGGCAACATGAAGGTCATTTTCGGGGTCAGCGAGGAAGCGCAATTTTTTTGAGGTGGTGGTCAGTGGTCAGCAGTGGCCGAAATTTTAAACTTCGTCCAAAATGGACTTTGGGTGGTATTTTTGGAATCTACGTTCAATGGCGAGCTCAAAAATACCAAACATCGACAAAACTGACCACTGGTCAGTTTTGGCCGAAATTGTAAACTTTGTCATGTAGACTAAAACAGTTACATGCGAAAAACTTACACAAATCAGAATAACAAAAAATGCGTTTGTTTTGGTCCAGTCACTATTGGAACTCGCTGTTTGTTTATTTCATCAATGACAAAATAAAATTCAAAAGTGCGATACCCTCACCTGGTTTTAGAAATCACTATGGGGTGATTCACGATTCATGTACATGTATCGCGCGCAAATTTACGTATGAATGCAGCGCATTCATGATCCTCAGCGATCGCTACACACAGTATAGTAATACAAGTCATGCACGTACGTGTTTGTACATGTAGGACCATGCACACATACAGCGGTGGCCTAGAGGGGTATATCCAATTGCTCAATTGCGATACCCCCTAGTCTTTCTCCTGGTCGTTTTTATGCTACGCGCTCGCGCGCTGTATTGCTCAGATGGTGAATTGCATGTAGCCGGAACGTATAGAAGAAGGAACTTAAGGAAGTGTTTAGAAAACGGCCACACTCGCGTCTAGCTACGCATACAGCTACAGAGGCATATCGGTACATTCTTGGCAATGCTGTACGTACGTATATGCTGGTCGATCGATCATGCGTTGCGTGCACAACAAATCCGGTGCGCGCGTTGTGACACTGGAGCAGTGCCAGTTCAAAAAAACTATATATGGATCAGCATCTAGTCTTGGCCCAAGACTACTCTAGTCGATATTGGTTTGTGTACGCGTTGGCCATATAGTGCGCCCTCTTGCAGCACTAACGGACCAGTCTTTGCTCACTAGAGTAGTCTTGGGAATTTCTCCCGGAAGTTTTAACTTTTTCTTTGTTTTTGCCTAGGCTTTCCTCGGGAACCAATCAGCGAGTGACCCAAATACAGCAGAGCGTGGGAATGCAGCGAGCGACCCAAATACAGCGCGTCGACCGCAGAGCGTGACCCAAATACACCGCGTGCACGCGCTTCGAATGGTTTGAAAAATATAAGGCGGCTTACAAGAATCATCGAACATGACCGTTTTATCGTTGCTAATATTTTCGGTGGCATAAGTTTCTTGGCAAATGTTTGCGAATATATTTACAAAAATGTTTCCCCAACATTCTACATTATTATATAAAATGAAGCTGTGAGCGATACCGTGCAAAAAATACTGTACAACAGTATCGATTCTGCATGTATGCACAATTAACCGGAACCAACCGAGCTCGCTCGCGCACTTCAATTCCACGAAATGAAAAGAAAATGGCGAGCCCAGATTTGATACGATAGAAGACGATGAATACGATGACATCCTCCAAAATAGAGAAAGCGGAGCGACACGGAGAAGCACCACGAAAGCAGTGAACATTTTGAAGCTGTACTTGAGGGAAAAGGAATTGTCAGAGGACTTTGAAGACTTAAGCAAAATTGAACTGAATGCGATTCTCCGTAAGTTTTAGGCCTAAGTGGGATTACGAAAGTATTTGAAAACAGTTTCCATATGTGCCAGCATGGAGCTACAAAAGGAGCTCCATGGTGCCAGGGTGAAATGTTTACTGTTGCTTGTGGAACTTTCAACAATTTCAAATTTTTATACTGTCTGAAAAATGTTACAAGTGTGTCAGTTTCATTTTATATAACAATAATAATATTGGATGTCTTTTCGGGTGATATGAGAATATACCGCACTCGTCATGAAAATACCGAACTCGCCTTCGGCTCGTTCGGTATTTTCATGACTCGTGCGGTATATTCTCATATCACCCTCAAAGCCATCCAATATTATATAATTGTTCAAAGGTCAGAAAAACCTAGTTTCATAAAAGCTATTTCAGGCTGATATCCGTGCTTCGACTAATTCCCGCTGAATGGCATTAAGCAACTTCTATTCTATGGTTGCAGTCACGGAATTTCTGCCAACTGAGAGGGTTATAGTTCCCTTTTAATTATCAATCGAATGACAAACGCACGTTGAAGCTTTTAAAAATTATCGGCACCATACCATGTTCAAGAAGGAAACGGACCACCACAAAAAACACATGTATAACTAATCAGTTTGAAACCCGTGACTTTTATTATTATACGTCTACACGATTATAAATCGTGAGTATTAATTCACGACACATACACCTTTAAAGCTTTTGTCAGTTATCGGTAAATAGGGTCCATTTCATCTTTATCTGTGCTGTATAAAGTTGAATAGAATGTTCATGGAAGAAACGGACCACCAAAAAAACAAAAAACTACGTGCAATTTAATACACTGCTCTATTTATATGTTTAAAGCAGTAGTAATTTCCATGTCACATACACCTTTAAAGCTTTTACCGGTTATCAGTTCATCTCATCTTTATCTGTGCCGCATGTAAAGGGCAGGCCTTTTTTTATGGAGGAAACAAACTTAAAAGAAAGCATGTATATTCGTACAATTTATTCCTGATGAGTCCGACTTTTTTATATACACTGTATAGGGGGCCTACATATATATTATAATCCAAAATTAATACATGAGGGAGATTTCACCTTAAATGTAAACTCAATGAGTCCTCAACATTTCACCCATTACATCTACAGATCAAATACAGCCGACAAAAAAACAAGACACATGCAGTTTACTGCAGATTAGAAAGTCAAATTTTTGGACAAAAAATCACACAATTTGGGGAAAACATAAAAATAGCGCCCCTTAGCGGCGACATGGAGTGAAAAATAGTGACTCGTATTATGTTAATACTGACAACTAACTGTGGCAAGTTTGAAAGCATTTGGATGTATAACAAATCCACTATGATAAAAATACTGTTTTTTTACCAAAAACTGCAAACATTTAAGAAAAATTGTCACCCTGGGTTAATGTGCAAATTTGGACGATGTGAACAACCAGATTCGGATTCAGCACTGTCGAATTAGTAACGATCAGTTAATTTTAAGTTGCCCCTAAAAAGTTAAAACGGAACTCAATTTCTAGGCCTCCTACAGATTTTGGCCCATGGCCTATAGCCTATCTGCCCTTCTACCCAATTTCTTCAAATGTTCATGGAAAATTTTAAGACCACTGCACACTTCACAGCAGACTGCTCCCCAAGCACATGGCTTCGCCACGTAGATGACACCTTCATCATCCGGCTTCATTATGTACCGCAAGACCTCAAGTTATTCATAGACCATCTGAACGCCGTGTACCCCAGCATCAAGCTCATGATGGAACACAAACAAGGACATCGCAATTCCCTCCTGGACGTCAGTTTTTTCCGACGTCCAAAAGGTACACTCAAGCACGACGTCTACAAGCCAACCCACACATACCGGTATCTCCACAAATCATTTCAACCCCTAGTACAACGGGCCTACAACATCTACGACCATGGTGATGGTGTACATGAACCCCTGCAAACGTGGAAAGGTATGTTTAGGCAAGACTGGTCGAGACCTACCTACCAGACTCAAGGAAATCATAGCTGAGGGACACGGAGGGGACTATGGAAAATCAGCGGTATTCAAACACTTACACAAAGAGGTCCACATTATCAACCGGAAAGAAGTACAACTCATTGTTCCTGTCGACAGGTGGCACCCAAGACGCATGGGAGCATCAAAAATGGCACATCAAGAAAGCCATCAAAATCAACAAACACAACACAGTATCCCAAGACGTCGGCTTCAACATCACCAACATTCGGCACTCCCTATACTCAGCCAGACCGATGGGCCCTATACCCAAGTTCCTTGTCCCACTACAGCCACTGCAACAATAAATATGCATCACTGAGCACACCAACAACCAACCACATGATTGTGATTCAATGCCTAACCACGCACCAGCATCTAAGCCCAAGTCACTCCTCTTCAGTGCACTCTTTCTTCCAGCAATCCTCTCATCTGGTACTTGAGCCCTATATCATCTCGAGTCCAGCACTTCCTCTGAAGACGAACAGAGCACACTGCTAACACCCACCGGTTCTTTTGAGAACCACACATACAAAATATATAGTTCTCATGGTGCAACTGCAAACCGTTTACACACTGATTTCCACCATGCATACTCTCAAGTCTTCCTCAGCCTCCTATATCTGAAGTAACACACGAGAAATCCGCAACATATTATTTCCTTGTAACAGGATGGTCAGATCATACCAAAAAATGCGCTTGTCAACTTCAAGTGCATTCAAACCCTTAAAAATAAATATTTTATGTCTAGGTTTATTATTACTAGACGTCAAGTATGACGTCTAACCATGGCGTCACTGGAGATGGTTGGTCTCTTTAACGGAGGTTTCGATAGCCACTTCCCGTCACTTTGAAAGTGTTACAAATGAACTTGGCATCCTTAAAAACAACATCTTAAAACGACCATAATATTGTGTAAATCGGTCCATTATTGCCGAAAATAAGGGGAGGGGGAACTGAAGACCTGTAAGACTTGCTACGATTGGTTGTAACCGGACCGCACACGAGAGCTATGTGCTGAGCCAAAATTCATTCGTGGCCGATGGCGTAAGGAGATAGCTCTCGTGTGCGGGCAACTTACGTGAGCATTTGGTCACTCGTGCCACTTGAGACAAATATCTAACGTGTTTGATAATTTTGGCCTCGCGTGCCAAAAGTCTCACCGTGTGCGCTGAAACGAAAGGCAAGTGCTTACGACTCATAGACTGGATTCACGGTTCACAATGTTTAACCCACTGGTAAAACTACTCTAACACACGTCAAAATAATTGTGCGGAGTGCCAACCAGTCTTTTTGTAGTTGGTAAAGAACGCATGCGCGGTGTCATGACACTGCAAAATGGCTTCGCACAGTGAGTTGGTAAACGATGCGATTTTAGAGGATCAATTGGTCGATTTATGGCCGGATTATCCATGTCTTTATGACGTCAGGTCTGTAGAATTTAAAAACAGAGATAAGAGAGAAAGTGCACTTGCAGAAATTGGCGAGAAGATTAGCCAAACGGGTAATTGGGCCTAGCCTAGGCCTGCCCTAGCTAAGAATCTCACTCTTTCTTAGTCTTAGCTCAGTCTTAAGTTGCTTTATTTATCATATGATTTGTCATTGGGATGTGGTTTATCCCAATGACAAATGATAAAGCAAGAGCTGAGATTATCTTAGCCAGCCTAGGCCTAGCCTAGGGCAGGCCTAGTAATATTACTATTTTAGTTTCGATCGTGACCATGGTGACTTACTTTGGCTGCTTAAGTTGTAGTTTTGTCTGAAGTTTGGTACATAATTACGTGTACTGCACTGGTCAACAGCCGTTTGGGTATAAATACCATATACACCCTCGCCACTAAATATGGTTAGGAAACATGAATTCAGCAGTGACAATTTCAAGATTTCCTTTGAAAACACTGAGAAGTTTTTATGTCATGCTTCATAGACTTAGTGCATGGTCTCAACTGGCGAGGGTGTATGGTATTTTCTCCATAGTTTGTAGGATAAAACTGAGTATATATCCACAGGACTTTTTTGGGTAAACCTACGCCTGTAGAATTTGAACGAGCTATTATAAAGGAATAATTTATTATACTTACAACACCGTTTTTGAAGCAAAGTTTTTCTCCCATATGAAATGCCAACAGCGCTTTTTATCTAGAAGATTTTTATGAATGGTCGGTGAGGGCGCTATACGCCATTATAATTTGTGTGTGATTCCAATTTATTTCGAAGCAAAATGATAAACAGCAACTACATGACGAGGATGTGTTCTGTCCTTACGGTAACCCATAAGGACATAATCATTCTGTCTAGGGTTCGTTAGTACAGTGCTCATACCATTTCTGTCCAAACCCGATACAGTAGTACTTTTCTCAGCAGCCGATCTTAAATGAATGAATAATTAATTTTTTAGGTGAGTGGGTGAAAGTAAAACTGAGATCACTCCGGAACAGCTACACTAAAGCTAAAAAACCTCAAAGTAGTGGGAGCACAAGAAAGAACTTGACAAAGCGAGCCAGCTGGTTGTTGGAGAAACTGCAGTTTCTTGCCCCACACATTGCAATACGTGCCTCAGTTTCAAGTCTTGATCCAGTAAGTAGACTTGCCATATAGCAAAGGTAAGAGTTGGGAAGTTGATCAGAAATGTTTTTCTTTAAAATGACTCACCTACATGTAGCATTGGAATGTGCAGATTTGGTGGGGGAAAAAAACATTTTGAGTGGGAAAAATATAAGATTTTGTGAGAAAACCTGTCTCATATGTTTTGCACACAAGGTCTGAAGCTATGATCAACTTCCCAATTCTTTCCATAGCAAATCCCTGTCATTCGATATTAAAGGAGCGTGTTCAGATTTTTCCAGAAAATGGATTTTGTTTTAACTTAATCTTTTAAGATACCTCCATAACAAACTACCCATGGGAAGAAAAATGTGAATGTGGAAGTGAAAAAGTTTGGTGCAATTACTGCTCAGAAAATAAGCAAACAACCTCGTATTATCAGTCGCACAGTTTTTATCACATGAATATTTTACTTTGTAATCTGGTGAACTAAGGAAGATGTTTTATGCTATAAAAGCATTGTTTTGCTTAAGCAGCTCCATGAAATTGGCCCCTACTTAGTTGTATTTAAGGAGCAATAGCAGAACACCCCGAAGTTATTACTCAAACATTACACTGTACATGTACATGAAAATATGTACTTAACCTGGACTTGATGGAACCCTAGTTCACTATATGTTCATAATTGTATCATGTGTTCCTGCCATGAAACAGACCCGATGCCAGAGAAGTAGGTAGTGAGCAGTTCACGCTGTTCCTTTGCACTTCTTGTTGGATTTCGATGATGTGAGCTGGAAGCCAACCCAGTCAGTGACGGGTCATTTCTCCATGCTCCAGCTTTGATCGTGTGATCAGCACTTTCAAAATCACTTACGCTTGTGTATGTGTGCCTGTTCTTCTCAACCATATAGTTATGTAGGCAGCATGCTGCTAAAATCAAGGGGGTCAGTCTATCAGGGCTCAGTTTGATTGTTGTCAAAAATACCCGGAATCGGTTTGCAAAGATGCCAAAGGCATTTTCCACAACCCGTCTGGCGCGAGATAGTCGACAGTTGAATATCCTCTTGTGTTTTTTCAAATGTCGGTGAGGGTATGGTTTCATCATGTTCTTGGTCATTGCAAAAGCATCATCTCCAACAATATGGTAGTTGATTTCAGACTCGATCCCTTCAATGCTCACTGGTGATGGAATATTAAGTGTGTTGTCTGCCAAAGCATTTTTGAGAATCGAGTCATTAAAAAACCCAGCATCCCCAGCACGTCCTGCAGCTCCAACATCTACATAAATGAATTTGTAATTAGCATCCACTACAGCTAATAGCAAAACACTAAAAAAATGTTTGTAATTGAAAAACTCTGAACCGCTGTGACTTGGCTGCTGGATAGAAATGTGTTTCCCGTCTATCGCCCCAATACAGCAGGGGTAATTCCATCTCTTGTCAAATTCATCTGCGACCTCTAGCCATTCCTCCCGAGATGATGGAGTCTGGGGGAAAAACAAATAAAACAGCGATTATTGATGAAATGTTCACCTTGTTTTCACTTTATTAGGTGTCACCTGCTACAACAGTGGACAGTGAGAGTACAGATGCCGTCAATTATGAAACCATTGATGAAGAGGACGGTTTCAATCAAGGTGGCTCAGAGCCACCCAGTCCATCATTTGACGCGTCAGACTGCACTACTACAAAATCAACAAAGCAGCCCTTAAGGATGAAACCCAACTCTTGTAGAAGAAAACAAGCGGAAGAGGAGTATGAGCTAATCAAAGGACTAGCAAAGTCCATTGCTGAAAGGGGGAGCAAGAAGTTAAAATGTGACAGTCAAACAAATAATTCAGTTGACTCATTCGGTCGCTATGTCACACAGACTTTAACTGAACTTGAACCTACAATGAGACATTTGGCACAGCATCGGATTAATGACATACTTTTTCAGGCGCAAAGTGGAACGTTGGGTAAGGCAGAGGATGTACAACCACGACCTCATTTTTGTCAACAGGTCCCTCAACAGACCAACTGGTTAACACCCAACCAGCATCCAACCAGCTTTTCTAACTTTATGAACTCTCAAGGAAACAACTGGTCAGCATCAAACCAGCAGCCAGTTCGTTTTCCCTCCCTGAATACTCAACGAAACACCTGGCCAGAGACCCCAAACCTTACCCCAAACTGGCCAGTATCAACTCAGCAAGAGGAAAGTGGGTCAAATGAGTTGACCGAAATCACATGAATCATTAACACATCAACCTTAATTATACATGTACATGTACTTCAGTCCATGTTTTGGCATAAATCAGCTTCACATCAAAATTTGTTCCTCCATTACTAAGAAAATTTCAAAAGTACTTGTATTTGCTGTTAATTTGATGTTTATTATCTTAAGGGAAAAAAAATGAAAGAGGAAAAGCAATGAAAACAACGAAAACAGAAAACAAACATTGTTTAGCATCACAATTTCGTGGCGTCAAATTGTGCGTTGCTGAAAATCTTTTTGCCTGGACCTAGCTTAAAATTTATAAACTGATTTTCGGCCTGTGATGAAGCTGCAAACAAAATGTGTTTACCAATTAAGTTGTCAAGTGCATCTGCAATAAAAGTTGTTGTCATACCTTTAAGAAGTGGTCTTTCATTGCTACGTACAGAGCCTCACATGTTTCTTCAACAATGCCTGAAATTGTTCTTTCCCCAAGTCGGAATTGAAAGGACAGACTTATAAATGTTTCTCCTGAAAATAAAGCTTCCATTTTTTACAAATTTTACCAGCTTAGTTGGTAGAGCGGTTGGCCATGTATGCCGACGATCTGGGTTCGAATCCCGGTCGGGGCATTGCAATTTTCTCGTGTTTCTAAATTTACCTACGATTATTGATATTGCTAAGTGTTGCTATTTAAATTCCCATCCAGAATTTAAATGGTCGAATAAGCCCCCGAATACGCCTTTCTTAATATTTATTCATGACGGACCAAAGCGAGGCTATAGTTCCACTCATTTCAGTGCCGGATTGTGTGCGTGCGATAAGCCTACGAACGTACCGATGTGCTCCAAGTTGACAGCGTAAAACGTTCGTCGTTTGGACCTTTTTAGGTTTGCTTTTGTAGATTTCTGAGTGATAATGACCGACAGAAGCAGGGGCACATCAAAATTAGGAGAGACGAAGGACAGATCTTCGAAGGACATTTAAAAAAAAATATTTTGAACCGTGTCCGGAAATTGGGCCATGCAGCGACGATGACTCTTTTTCCTCCCTCTGTCATGTCTGTTGATCATGTTGATTTATTACGGGTAGGAATTTACAAGTCGGACATCACGATAAGTTGAAAAATGACTAATAAACTAATGTTAGCCGTCAGTTAGTGCATATCTGATTGAAAAACAAAAATTTGGCAGGAAGAAATTACGATTCATATTTGAACAAATCTTTGCCATTTTTCAGCCGATCTCGTATTCGTATAATTTATGAGGCAGTAGAAAAAGTCGGACTTGTAAATTATCTCCTTTTTCATATAAAATGGTACCATTGGTAAGAGTTGAGAAGTTGATCAGAATTTATTTTCTTTAAAATGACCCATCTAGCATTGGAATGTGCAGATTTGATGGAAAAAATTTCAAGTGGAAAACATTTAAGATTTTGTTCAGCCTGTGTCTCATGTTTTTTGCACACAAGGTCTGAAGCCATGATAAACTTCTCAATTCTTTCGGGTACCTTTGTGCGAGAAATTGCCAACTACAGTTTTTTTTTTGACAATTTGCAAATTAATTATTTAGGCCTAGGCCTACCATTAAAAAAATCATGCATCAAAGCAGCATGTATTTTAAAGGTTTTTGAATTATTAAAAGGCACCTTTAGTTCTGTAATGCTGTGCGTACCATTTTAAAAGTTTACCAATCAATCGTGTCTTTAAACCTAATGAAGGAAAGCAATGATTGAAAGATAGGGCCTGAACATTTTCTTGTGATAAGCAGATTAATTAACGTTATTATTAGTATACAGCTTGCTGTCTTAGTTGCTAATGCAGGCACGTCAGTCTTTCCACAAATCTAATTTTTTAACAGAAAAATAATTGTCCCAAGCACTGATGAGTGATGACTAGAGTCTATACATGTAAATTGTAAAGAATAAACAAACTTGGAGGTCAGAGTTCAATTGTTTTAAATGTAGCATTTATTTTGTGTAGTCGGAGGCATGCATGCTTCCAAGTGGACTCAACCTGTCAAATTTTGTTCACATGTACACTTGTTTATACAGGAGCAGGGGTCGATATCACAAAGATTTGTGACGCGTCGCAGATATAGCCACATCCATCGCAACTCGCTGAACCTGTTGCGAGATGCAATGAATTTGGTATACCGGTACTTGCGACGCCTCGCAAGTCTTTGACCCCATGGGTGCTGTTTAAGCTTAAAGGCACAGGCTCGTCAGCAATGCGCGCGCACCAAATTCGTGCCACAAAATACGCAGCTCCATGCCTTTGCTATGGAGCTGCGTATTTCGTGGCACGAATTTGGCGCGTGTGCATTGCTGACGAGCCTGTGCCTTTAGGCAAGAATATACATGTACATGTACCTTCATAGCTCAGAAAAATTAACTTTCAACTTTCTGTCGTAGTTGCATGTACATCTGCCAAGTAGGCCTCCATGTTATGTGAATACACCATGGAGTGTACATGTACTTAGCTTATCACATGCTCAAAATAGAATGTGTCAAGCAAGGCTTTAACACAGTTTTGTGTGTGGTTGTCCTTTGCAATTAATATAAGTTACAAAGTCCATACAGCTAGCTGCAGGGCATTTGGGAAAAAAGTATTGTGTAGCTGTAATTTTATCATCATTTATCAAATATGGAAGCCCCAGACACGAAGTAGCAACAGGACATTTTACTTAAAGAAGACCTAAGCGTGGAGACAAAGGATTGCACACTCTTCTGTCGGGAGAAGCCGCAGGTAGTCAGGAAGTATACGGACTGATGAGAATCCCGTGTAGATGGAGGTCAATCTTATTCCTCATTTTCTGAAAAAAAAGCAAAGGAATCGCTTTTGTTAGGAATTTGCCTAAAACGGCATTTAATTGTAATTACTAAATTCAAACTTGGGACGGTTGTCACCTTGACAAGATTTGGGAAGTTGATCATAAAAATGTTTCATGTTTTGCACAGTATGCACACAAGGTATGAATTTATAGCCATGATCAACTTCCCAATTCTTTCCGAAATTTGTTAACATTTCCATGCTAATATTACGATTTCTTAACAGAATTTCACGTTTTGGTGGTTGATTTTAATATGCCGTAATAAAGGAAAATGTAGTGCTGGCATTTCAGTACAATTTTACCACGAAGGCACGACACGACCATGACGAGTGAATCTGCATGTACTGTGTACATGGTGTAGTGTAGGCATATGCAAACATGCATGTCGTTCGTTACGATATTTCATCAGGTTATGCGGATGTAAACACCATCATTTTACAGCATTCCTACCTTTCAAATCTTGCACCTACGCCGCTGAGAAGTACCTGCATTCTTTGCAAACTGTCTGTCTTTTGATATAATCCTGGAGTCGACCATGAATCGACGAAACTTGAGGCTAAGCTAAGGTCCCTTGCGTTGACATCGATAGCTGCCATGCATCGTGCGTGCGTTGAATGGTTTGTTTACTTTTCGGAGGAACTATAGCCTCGCTTTGGTCCGTTTATGAATAAATATTAAGAAAGGCGTATAAGCCACTTCAGAGTTTTAATTTTGCATCGTGCACATAAAATGTTGGTCAAAGGTTAAGGAAGGTAAACAACCTGCCATTGCTATAGAGATCCGTAATAAAATTATAGGTACCAACAAGTTTACAACAAATTCTTGGCTGCATATCTTTACATTCAAATGTCTTTCTCTACAATCACACAGTCCGATTTAAGACATTTTTTAACGAATGCAAGAATTTGTAGTAAACTCAGATTTTTTTTTCATATACATTGAACACGGATTTGGGTGAATTTATATATTGGAATCGATAGCTTATTCAATTCTAAGATATACTTCCCATTGACACTTCCGTCGCAAATGTTGCATTTCTCAGATAAATAAATTATAAAATTACTGCATAAAGTAATGCACAAAATGACGTGGCGAGCAGTCTGTGCATAAGCGAGACAACAGAGAGCACTGCGCGCGCGTTAATGGTTATCTGGTGCACTAAAAACTGAAGGCAATTTTTCCTACAGAAATACAACATTTGCGACAAAAGTGCAAGTCACAAGTGGAAAGTATATCTTGAAATTACATTATGTGTCGATTCCAGGAAGTAATTTCCTTAAAATCTTTGTTCAATGTATACGAAAAAAATACCGTAAACTCAAACGATTATTATAATGACGTAGGCCTAGCGCTATTCTATGGCATATACCTGTTGCCAGAAAGCGTAATGTGACAGCAAGCCGCTCACGAGGAAGAATTGCTAAACGCATGGTAGTGTCCGCTTTGGAAATCTGGGGCCCAACCATTTGTAAAATTTCCTCGAACGATGCTCTGTCAAGTCGATGGAACTGGCGGAATTTTTCGGGATCTTCCGCATCAAGTTCTTGTATTAGGTTAGCAAAGGCTCCTTGACCCTCCCTTCTCATAATCCACCGTTTAGTCCACGTCTTGCGACTTGCCGCCGTCAAACGTCGACGATTACGACGAAGTAGCAAGAGGCACAGAAGTATGTCCTCGTCCTCGGAAGCAGATGAATACAGTTGCTCCTCGGCCATGCAGGCTGCCATTTTGTACATGATGTTTTGAAAAAAGACTGGTTGGCACTCCGCACAATTATTTTGACGTGTGTTAGAGTGGTTTTACCAGTGGGTTAAACGTTGTGAACCGTGAATCCAGTCTATGAGTCGTAAGCACTTGCCTTTCGTTTCAGCGCACACGGTGAGACTTTTGGCACCCGAGGCCAAAATTATCAAACACGTTAGATATTTGTCTCAAGTGGCACGAGTGACCAAATGCTCACGTAAGTTGCCCGCACACGAGAGCTATCTCCTTACGCCATCGGCCACGAATGAATTTTGGCTCAGCACATAGCTCTCGTGTGCGGCGGGCTTCATAGTCTATTGAAACATAATTGATTTCTGGGTTTATTTTGTAAACATTTTAAAATGTTCCAGAGGTATAGACAAATAAGTAAATCATGGTTATTCCGGGAAAGTGAAAACTACTGCTCCCTCGGTGTTGGATGTTTAGGACTACCCCTCTCAGTTTCACGTGTGGAGATTGTCCCAATCTTCAAAAAAATTGTGGACTAGTAGTTTGTACTACTTGCCCTAAAACCATGTTGTAGTTTGTAGAGGAGTAGGCATGCACGGATGTGTACTACATTTGCACATACACTGTTGCAGTTCAGTGCAACCGGTCGCCGGCTGCAAAACAATGATGCACTCTTTACAAATCCCCAAATTTACTCTTCAAAACGTTATCACTGCTATTCCTGAAATCAAAATTCGGGCTTAAGATATCATCAAAAATGCGTTTTAACACAACACGTTTTAGCATGTTTTCCTTTACAAAGATCATTTTGATTCATCTTATGAATAAAAGAACAAACAAAATGATGCTCAATTATGTCTACAATACATTGACTAATTAATCAATCGAAGTTGTATTTTGATATGTATAGGCCTGTATACTTTATTTAAATTGAATGCAAAATATTTTTAATTTAATTCATAACAAATGAAAAGGAATATTAAATTCAGCCCGTATCGCAATAAAAACGTTTTTTTTTGCGAATTGGATTCCACATTCGTAATAAATGGCAACGTAAAGTGAAACCAAAAGCCTAATAACGTATTTGTAATCCTTTAAATAAAACGTTCTGCACATTCGTTTATTTGGATGACGCAAAATGAAATCAAATGCTAGTTATTCTGACTCCTGGATGACCCCCTGGAGCGGGGTCTGCAGTTCCCCCCCCGTTTTCGAGGATGCCAAGTCCATTTATGACACTTTCAAAGTGACCGGAAGTGGCTATCACTGACTTCCGGTGATCGTATACCATTACCATTTTCATCCAAATCAGATTCAATGACATTTTCACACCACCCTCTGAACATTTTGCTACCATGGAGCCATATTGCTGAAACCTAAGACTACGTTCACATATCAAGCTTTAAGATGGACGCTGTCATGACGTGATAGTCATTAATTTAAAAAACTGGTTTGGTGCACTTTGTGATATTGTGGCGAAATCGGGAAGACGTTGAAACTAAGACCAAGAGAAATCCCACCGCTGCTACTATTGTGGCAAAAATAAGTGGGGGAGACCGATTTCCTGGGATCGGTCAGCCGATACGGTATCCGACGATACCCCAATGTAGTGCTGCCAGCCTGCCACTAGACTTGAGGTCAAGTCTCTAGACAGTCGTATTTGGTCCGTCTGACGCCTATAATCCCCACACGCAACAGTCGTTGTTATGAATAGTACCTGTCTAGAGACTTGAGAAACCTGTTTTCGCGCCAATATTAATGCTTCATGGCGCGTAATATATAATCACGCTGTTGCCATAGAACCAGCCAATAACATTTCGGCCATCGTGCCGTGGTAACGTCCACTTCTACCAGAGGGGATGTAATGTTATCTGATTCGGTTAATGCGTGTTTTAAAACTTCAATATTGTTAATTAGAGAAACTGTGTTAAGCGTTTAGTGAAATGTAGTATGTTAAGTTACAGTCAAGAGCATTTATGATGTACAAATAAATGTACAACAATATTCATTAAAAATATCTCCCCTATAATGATTATGGGAGATCTTGTATCAGCTTCTTTTGATGAATGTGTTCTAACAGTATCATATTCAAGTATTAACTCGGTATCAGTCCCTTTAGATGTGATTGCGCCAATTACTTGTGTCACGTCAAGGGCTTAATACATCGATAAATTAAACTGCACAGCCCTTTACCACGTCGCAGAAAACAAATGAAGCTGAGCAGAATGTATTAAAACTATGTTTACCTTCTGTTGCTTTATCGTTTTCCAACTGTTGTGGCACTGCAGTCCAGTTAACGCGTAACGCACCACAGACTAAGATGCGCTTTATGTAAAATTGAAAGGGATCGAGCGCACTGCCAACTTTCCAAACTCGAGCTGGCGGGTCAGTAATTTTGCCCGGTGTTTCTTTTTTTTTTACTACAAATTGGATTTTGGTTTTTGTTTGTAACATTCTTCTTCGACTAGTTGATTTTCAAAACGTGTTGCTGGTGTAGCTAAGATAATCTCAACTCTTGTTTTATCATTTTTCATTGGGATGTGGTCTAAAAAGACCACATCCCAATGAAAAATGATAAAACAAGAGCTGAGATTATCTTAGCTATTGCTGGTGGCTAAAATGGTCGGCATAATACCTACAAGTGGCGTGCATGCTTAGTTTGTAACACGACTTTACTAGCTATCCTGCAAGAAATATTGGCAGTCTTGATAAATCAGATCTTCGCTCCAGATTAGAAAAAGTCCTGCAAACAAATCTTTCCTCACCATCGAAGATCTGCGTCCTTGTCATACAAAAATGGCAAATGTTGAGAAGGTGACATATTTGACCGAAAGCTTGAAAAGCACATTAAAACTGCCCCATTTGCTTATGAGACTTTGAACAAAATCCAAAATTTCTATTTTGAGTTTTCACACAACATTTTCACACAACAAACCATTTTCACACAACAGACAAGTTGCAACAGATATCAAAAATAGTGTCACGACTGTGCAGCTGTGTGGCTGACGATGTCACAGATTTCCAAATCCCTAGCTTCGGTTTCAACGAGGCCGACAACCCCATTCTTTGGCGCCGCATGCTTGACAGCACTGTTCAAAATGTCAGCTCTATCTTTCTCCAAAACCACGATCTGCAATCATGCAATCATCAGCGTTTGCGATTATATTTTAAACAAAAACCATCGATAATACCAAATTCGCATAAACTGATCAAGTCGAATAGGCTTACATGTACGTAGCCTAAAAAAATTGCACTTCAAGCTTGCTATGCTGCATGCGTTATATTACGATGGAGATGAAACCCTATTCAAAATTCACAAAAACACATCCATTTAAAGGAGTACCATGAATATTAATGTAGCCCCGCGTTTCGACCAATCAGCTCTCTACGTCCAATTCTGGTAGCAATCTCCATAGACCGTGTACAAAACGGAAACAGGTTTCTCAAGTCTGTAACTAGAGGTCGATTAGACTTGTTTCCAGTCCATTCGCGACTACGCTGCTGCCGTTTACGAAACAACCGGTCTAGTTACAGACTTGACATCAAGTCTAGCCTGCCACCAGGCGAAAACCTAAACTGACGGAGTTCTACCTCTCCATTTAAGCTTTCGAAAGTCTCGCGGCAAAGGTCAAATCTGAGCTTCCGGGCACAACACGACTAAAACGCCTATTCCTATAACACGGGCGAGATTTTGTTTTTTGTATATAAATCATTATGTCCAATCTTAAGTATAGAACCGACCCGAAAGTGATTCGGGTATCTAAAATGGTTTTTTTACAATATATAATACATGCATAATTATCTCTAAAAACGATAACAATTTATTAAAATTTCGTGACCTGAATAAATTTCTCTGCTAGCATATTCTTCATCCAATTTGGAATGGATGACCCAAGTGTCAAAAATGAATGCTTCGAACTTGGGCACTCTAAAACAAAAGTCTGCAAGCTCTACTTTTGGTAGATGGCGTTTCGCCTATCACTAGCGAGGTCTGTTTGTACACTGTGGGCCTACGTACGTCGGCTCCTGTGCGTGTTGCATATCTTTTGCTGCATGTAGTTTACGATCTTCAGAGATTGACTTGTCGGCTCAGGAAAGATCGTGAATGTTTACATTTCGATTGCTTATTTTTGATTATTTACCCCACTTCATCAATTGAAATGCAAGATTTTATTTAGAAATACGCGTTTTGGGCCGTCTGAGTTTACATAAACCTGCGTAAACAAAATAATCCAAGAATTTCGCTCGCGACGTGCGTTGAAGAGATAGGGTCTTGTGCCCGGAAATAACAGTGGTCTCGCGCGGTCTCGTACGTTCGCGAGGTCAACTTACATAGTCTATTGCTGTATTCAAGATGTATGTATGTATACGTATACGTATAAAGTGTGTAAATTGATTGTTTTATGACAGTATAACATTGGCATGTCAGTCAGACGTTGGATCTTCCAACACAACATTGATATTTTAGTTACCACGGCAACAAATGTTGTCCATACAGTGTGGGATATATGTTGTCCTGTTGTTGAGCAAGTCAGCAATTTTTTACAAAAATTAACGGTTATCCACAAAATGCCCAACAAAATCACGCCTTACATTACCCAACTGTTGAGGAATGCTACATTATATTTTATTTGCCCAATGTTTATGGGCAATGTTTTGCCCAGATGTCGGATAAGTTAACTATATATTATTTTTGGCCAACTGGCGTGTCGGGTTACATGATATCAGGGGAGTTTCTATTGCGTTCTTTGTCTTAATTTAATATTTATGTCTTTCTGCATTCCATAAAGTTCTCTCTCATTTTATCAGTTCAATCATCTATCCACCTGTCTAAGTACCAAGGCGACCCGTTTTCGGTACCCTGTCTTGACATGGGTTATATAGGCAACAAAAGAATGTAAAGGTCTCCACAACGCAATTCTAAAGGTCTCCACAAGGATGGCACTAAATAGAAATATGGATTTTACTCAAAATAGAGGGATTTCCAAAAATCTTCTGGTCGCTACAAATTCTAGTGTATAAAATAAGGAAAGTACGGTCGAAATTTCAGCCCGAGAAAAATAATCTGGTTTAAATAGGAGTGCTATGACGATTTTTAAACCAAATTCTAGCCATTCATCAGAGTTTGTGCACGAGAACAAAGCCATGTCTCCACAAGGATAGGGGAACGGGAAAGCGGCATCAGAATACATGTATGTCTGAGAATGGTTGTGCCATACGCGAAATAACACTGCGCGGGAAATCGGCTGCACGTTAGCGAAATAGATTGATGATAAATTACAAGGAATACAGGATTGCGGATGTGCCTTCGATTTCGAGCTAAAATAAAATGCTAAATTAACGCACATTCGGGAAATCGTATGCTGAATGTACCTTCATGGAAATAGAATTATCATTTGTTAAATAGAAACAGGGATTTCAAACGTTCATTCTATTTCGCACGTAAACGAATGCTTCTTTTACTAACAATTGTACACATTTTCCAAAACTCTAGAAGCGAGTTAAAACTCACTCTAAATGAGTGAAATCTCCACTAAAAAGAGTGACATTATCAGTCGAAAACGAGCTGTCCCTTTGCTCTTGAAAGAGTGATTTTCACTCTATGAGTAGGTTTCACTTTCCCGAAATAATCCTGATTTACCTATTTTGCTATACCTCTAACTGGAACATTCTTAAAATGTTCACAATAAAAATCGAAATTAATTAAGTTTTTGCAAGTTTTACTTCAAGAGAAACCTTTATAACAATCGTCGTAAACTGTGTAAAAACTGTGTATAAATTTATGTCAATTTAAATTGAATTTTAGTTCCCACGGCAACAAATGGTGTAGTGTGGATGATATTTTGTCCAGTTGTTGAGCAAGTCAGCCGGTTATCCTCAAAATACCCAACAAAATAACGCATATAACATTACCCAACTGTTGAGGTATGCTACATGCCGAAATGTTGGTAGGGGACAATTTGACTAACTGTTGGGTATTTTATTAGATGTCGAAAGAGTTAACTATTCCACCATTTATTTAGTTGATGAACATTTTTTGTCCAACAAGCGTGTATCATGAGAATGATGACATATGAGGAGTATTTATAGGTGTTATCGCACACTCATCCAAATGATAACCAGTTAACTTAAATTTTGGCTCGAAAATTCACAACTTTGTATTTCTCATATTTAATTTCGTAATCGGTCCAATTTGTCCAAATCATTTCGTACATTTTCACACTTTTTCAAAAAAGATCATTTTATTTCGTCGTCAGCAGCTGCCAAGCGTACGACGAAAGGAACAATTTCGTCATTAGGAAATCAATTTCACTTATATTTCATTTGAATTTGTTTCTTATAAGTTATTTGATTGCATGATAACATTGGATATTTCCACGTATTCATATTTAACATGCAATTTTTACATGCATAGATTACGGCTGCCTGACGTCGGCCTGTATATAACATTGACGTTAAGTTTGTTGAAGATTCGGAAACAAGAGAGCAAGTGCAAGGAATTGACCTTTAGAGATGTCCTTAAAAAGCTTGCCAATTCATTTTGAACTTTATGAAATGGGATAAACAAAGACGAATTCAAACCTTACGTGATGTAGATGATCGTCAGTCGAGACGAATTCAATTGAAATCTTACGACATTGGATGGAAAACTGTTAAAATTTGATGGTTGACCATTGATAAATTGGAAAGACCAAAGACCAAATCAATTGTAACATTTGTGTGTTTCACTCGTCTTGGGACGAAATTAAAGTTAACCGGATATGAATTTGAATGAAAAAAATTAAAATGTGCGGAAAACATACTTTATTTAATGGGTTTAATGAACTTCAATTCGCAGCGCGTAGGCTAAATTTACATGAATCTTACAAGTGTCTTCCACCTAAACATCGATATGCATGGGTGGGTGGCGCCATTGGCAGCCGACGGCCAGATACACCAAGAATCCTCTAACTATTCACAAAATAATGCTCTGGGATCTTTTAAGTGCGTTACACAACACACTGGACCAACGGCCTTACATCCCTTCCGAAAAATTGAGCAAATGTGCTCAAGGGCACAGGTACCCCAGCTGGGTATCGAACCCACAACTTCAAGTTTTCACCCGAGTATTGCGAGTCAGTGACCTAAATCACTCGGCCACGGTACCATTGTTGGTTATTTGTTTTAATTGTATATATGTCTTTCTGCATTCCTTAAAGTTCTCTCTCATTTTATTAGTTAGATCATCTATCCACCAATGACCTGTCGCAGAACCAATGCATTAATACATGTTCATCTGCAAATGGCCAGGCATACGTTAAGTAATACTGCGCGGGAAATCGGCTGCTCGTTATAGCGAAATAGATTGATGATAAATTAAAAGGATTGCGGATGTGCCTTCGATTTCGAGCTGAAATGAAATGCCATTAGGCTAAATTCACGCACATTCGGGAAATCGCTTGCTGATTTTTTACGACTGTACCTTCGTGGAAATAGAATTATCATTTGTTAAATAGAAACAGGGATTTCTATTTCGCACGAAAACGAATGCTTCTTTTACTAACAAATGTACACATTTTCCAAATTTGTCCGGGGAAACCTATATTAGTCAACACCGGTTGAAGCTGAAACCAAAATTAAGTGTTTCCGAAACGACAATAAATTAGAAAATGCATTAATAGTTGTTAATTTGTACAAAAGGAAATAAACAAATTGTATTAAAGTTGTGCGTTCGAATATTTTGGGGAAATTCTTTACTTTTTATAGTTTTTAACTCCTTGTATTTAAGTCCTAAATAATGTGCGGCTGAGGCTGAAACCAAAATTATCAGTGTGCCCGGGAGTAGAATCAATTAGAAAATGCATTAAAAGTTGTACATTTTTACAATATGAAGGGAACAAAGTTAAAGATGCGCGTTCGAAAATGTTTTTAAAAAATCATCAATTTTTAGCTTCTTTGCTGAAGGTCCCTTTCACTCGTTAATTATATTAGGTACTAAATAATGTGCGGCTGAAGCTGAAACTAAAATAAGTGCACCTGAGACTAGAGTAAATTAGAAAATACGTTAAAAGTCGTTAATTGACAAAACATAAAGCTTAGGAAACAAATTGTTTTAAAGTTGTGCGTTCGAATATTTTGGTGAAAAATATTCACTCCTTAATTATATAAATTTATATACCACATCCAACAGCGGAGGGACCGCCAATTACAGGAATGGGAGCAAGTGTGGTTGAGTGCCTTGCTCAAGGGCACAGGTGCCACAACCCGTCACGGCCAGGAATCGAACCTACATTCTAGTACTAGCACAGGAACTTAAGTTCGACGCACTAGACCGCTCGGCCATAACACCCCACGTGCGGTTGAAGCTTAAACCAAAATTGAGTGTGCCCGGGACTAGAATCAATTAGAAAATGCATTAAAAGTTGTTAATTTGTACAACATGAAGGAAACAAATTGTTTTAAAGATGTACGTTCAAATGTTTTGTAGAAAAATTCTCACTTTTTAGCCCCTTGCGGAAGGGTCCCTTTAGCTCCTTAATTAGGTACTAAATGATGTGCGGCTGAAGCTGAAACCAAAATTAAGTGTGCCCGGGACTAGAGTCAATTATAATGTTAATTTGTACAAAATTAAGGGAACAATTGTTTTAAAGTTGTGCGTTCGACTATTTCGGTGACAAATATTCACTTTTTAGCTCATTGGGGAAGGGTCCCTTTAACTCCTTAATTAGGTACTAATTAGTGAGCGGCTGAAGCTGAAACCAAAATTAGGTGTGTCCTGGATCAGAATCAATTATAATTGTTAAGTTGAAGAGAAGTCTGTTCGGACACGTAGGAAAATGATGAAATTGTTCTGACCTCATCCCCGTGTGGTAAACATCCTCTGGTGTATGTATACTGGATGTTTCATCATTTTCGAATGTGCGGCACTACTGAATCGGCGGCTGAAACAGCGGGCCGCTGTTTCGGCCGAATCGGCGTTTCACTTCAACTATAGGTGTCGTCACCCCATGATAAAATATCTAGGGATGTCGTCATCCTATATTTTGGATGTCGTCATCCCGTGGTAAATTATCCCGGGATGTCGTCATCCTACATTCTGGATGTCGTCATTCCAAAATAAATTATCTCGGGATGTCGTCACCCTATATTTTGAATGTCGTCATCCCGTGATAAAATATCTAGGGATGTCGTCATCCTATATTTTGGATGTCGTCATCCCGTGTTAAATTATCTCGAGATGTCGTCATCCTACATTTCGGATGGCGTCATCCCGTAATACATTATATCGGGATGTCGTCATCCTACATTTCGGATGTCGTCATCCCGTGATAAAATATCTCGGGATGTCGTCATCCTATATTTTTGATGTCGTCATCCCGTGATATTTTATCTCGGGATGTCGTCATCCCGTTATAAATTATCTCGGGATGTCGTCATCCCGTAATACATTATATCGGGATGTCGTCATCTCACATTTCGGATGTCGTCATCCCGTAATACGTTATCTCGGGATGTCGTCATCCTACATTTCGGATGTCGTCATCCTACATTTCGGATGTCGCCATCCCATAAAAAGTATCTCGGGATGTCGTCATCATACATTCTGGATGTCGTCTTCCTGAGATAATTATCACGGGATGACGACATTTTGCGCTGAATATGTTGTCATCCTGCGATAAATTATCACGGGATCTCAACAAGTCGGAAGGCACTTCCAGAGCTCCGTACTAATGATCGAACACAAACATGGTTGTGTGCATTCCTATGTGGCTGATCTACATCTTTGTAAGTTCTCACAAATTATGATTTGATTCCAAGATACCAAGATACGTGTTTCCAAGATACTGTAACTCGGTAAACCGTGTTTCAGAGATACGGTATCTCGGTAAACCGTGTATCCGAGATACGGTATCTCGGTAATTCGTGTATCCGAGATACGGTATCCCGGAAATCCGTGTTTCCGAGATACGCTATCTCGGTAAACCGTGTTTCCGAGATACGGTATTTCGGTAGTACTTGTTTCCGAGATACGGTATCTCAGTAATACGTGTTTCCGAGATACGCTATCTCGATAAACCGTGTTTCCGAGATACGGTATTTCGGTAGTACGTGTTTCCGAGATACGGTATCTCGGTAGTACGTGTTTCCGAGATACGGTATCTCGGTAGTACGTGTTTCCGAGATACGGTATCTCGGTAAACCGTGTTTCCGAGATACGGTATCTCGGTAGTACGTGTTTCCGAGATACGGTATCTCGGTAGTACGTGTTTCCGAGATAGGCTATCCATTACGTGAAACCTGCATTAGAAAAAACCCTCGAATTCTTCTCACCAGTTTTGCGATTTTTTCCTAAAAGCTCTTAACCGCAGAGTAATTGGTCACATAAACAACCACCCTATTTATCCATCCCCTGAGGATACAGTGACCAAGAGCTGTGGTAATTGCCCTGTCAATCAGGCGCTTCTGGTAGCTGGGACTACTTGCAGCATGGGCATGCACAAAATTGTTGTGTGTGTGTGGTGGTGGGAGTCAGGGTGGCCTTGCGTGTCAGCGTATTGTGCATGCACTTGTTCCTTGTACATACAAGGTGTATGCACGTGGTATGGCTTACAAGCATTAGGAAAGTCAGTGTCGTGCATAGTGAAAGTTGGAAGTATCACTGTCACTATCATCAGTCCATTTTTTCCTCTAGGATCCTTTTGAAGTTTAATATTCAGTGTTAAAATCAACCACGACACAATTTGCAACTCTTGTTTTCGCACGTTACTCGTGTGTGAAACAGAAGTACAGTATTTTATATAATCAACCATGTAATAAATAATTTTGTGTCAACATCTATAATCAAAGAGTAAAAAATAATACATTATATGTGCCTTTTCGATATCAATGCACCTTTTGTGTACCTCTTCACTGTGTTGAAGCCATCATATCCTAACCTGGGTAAGGCCAATTTGAAATGCAATGCATGGATCATTTTTTCCCCAGAGTTGTCAAATAGGCCTATTCTCGAGTTTCCAGCTTGAACCAGTTTATTTTTCACACTGCAGCCACAGTATTCCACTCCTTGCCAAGCCTGGTATAATCGGATTACATGTACAATCAAACCTGGAACGTGGTCAATGTGTAAATCACCATACATACTGCCCCATGACCATTCTTCAGTCCAACGATTTCCTTCTTATTGTTGTGTTTTTATTCAAAGTACAAAATTGTGACGGATACGTTTAGACAAAGAAAACGGTAACCTCCAAATTTAATATTTTGGCATCGTTTATTATGAAAGAGGCGATTGAGTGCCCTTGCGTTCCTGAGGTGCAAGACTCGCGCAACGAGTGTCCCCAGCTGGGCCCAGGCAGGATTGACAATTTCATCCTGGACTATGAAAATGCTAATAGTACATCGACGTGAGCCATGCCGAAACCGACAGTGTGAATTCACTTACAGCAGATCGGTAGTGGCTTTTCCACTGACGATTATCGCGCTGCAGTTGGGGTGCTGAGGTGGGTCCAAAACAGTCACATTCAAGCCTTTAGAGCGGACACTGTGGACAATTTTACTCTTTTAATTATGTTCGATTTAATATATCTTTAGAGATAGGAAAAATTAACTCTTATTATTCATATTTTCAAAGCGATTTTATTACTTAGGATTTATTGTGTCCACAATGCATATGATCCCTTAAATGTAGTCCCTGAATGACCTGGTTCATGCACCCCACTTCAAGGCTTGGGTGGTAGTTCCCATAGCAACCTCCCCTAATTCTGCTGACCACACGCTCTCCTTGGGTAACATAATTGCTCCTGCAAGATCGCTGCTGAGTGCATTTGGGCATAGTTTTTGCTCTGTTCCCATCATTCTGTTGCTAGTGTCAGAGATAACCACATGTATTTTTTACACGTGTTTTTTGTTTGAAACACCCCCAGCGTACAAAACCTTCAAACTTACAACTTGCAACTTCCAACTTTTCATCCAACTTCAACCTTAATTATTTGTGAAAGGAAGTGGTGTAATTGTACAATAGGATTGAAATCATTATTCCTGTGTCTGTAGCTAAAGTGGGATACAGCTTTTTATGATTGTGCAAATACAGCGTGTGCCACTTCTGCTTACGGAGCCCGTAAGTACGGAGCCAATTAAAAAAACGTTTGTTTTTGTTCCCTCAAAATAATATTTCGGTACAATTATAGAATACAGGGCCCACGAGGACAATATCTGGAGATCCGGCTCTGTGGATCTCCGGTCACATACTATTCCGGCTTTCGGAGATTGTTTTAATAAAGGAAAATAAAGCCCGAGTGCCATTCGGCTGCCGATAAACGCAGGGAAATAGAGCCCGAGTAGCAAAATTAAGTCCGAGTGCTTTTCGGTTGCCGACGGTCGCCTCGTATAGTATTCCGGCTTTCGGAGATCGTTTTAATAAAGGGAAATAAAGCCCGACTGCATGCCATTCGGCTAACACGATCTATCGGGCCCGAGTGACGTGTTTGACTGGAGATCCGCAGATCTGGAGATCCGCAGATCTGGAGATCCGCAGATCTGGAGATCCACTCCAAAAAATTGACTCGGCTTTGGTGAGGGGTGGGGACAGGGAAATAAAGCCCGAGTAGTATTCGGTTGGCGATGGCCGTCTCGTATACTGATCTGGCTTTCGGAGATTGTTTTAATAAAGGAAAATAAAGCCCGAGTAACATTCGGTTGCCGATGCATGCCGCTAGTATATACTCTTCGGAAATTGTTTTAATAAAGGGAAATATAGCCGGAGTGCCATTCGGTTGCGCTTGCAGAAGGCCGCCTCGGATACCTGTTTGTGCCTGCAATGATAGTATCACGCTACTTTGAAATAATTTAATTGGTAAAAACAAAAGATCTTGGCTGGTTGCATACAAAATGATGCTTGTGCAGGGTGGCCAAAATAATCTTGGGCATTCTCTGTCGTTCAATGAATATGCGCCCTTTAAAATCGATCTGTCAGGACACCTACATTAATATCAAGGGTGAAATTACGTTCACCCTGCACATTGTCAAAAGAAGATAGCCTTGCTCATTGCTGTCCATTTCTCCGTTACATTCGAAAGGTTCGTTGCGACCGCGATGACTCCACGATTTTCAAAAAGGGTATAGTTCTGTTGGGCCCTGTATTCTAAAATTACTCCTGAAAACAAACCTTTTTTGAATTAAGTCCCTTACGAGCTTCGTACGTACGTAAGCTAGGAGACTCAATTTAAAAAAAAGTTTTCTGTTTTCATTCCCTCAAAAAAATACATACATTAATTCGTTCCCTCTAAATAGTATTTCGTTCCCTCGCAATGTTAACCAGTAAAAACACTGAAAAAATTGTAAAAGCATGTGACACTTTTGTACCCCTAATTTTGGGAATTGCCCACCATGCGTTCACCCCTTTTATAGCTCCATGGTTCACCCCATGAACCTTTCTGGGGATAGTGCGTAAAATTCCAAGCATGTCCCTGAAACCATATAGCACTGACCTCTGCCTAGTCTTTCGGAAAGACTGCCTTTTTGCGCGCAATACACGATGTACATAGACTATTCACCATTGGCCGCCAGAGGGCGCACCTGAAATACAGTCGAAAAGACAGTCTTTCATATTCCGTATAAATCGCTCGCAAAATACCGAGCGAATTCCTGGCATACCTTTGTGTGACACGTTGAAATGCGTGACGTCATCTAATTTCCATAATTCACAACAGCTCTGGTCTGTCTGGTACCCAGAGTACACACTGGACAGGACAGTGCATACAAATGTCGCTGCTTTTCCAGTCGCTGATCGATCGATCGATCAGCAGTCAGCGGGCAAACATGATATGAGGCAAACATGTCCACGGACAAAGCTATCTTACGCGTTGCACTCAGTGGCTCGCCTGTACCGTACGTCCGGGCCTTGCCGCTTGCCGGCCTGCGTTGCTCGTACGCTGGGGTTAGACCCGTGAACGGGTCTACGGTCGGGTGTGATGATTGGGCGGCCAGTGAAGACGAAGCATTTTCGTTCCAAGTTGGGAATCGAAAAGTTCAAAGGCTATCAAAGACTGGCATTTAGAGATTTTCTTGGGGCATTTTCTGCTTGGTCACGATTTTATTTCATCGCTTACGCATGGAGGAAGAAAACGACTGGGATTGTTTTCTTCTCCTTTATACTATGGCATGCTTGTCATATTATTGGCTTCGGTAAAAAAAAAAAGTGCTAAACGATTTCAGAGAAGTTATCCACTACTAGTTTTCACTAAAATGACTTGCAAGCATCAGTTAGTTCAGATATGATAGAAAAAAACAAAAATTTAGGAGTGAATTAATCTGAGTGAAGAACCACCCACTTTCTTAAAAACTACTAATTTCACTCACTATCACATGCTTTGTACACAATGTTTGAAGTAATTGTACATTACAAAAGTAATTGTACATTTTCTAAAGTCAAATATGACCCATTTGATTTTCATTTAGGCCAACCAAAAATAAGGCAAATTGTTGTGACCCAAGGATCGACCTTTTACGGCCTATTTAAAACAATACTTTTTTTCTGATTCTTCGTGCATGTTTTTGTTTTTACAGCAAGCAGAATTGCAGAAAATTAATTAGAGCAACTTGCTTGCATAAGCCTCCGAAAATATACTGGAATAACGTTTAATGGAACAAATTTAAATTTGATGTTTATTAGTTTACTAAATGTTTAAAATTTCACCATTTTCAGTGCTTTGAGGAGAATGCTTTGAGAAGGCCCATTAATTTTGTGGATATGAAGCTGTTTTTACGAATTCCAGGGAACAACAGCAAACTACTTTGTAGATAGGACAGAAGCCCTTGAAGGAAATTTGCACAGTTTGGTTAACTAAAAACAAAATGGAAATGTTCGTCAACATTGTCTGATTCATTAGTTTAATATTTGCAGAAATAATTTGAATTTTTAGGTTGAATTCCATATCCGACCACTTATAAACGTCTTTATTCTGTAAATGAAAAATAAACAATGCATGTTAGAACAAGTTTGATGATAAAAATGAGAAATAAAATTATGACATGTCTGATTTTAGGCCCCCAGCCTGGATTTCCATTGTTATAAAACCATGTAAAATTTTAGTTTAGTTGTAAAAACCATGGTGTAAAAACTAAGAGAGAGAAATTTTCATGATTTTTAGATTTTTTCCCACTGTTGTCCAACATTGTTCAATGTTTTGGCCATGGCATTGGGTCTTAATCTACACGGACAGGCACCCCCGGCCGGGGACAGGAAGTCACCGGGCTGGGCTGGGCGCGCACTCGTACCGAGAAATGCCGCTTCTCGGCAGGCAATGCACCACGGTCACTGCACGAAAACGGCCCGATATCATTTTCGCGCGGCACGGTGAATCACTAGCACTGCACACGTACAAAATGTACACGGCAAGTTACCATCCCACATGACCTAATTATGGAGGCATCGCTTTCTCTTCTACGCAGGCGCCCATAATTTTTGACCTTGCTGTTTAATTATTCATGTCTTCCATTAAGGTTATCGAACTTTTTTCTTACGGAGTAATCAAGACCGAGTTTTCGAGTTCACGTTGTAAGTGTAGGTACGCCCTCTGGCGGCTAAAATGAACAATGTGGGGATCGCGAACTCGGTCTTGCATCAAGACTAACCTCTGCCCTGCAAACTCTCTGCACTGGCTACGTGCGGTCAGCAGTTCTGGACACATTCCTCTTATTCCCCAAGTTCCCCACCCTACTCTGCACTGCATGATTGTTTCAGACGGTCCCTAAGATCTAAAACTAAGAGTTGTGGAATTTATCATAACCTATTTTGCACAGTCCGTTTTGTCGTTGGAATATCTCTGTTCGTGCATGTGTGATTATATAATAACAAAAATACTTAAGCCTAGTTCCCACATTTACGGTTCGGGCGTACGGTTTGGGATCCGTACAGAGTCTTGAGATCAAAAACAGGTTTGTATATAAATACTCATTGTAATACATTTCTGATTATTGTAGTTGTGAAATATCTTACCATGTTAAAACATTGTCAAGTAATCATGACTTCTTTGAATTTCATCATTCACTTTGAAATATTAATACGCATGGTCTGTGGCTGCCGGCAGGCACTGGGACATCTGTTGGGGTCAAATAACAGAACCTGTACGGCGATTCTGGGTGATAAGGCCGGACTGTCTTATTCGATATCTCCAGATATACTCGGCAGATTTTTATGATTCAAAGTTGCCCGCATAACAACGTTTGACACTTTTCCCAATATTGTACAGTATAAACAGCAACCATGTCGGATTTTGCAGATATTTCCTATCAGCCGCTGTTTAAGAACAAGGGCTCCATGACTGATGCTAAGAACTACCGAGGCCTAATGATCAATAGCACGGTCAACAAGGTCTTGGTGATGGTCATGTTAGCCCGGCTGACACCGCACTATGAACAGGCGATACTCCCAAGTCAATACGGGTTCCGAAGCAACAAGTCAACGACGGATGGCGTTTTTCTCGCTCGTCAAATCTCGACGAAAACCGCCGATGACATCTGGGGGTGCTTCGTGGACCTCAAAGCTGCATACGACTGGGTGGACAGGGCAACACTCTGGAAAGTACTCCGGAGGCGACTGGGCGATTCGGGTGGCAAGTTGGTCGATATATTTGAACAACTATACAGGACCACTACAGCCGAGTTGGTCGGGCACAAGGACCCGGTACAGATCGAAGTTGGCTTACGGCAAGGGGCGGCGGAGAGCTGCATGCTGTTTAACTACTGGCTAGATACAGTAATCCGCTGCGCGCTCCGTGACATTGAGCAGCGATACCCCAATGCCGGCATAAAACACAATTATGCGGTCAACGACGAATGTACCAACCGTGCACAACGCGCTGATTTCCCATCACGTGGCACGGCGATATCGAAGTTGATCATGTACGCTGATGACAGGCATTCTGGTGGTGGCGAGGTCCAAGGTGGAGTTGGAAGGGATGATGAAAATCATCGTCGAGAACTTCGGAAACTTTGGACTTGAAGTGGCCGAGTCAAAAACGGTCACGATGACGTGGAACACACCGCTGGATGTCAAACAAGCGACAACACTGATCAACGTGAACGGCGCTGACCTTGACAACGTGCGCCAGTTCCGATACCTGGGTCATGTGCTCACCGACAACCCGAAAGACCCCAAATACCTCCAGCACCAGATTGGTGCGGCCTAAGGGAAGTGGAATGAGTGCAAGGGTGTCCTAACAGATAAAGAGATACAACTCAGGGTACGAGTGAGGATGGCAGAGTCACTCATACGGTCAAGATTGACGTGTGCAGTGCAAACCGAGCGATTGAGCGCCGCCCAGCGTAGCAAAATCGACTCGGTGTGGGCGCGGATGTGCAGGCAGATGATTAGAGGTGGCTTCCAGCGAAGAGGGGTTATAGAGCCGAACCCCCGGATGCTGACCCGTCTCGCCAGTACGCCTACCGATATTCAAATGCCGACATCCTGCGGATATGCAAGACCTCCACAGCGTCCACTTTCTGTCAAACCCAACATCTCAAATACCTCGGCCACATCTCAAGGATGCCCAACTCCTCCGAACTCAAACAATGGCTATTCACACCCACTGCACACAAAGGCATAGTATGCCAGTGGAAAAGACTAGCAGGAGACTTAGGTCTCGACCCGATCCAGCTCCGACGAGCACTTTTCGATAAGTGCAAACTAAACGCGTTGCTAAAGGCAACATACGCTCCTGGCTGCTAAGCGCCGAAGTAGCGTCAACCATACGAACGAACGAAGCACTATATTATTAAAGTGAGAACAACATATTGGCCAGAAAGTCTTGCTATTTTGTGTTAGATTACAAGTGACTGCTAGACAAATACCAATATTGCACATGTAAAGATCACTCCAGTTTAATCCTACACAGAATAAAATAGTGTTTTGGGTTTATGGCCACCAACAAAATACTATGAGTATTATATATGTGGGGGGGGGGGGGGGGGGGGGGTGTTAGCAAAGTTGTACTTTCAGGGGCGGATCCAGGCTTTTAAAAAAAAGGGGGTGTCAGGTGAACTTCCCCCTTTCCAACCCTCTTTTTCTGGCATTGTACCAATGGCTGTCGGTTTTTGGTCCCTACCTTATTGCCTGGGATTCAACAGAATATTTGCCTTGAACTGATACGGTTATTTCAAAGAGGCCCTTTTCGGTGGTTTTTTTTGGGGGGGGGGGGGGGGGGGGGGGGGGGTGGGTGGGGGTGGTAAGAAAGACCTCAAATACCAATATTTTATCCCCAGACCATTTGTCAGGTACTAAAACCATTATGGGGTGACACTTAGAACCAAAATACATACATGTGATGTAAGTCTGTGCTTGCATAACAGCACAAATAGGTTTTTAGTGATTTTAAGGGGGAAATTTGCCCCGCCCCCTAACTCCTTATTCCACCAGTATTAATTTTGCAAACAAGCAGATATTGCAATGGTACACTATCGGCTACCCAGAAAAAGTGGTCTCCAAAAATCCCGAGGGGGGGGGGGGGGGGGGGGGGGGGGGGGGGGGGAGGGTTTCGGTTGGTAGCCCATGGACTAAGAGATTGTGTTACAAAGCACTCTCCCCAAAACTGGTAAGTACCAACCCGAGTAGCGCACGGGCCTACTCGGGTTGGATTCTAATGGGCGATACACGTAATGCGGGGAATTCCGTGTTATTATCACAGAAATCAGTGTTTCCGCGATAAATTATCTCCGTAACGCGGATGGTCATTTAAGCTTCCGTAGTATTAGGATATTAGAGAACAACCATTTGGTGCGCTGTGTAAAATGCAAATTAGGCTCCGCCCAGAGTTGGTGTGTCGATAAGTATGGTGTCTTTGAGAAGACATCGCGCATTGTGAATACTGACATTTGGATCAGAAAAAAAAGGATCAGGCGTCGCAAACGAAGAGTTGTTGGTAAATTTTTGTGACAAATTAATCACGCGACCAGATTTTTTCAGAGAAGTTCTGCTTATTCCTTTTTAACAACTGAGAAAAATTCTACATTATTGAGACTTACAAAACGTGCACTCATTGCGAATTTTGTTTTTTTTACGTCGTGCATGGTTGCATGGTACTCGAACCAGCGACAGGCCTACCCTACGTAATAGGCAGACGTCATAACCACTAAACCACTGCATGAGCTGGTCAGTGCTGAACGGTTGATTTCACCGTTCTACAATGTTGTTGTTGTTGTATATTTTATGGCATCTTCGGCAACTAAGGCCCTTTATGCCATCAACTATACGGTTTTAGCTTTTAGATATACTATATTATCAACATGAGATGACGAAGAAGGAGTTGCAGTTTTAGAAGTGGGAGGAAAACCCCAGAGAAATGCTCCAGGGGAAAACCCACGCGGTCAAATAGGGACTGCAAACCCAATCCACATACACGCCCCGGATTCGAACCCGGGACGCCAGAGGTGAAAGGCGAGGAAAGGACCGCCCCTCCGTTCTACAATGCGAGACAACAATAATTTTAAACAGGGTCGATGTTACATGCATGTACATTTTTTCCCCCACGCAATCCGTTCAGATTTTTTCCATTCTTATAGGTTACAGTGATCACATTTTAGTTCCCCTGTGCATGCAGCATCAAACCTAACAAAGTAATGTGCCAAGCAATGCAATGACATGGTATTTTATCCTTCTCCCGTCAAATTTATCAAAATAGTAGGGGGTGAACAGCCATGTGAACAACCATGCAGTAGGCTATGTACTACGCTATGCAAATTACACTCCGCCCAGCTTTTTTTGGGAAAAGTATGGTGTCCTCTAAAAGACATCGCCAAATCATGAAGATTTTATACGAAATGTAATGAAGTGAAATTGAAGTTTAATTATAACTCTACCGAGTCGTCGCTGTACTGAATGGCTTACATTGAGATTGCACCTGTCACTGTTATTCTGTCGTCACACTTGAAATAACCCATTGTTCAAGAGCTCAATATTACCGTGCCTTCCAGCAGTCACACCGCAGGGCATTTTTGTAAAGCCATATTTTGCAGTTCCCTGGGGTGGGAACCGAATACTGGTGCATTATGGGTGAAATGTGGGGACTAAATCTCTGTATCGCTAGTTTGCACAATTATTGCAGGGCCATTTTCGCCGCCTTTTGAGGCTTTAAAAGTTAAAACCATAGTTCCGGCGTGCGTCTGTCGTGGGCTTGAAACTTACGCAGGCACAACTAAGTTGACACGAACCGTTATAAAAATTTACGATCTTTGTTTTTGACGTTTTGTTTTGCCTGCGAAGCGGTTAGTAAAGTTCACAAAGTTACGTGCATAATACGCTAGACGCTATGCCAGCCACACCCCCACCCCCCCCCCCCCCCCCCGCCCCCTCCCCAATCAAAATGGTCTAGCTACGCCCCTGGTTGTCTCCAAGCTTCTTGAAGTAGTTAAAAACCACTGCTACGTCCCATTAGTCCCCGGGGTTGGGCCGTTTAATGTCGTACACCTTGTGTATATGAAAAGGGTATTCTGAAGTCGCCCATGGGGGTGCAGTTGGCCTACAGCTAGGTAAAAATAATAACTGTTTACTAATTTTTACTAAAAGATGCCTTTAAAACACGTATCTGGGGCACTGTGACCTCAAACATTGCCCCACAGTGGGGTCCTTTCACATTTATCATCAGAATATGATTAGAAAACATTACAAAATAAATGTAACCCCACCCTTCAAAGTTTGTGGGTTTCGAGATCAAGTTTGTCCAAGACGAGGTCAACATTATTGTAGCCTAGTCCAACCCCGAGACGCTTACGACTTCTGAAAGAATATTTTGTTTTACCACTGACCTGTCTTGTATGGATATAGAAATCTGCCCGAGGCCATGGGCTTTGACTTAAATGGTCATTTAGCTCAATAGTGCACAACATGTAGTTGCTACGTCGATTTAGGCTAGCCGTACCCCTAACACCCCGAATGGCCAAAATGTTGGTATTCGTAAAACAAACATTGAAGATAACTCGACAACCAGTTGCCATAGACTCCTTAACTTGAGATATGTGCCTCATTGTTTGGTATAGGCTTCCCAATGAGACTGAAACTGGTGTGTTTTTGTTCCAATTTTAGCTACCAGTGGTCAATTTTGCTTGAAATCATCAGATTTATCTGATATTGCTTCGGAATCTGCAAGATCCACCGTCCTGTTGGCAAGTCCATATAGTACAGAGAATGCATCCTGAATGGAGTGGACAACGTCTAGTTCTAATCGTGGTCAGTAGACCACAATTCCGGTTTTCAGATGCGGTGTGTGATGCACATGATCGTATTCAATACAAATCCTGCTGTGTAATCACTGAGTGTTGGAGCCATTTCAGGAATACCTTTCACCGATATGCCTTCTATAATGGGACGAGCATAATAGTATAATTTGGTACTTGCACAACCGCTCAGTCTTAATTTTTAACTGTCCTCCTCCCCGCTCTCTCCATCTACACTCGCCTCCTCTCGACTTCCATCTTGCTCATCAACTACGGTGTCATCTTCAACCCCACTCTCGTTTTCATCCGCCATGTCCTTTTCAGCATCATAGTACAAATTATCTGGTTCCTGCTACCTCTCAAACCACAGCGGGAGGTACTTTCCCTCAACCAGGATCCAGCCATGCTTACAATACCCTCGGCCCCATATCGTGCTGCATACATGTATGTGCCGGTCGCCAGTGCCGCCACGCTACCGGTCGAGTACCGCGCCACGCTGCCGGTCGGGTGCCGCCACGCTGCCGGTCGGGTGCCGCCACGCTGCCGGTTGGGTGTCGGCACGCAATTGTGCATTATGAATCAACTCTACAACGTACAACCGTATTACCGAATTGATTTTAAGTCTAGTTATATGGTTAAACAGCTAGAATCCCGCCTTCCACATTTTTTTAGTTTTTCTGTTTATCATGGAAGTGTATGTGTCTACAACACCATCACAACTTGTTTTTCAAAAAAAATCGACAGGCTTTTGCTTAAAACGTAAAGCAGTTCCGACCCTCTTCACCCGAAAATCTGAAACGCTCGAGGTCACTTGGTTTGTTTATCAACAGGGTTTTGACGTCATCCTGAGAAACATACAAAACGGTCTGTGCAGTATTGAATGGAAAATACACGAAGTGAATGTTTATCATGCCTGTTTTGTCCTTGTAATTCAAAATACAAACGTGAAAAACACTTCATGTAATATGACAACAATCTACTATTACCTGTTTTGTGAAAAAACGATGATTGTGGCTCACAATGAAGCTCTTTTGAAGTAAATACTGGTGCATTGCGACGGGTGGTTTTGTCACGGAACGAACGGCATTCGCAGCGGTCTGTGTACAGCATGGTACGGTCCCCTGCGGGCGTAGTTCCCACGTGTTTGAACATCGGCCGTACAATTTATAGAATGAGCGACTCATTTTTCTCGCTCTTTTTTTTATAGTGTCTGGTAAAACATACAACCACGCAGCTACTAGGCATATCTTTGGCTTTTTGGACCAACAAAATTCTTCAAAAAACACCATCTAACAGAGACGGTTTTCCAAGTTTTTGCGTGTAAACGTATGGAGCTAACAATCGTGTTGACTTCTCTTTCTCAGGATTGCGTCACGGGGTCACGCGCATATCATGAATACCTAATGAGCGTTTCAGAAATCGCGAAAATCTCATTTTCGAAAAGCGCACTTTTGCTTGCAATTTATCCACTTAAAACCGACAATTAAAAAATAAAAAAAATCCGCGTCGGCAAGAGGGATGTTTGGACTATCGAAAAAAGCCTAAATGCTGGATTTTCGTCAAGGGGGATTCTTCCTCTTTAAGTACCTTTTCCTTCATAGGAATGTGCACAATTTCGAGACTGGCGAAAATTTTTCGTTAAACCCTCTTTCGGTCCATTACCACAATTTAAATTGTCACATAACTTTTTGTGCAGTTTGTTCATCCCTGAGTTCACATGCATAAATTATATTACGCTTGTGTACAGCAATTATACAATTTTTTTACTCTTCTTTTCTGCAAAATGAGAAGATTGCTACGCTATATCTGACCTAACTGATAACGAAACAAATACAGCAACAGGCCGACTAGAAAGACTACAAAGAAATGCTGCAAGTAAACTTGACTGATAAAACCCCAACAAGCAAATCCAATCCTATCTGAAAATGATACAACTCGGTGTTTTGGAAGATCACGAAGTTTATATGGTCATCAGAAACCGCATACATACGTCAGAAACCAATTAATCTCCTCACTAATAACTTCATTGGGCATGTGTATATGTATTGTTCCGTAGGACAACGCCATCTGCCACACATCGTAATAAAACACTCCAGTGTCTTTGAATATTTCTCTTATCGTCCTTCCCAGCGACCAGATGATGTAGTCATGGGCAAATATCGCAGTGGGTTCTGCAGGGTGCTCCCGTGGTTGCGCACCCTTGATAACAATAGGTACATCTGGGCATCTTTTCTTGAATCTTACCACAGCGTCTTTAAGAAGTCGAGTCCGCTCCTCAAAACTCTCTCGCGTCCACTGGGTAAAATGGGCCCATTGAGAAAACACGATAATGTATCTATCGCACAAATTGGTATCTAAACCATCCAAGACGTCCACTTCGTACGGCGTGTCGTTTAGAAAAAGGTTAGCCATCGTGACTACCTGAGGGTAAAAACGAAACGTCATGTTTAGACCGTTCTCCTTGAAAAACACATCTTTTCTGATGCGGTTCTTGGATTGCAGTGCTTGTTTCCAAGGCACACCCATTTTATTTAGGATCATAGAGAACCAACTTCGAATGGTGGAATCGCCGTGTATCATCAAGCGCTTGTTACTGAGGCACTTCTTGACTGCTTTGGCGTCGTCCCATCTGCGAACCTTGCACTGCAGATGATGCCAGTATTTGTTAATCCAGAATCCATCATTTACAAGGAGCTTAGGTCCGGGCTTGCAGACTGGTGCCTTGATGTTCGTAACATTCACATTTGAGGACCCTGTTTGGAAATTTTGAAAAAAACTTTTTACTGAAAGTAACACGTGTTTTTGTTCTTGTCAGTTGTCACACGTAATCGGGAATGGCTCTGGGCGAATTAGCAAACGAGAAGAACAATTATCCATTGTTATTTTCTCATGGTGGAAATGTTTTGTTCCAATCAGTGGCGCTTTTTCCTGCCTGAATTTATGACAAAACTACTTAGACGCACTCAGATAGTCTTGTCTCTCTTTAATTCACGTATTGATGTATTTTAAGCTGTGCGTGTCGTATCTTTTTAAAAAGAAGGAATGCTCAGAGCTTCAGATAAAACCCACCTTTTACGCTAATATTCTGAGGACCTTGCCGGACTCTCTGAAGAACGTTCTCACTAAAAAAAAAAGGGTATAAATAATTTTGACAAGTCTTCTTTGAAAACCCAAGCTAGTAACCTTTTAACCGTCAAAGGGACAAATTTGTTCTATGCACTGTGTTAGGACCGATATGTCGGTTAAAGGGTTAAACACGCGACTTTTGTACGTTAAAAGTCGCGTACCGTGGCCGAGCGGTTTAGGTCATTGACTCGCAATCATAGGTGAAAACTTGGGGTTGCAGGGTGGAACCTTCCCACGGCTACGGTACCTGTGCCCTTGGGCAAGGCACTCAACCACACTTGCTCTATCCTTCGGAAGGGATGTAAAGCCGTTGGTCCAGTGTGTTAGGTAATGGAAACGCACTTTAAAGATCCCAGAGCATTCTTTCGTGAAGAGCAAGGGGGATCATCCCCGGTGTCTCTGGCCATTTATAAATCTAATTCTTCATGGGTTTCCTCACGCTTGCGAGTGACAGTGCAATGAGCACTATTGAGGAATCCTTGGTATGAATACCAGAAAGAAATAATAATAATAATAATAATAATAAAAAAGGTATTTTATGCCTGGTACTTTTTAAATGGTGAATATTTAAGTAATCTCATCGTACCTTCGAAACAGATAAGTATTTGTGCCAAGAAGTTGGGTTAAACTTTTCTTTATTTCATGGGGGTCCACCCTGAGAGTCTTCAGATCGTCACATGTTAAGTTTCTTCCCGGTTTCTCACAATGAAGGGACGTTTGTCCCGTTGCTCTTGGGTTGTAGTTAACCACACAATGCTGTGATGATGTCACGTTCCTCAAGATATAGCACAGTGTCTCTACATAGTGCTTTTTTGTGATGTTTTTATTGTAAAACGAAGCTTTCCACAGTACTCGTTTATCAGCCGGCCAACATGTTTCTCGCAGCCAGGCGGTAGCTTCGCTTGGGGCAACCAGCTTAATAGAAGCCTGAGATGTCCCCTCCCAACCCGCGTAGAAGAACACGCTGTATGTGCCGTTTTTATGGTCCACGACTGAGCCAGCAGTTCTCGCATCAGTGGTCGGTTTCTTGTCAGTCGCATTGGTCAAAACTGCGAACCAAAAGTCGCCACCAAAAGTCTTGTTCCTGCCGTCCGCGTCTTTTGCCTGGATGGTAAAATGTGCGGTATCTCCAACGCGTACAGGTTCGTTCTCTAGACGATACGTTGATGTGTGCGCACTCGTTAAGCCGAGGCTGATGTTCGCGATGCTGCGCGGTTTTGTTGAGGAAGCTCTGATCTGAAATGTAAGAGGTTTGTCCAAATTACATTTTCATCAAACTTGGTGGTATCAAAAGGTAATGCACCCGCATACTGACAACGAGCGATACATAATCACATGTAGAAGACCCGCCGTTTTTATGAATTTACGGGACCTTAATTTGCAGCTCGTAAAGCTGAAAAACGTCTTCCACCTAAACATTGAGTTACATACATATGGCACCATTGACAACCGACGGCCAGAGACACTGCAGTACTTCCTTTACTTTTTACGAAACTTGGAACTTTAAAAAAAACACTGGACCAACGGAACAACTGTGGTTAAACTCACAGCACCAATTTTTTGAATGTTGCGAGTCAGCGACCCAAACGACTCGGCCACGGCACCCCACATTAACACAATAAGGCATAATCCGAGATACCTACAAAATCACAATTCCGTTACCTGTGGGATGGCAATCGGGACTGGGTGACTTCTGGAATTAATCTTTGGTGTATTTAGGTTCCACTGCAAAACAAAATGAGAACGAAATTACTATAGTGTAAAACACGGCAATTTATTTCTCACACGGGTAAGTTATCACGACGGTCGCCGACCGTCGGCGGTTGTCGCCTGTCGATAATCGCTGTTATGTCACAGCGGAAAACTACACAGAAAATTAGCTTGCTAAAATGTTGTAAAAATGTAAAACAAAAAATGGGGTGGAAGAAGGGGGATGGAGGATAGAATCATAGATACCTTTCTTTGTATTTTGATTTAATTCATACTACTTTAAAACTTTGTACATTTTCGTGGACATGTAAACAAATTGTTTTTGTATATATTACTCATTGTGAGATGGCTCTAGATCGCACCATTTTCCACTCTACTCTATGACCGGCCCCGGGAATAAAGTGTTTCGGAGTAGGCCCTATTTAGAAGAAACTATTGAAAAAGTGTTTCGAGGGAACGTTTGAAAAGTGTTTTTAGGTAACAAAAAATGCTTGAAGGGAACAAAACGTGTTTAAAAAAAAAACGATTAAAATGTGTTTCGAAAGAAGGATTAACAAGTGTTTCAAAAGAACGATCGAAAAGTGTTTCAAGGGAAAGAAGAACACAGTTTTGGAATCGAGTTCCCTTCTGAAGACAAGTCTTTTAGCTTCTGCCCAGTTTTATTTATATAATTTTATTTGTATTATTTTAACTATTACAAATCGTAACCTTTATTTATTTTTGACAGATTTTGAAATTAGTTTTATTAGTTTTATTCGGATTCCGGTATGTATCTATGTGTACTTTGATGGTAATTTACCTATTTTTATTTTATTTCTGTATATTATTGTTTTAATCTTTCTGTTCTTGTGTTTTGTTGTTTTACCATTTATGTCTGGTGTACATTTTTAATAGTATACTTGAAATTCTATTTGTTTTATTTATTTTAATTATATTTCACAGGGCCCCATTGAAGACACATGTTTATGTGAATGGGTCTCCCTGGTAAACTTGAACAAAGATAATAATAATATGGGCTATACAAACTTTTGTGGGACTGTTGTGGATCGAAGGTCAAAAATCGGACTAAAAATTGTCTGCAGAAAAGTTTGCACCATTCATTCAACATAAAAAAACATGCACTGATCATTTACTGGCTGATATTTCAATATGTAGGCCTATGCAGTTTTTTTCTTCAATCAATCATGAAGTTGATCTTATGACGGTACATGTACAGTGCGTAGGCCTACACAGTATGTAATAGTTGTGTAACCTACATGCACACATAACCGCAGGGAACGTTAGTCTCTTCACCAGCAGTGAAAAAGTGCGTCTTCTGCCAAATTCCCCTCGCAATGGTGTAAACAAAAACATGCGCGCCGCGGACCCATCTTATCCAATGTTTTAAAGCATGTTGGCATAATAATTGTCTGTCCCATTTCATTGGTCACTAAAACCACATGTATACACAGTGGGCCCATCGATACACTGGATGAAGCAACGACGTCTAAAATTGAGCCACCGTCCACCATTGTACCCCACCTAGTACAATGCCTTGCCTAGACTGGTCATACTGTCTTCACTAGTATACATCATGGTCTACATGTGTTAAGTGGAATGCAAGCGATCGCATGGACCTGGGAGCAGTCTAGGCCAAGCATTGTTCGTGGGGTATAATGGCGGCCGGCGCGTGGCTTTAATTCTCGTACAGCCACCTACTATTGCATACTTCATCCAGTGTATGTCGATGAGTGCGCCAGGTCCAAACGACCTTGGCAGACATGTACATGTACATGTGTGTAGGCTATAGCATAGTAGTTTGACCACTCCAATGTTTGCAGCACTACAATGCACACTGCATGGCGTCCTCTTTCAATGTAATTGCGTGGATTTCTTTTCAAAAGAAACACGTGTTTATGCGCTCTTTTAAAGGGGGAAATAAAACATTTGTGACCCTTTAGGTTCTAAACCAGCCCGAAATATCGACATACGAATATTTTCAGCCAGTTTCGTTCAGGCACATGGGAGTCAATAACAAACAGAAACGGGCTTACTCAAATCATGCTCAAATTAGTAGGGCCTATATGATTATACTCGAGTTGTAATGCCGTTGTTTTCAATCATGTGACCTCGGCTGTTTTTCAGGTTGCGTCCAACAACACAGCATTTTTGCTTTTTGTGTCATCCTCGACAGTGTCTCGGATACTTGTATTTGTTTTAATTGTATTCAATTATACTGTATGTATGTTTCTTGTATGTAATATCCGAGATTGTCAAATAATAACAAACAAACAAGTAAACTACCCTGATCCAATTAATATTATGTAGGTTGCATGTAAAAGTCAAGCCCTGCGGACGGATCCACAATGGATGAAAGGCTAGAATGATATTTTTCCCCTGCAAAACACCACGAGGGTGTTCGTGAACATTTTTCCAGAAAATATATTTTGTTCTAACCATTTTCTTCCTCCATGTTCTAATTTAACAATCATATAAAATACGTCCCCAAAATACTATATACATTGGAAGAAAACAGGAATTTTGCAATCTCCAATTTGGATGTGGTTTAGCAAAAAGGTTGGTGTAATCACTGCACTGCTTTATGTAACCGGATAAATTAGTTTACTAAACTTCGGTGGTTTTTTGACGATATCCTTGAAAATATACGGATTGAGAACGCGGAATTTTAGAATGGTATACGATAAAAATATGACACATGATATGGTATCAAAATCTCAACACCCCTGAGAAGAATGGGAGGCTTCAAAATGAGATCTGGTCACGCTCCTTTAAGCTCGTCTCTTTTTAAACTCAGCAATAATGTCACAATAAGTATATCAATTTACTAATCAAATTACAACTGGGTGTAATAATATAGGAGTCAACTTGGCAAAACAAAGAGAGAAACAAAGTTCATGGAACTATTTTACATTAAAACTGACCTTTTTGTCAAGTATAATTATATTAAGCTTGCCAACATACTAAGCTATAGGCCTATTGTGTTTAATATTTACCGTTAAATATTCGATTGCAATCACGATTGCTGTTAATACGACAAAAGAAAGCGGTCTGGCGTATCGAGCTCGGGCCGGGAACGGAAGTACAAAAACAGCACCCATCGCTGGCATTTAGCAGCGTTGCGAGGTATAATTATCTCTCTTAAACACAGCAGTAGGTCTGTTCCTTGCTCTATGGTCTACCGTTACACGGCTCGATCTTCACTTCCTTCATCCCTGTCGCAAAATGGCCGCCGGTCAGTGCTTTCACGAGGCTTTCACACTATCGCCGAAAAATGGCTTTGCGCGCGCCGGTTAGCCTTGCCCAAGGCCGTGTCCAGGTTTTTTGCTGGATTAGAGAATATTGTGTCTAGCGCATATACATGCGCATGCCAACTGCATACGCCGCATCAAAACGAGCCACTGTGCGATAACGACTTACAGCATACACGGCGAAACACTGGGCAGGCTGCGTACATACAGCACTATAGCTGAGTACGGCCTGGTCTAGCTCGAAGGACAGCCTTGCCGAGTCTGCACTTCCGGGTTTAATGTCTTTCTTTATTTTTTTCAGCCGGGCTTTGGATATGCGGGTATGCAAGGTATGAATATTTTATATTTATATTGAGTAGCACGTATGACGCAATGCGTTATGCATGTGATGGCGTCCTCGCGTATGTGTGCCAAGCGCGCCGAATATTCGACGGCCGGGAATCGATTCTCGAAAATTGTCCGGGCAATGTACACATAGTCATTATAATATTATAATGTTGCATATCGGCCTCCCTATGCGCTGTATATCCCTTACCAAAATTTCCAATTCATTACTAATTGGAAATTCCAATTGGAATTTTACCAATTGAGTTTTGGCACTCCTCAATTGGAACCAATTGGAAAAAAAACAAATTGAAAAAAAAAACCAATTGAAAAAAAAAAACAATTGGGAAAAAAAAATGACTGAAGCAGGGAATTGCCCTTCCACCCACATGATGCGAAGTTTCACGTTGTTCTCTCAGTTTTATTACGGTACACCTTTCCCATCTCCCACCTTACACATGTACTTACCATTTCCATTACTCAATAGACCCTTTCACTAATAAATTCAAATGCACGCATGTGCATAACTGACGTGGTTGGCGGAAGTGAATTGAGTCGATTTTACGTACACGTGTTTATATGGCGAGTAACGCCTTTGGCCGTTTCAAACTCGTAAAACGCGGTGAATTTGTGTTTTTGACACAAAATAACAACTGGTAATATAGAGTTCAGATACAGATTCAACCTACTGAGTATCTGTATGGGGCTTACTTGGGCGTCTAGGGGTGAACATTTTGAGATAACTGTCGAAATTCTGTGGTTACGGTAGGCCTATTGCGTGAAGCCGTGCGTGCATGGCGTCGCCAGTCATGGGTAGTGAGCCCCATGACTGGCAACGCCATGCACGCTAGGCTTCACGCAATACTGTAACCACATATTTTCGACAGTTATCTCAAAAATTCCACGCTAGACGCCCGTATAACCTCAAAACATATATACAGTAGGTTGAATCTGTATCTGAGCTTTATATTACCAGTTAGAAGCAAAATTGTCCTTGTTCTGCTGCCCAAAGAGTGGTCCATTATGATTTCCAGTAGTTTAGGCCTATCAGTGAAGCCTTGGTTTCAAGAGAACTGCATTAAATAATAAAAATAAATTAACAAAAATGTCTGTCCCTCTCTTCTCTCAGTACTAGCCATGCTAGTGCACTTATGAGAATGGCTATTTAAAATCTTCAGTTTTTCTCACAGCTAAATTTGGTTTTTAGAAAATCAAATATGCACTTAGGCCTACTGATGTTTGATACTGAAGGACAAGGAAATGACTCATCAAGTATTGGTATCAGTGTATATTTGATGGGAAACTCCATATTTGTGAATATGAAAAAAATTGTAACATTTTTCGGTAAGAGTTGGGAAATTTCTTTAAAATTACTCATCTGTGCATTGGAATAGGCAGATTCTCGTACGTAATTTTGTACACAAGTCAATGGGTTAACGGAGTTCTTGGCCTCTTCAAACTCGTAAAACGCGGTGAATTTCTGTTTTTGACACAAAATAATAACTAGTAATATAAAGCTCAGATACAGATTCAACCTACTGTATATCTGTTTTGAGTTTATACAGGCGTCTAGGGGTGGAATTTTTGAGATAACTGTCGAAAATATGTGGTTACAGTATTGCGTGAAGCCGTGCGTGCATGGCGTCGCCAGTCATGGGACTCACTACCCATGACTCTTACCAAAAGATGTTATGCAAAATGTTACAATTTTTTCATATTCACAAATGTGGAGTTTCCCATCAAATCTACACTTATACCAATACTTGAGTCATTTCCTTGTCCTTCTGTTTCAAACATCAGTAGGCCTAACTGCATATTTGATTTTTTTTAAAACCAAATTTAGCTGTAAGAAAAACTGAAGATTTAAAAAAAAAAGTAAATTTATTTGTTTAAAAAGCCATTCTCATAAGTGCACTAGCATGGCTAGTACTGAGAGAAGAGAGGGAAAGAAATTTTTGTTAATTTATTTGTATTATTTAATGCAGTTCTCTTGAAACCAAGGCTTCACTGATAAACTACTGGAAATCATAATGGATCACTCTTTGGGCAGCAGAACAAGGAACATTTTGCTTCTAACTGGTAATATAAAGCTCAGATACAGATTCAACCTACTGTATATATGTTTTGAGGTTATACGGGCGTCTAGGGGTGGAATTTTTGAGATAACTGTCGGAAATCTGTGGTTACGATATTGCGTGAAGCCTAGCGTGCATGGCGTTGTCAGTCATGGGACTCACTACCCATGACTGGCGACGCCATGTACGCACGGCTTCACGCAATATCGTAACCACAGATTTTCGACAGTTATCTCAAAATGTTCATCCCTAGACGCCCATGTAAGCCCCATACAGATACTTGGTAGGTTGAACCTGTATCTGAACTCTATATTATTAGTTGTTATTTTGTGTCAAAAACACAAATTCACCGCGTTGTACGAGTTTGAAACGGCCAAAGGCGTTACTCGCCATATAAACACGTGTACGTAAAATCGACTCAATTCACTTCCGCCTACCACGTCCGTTATGCACATGCGTGCATAAAATTTGAATTTATTAGTGAAAGGGTCTATAAACTGCTGATTCCTGCCCACTGTTGAAGATCCATGCTGCTTACACTATTAACTTTATGCGTGACTACTATTTATGCTCCACAAAAACCTGCACCCTGTAACCCATATAGTTGGCACACACCTAACCGAATACCAAATTTAATTATAATCTCTCGCTACTTTGAGTTTGTTCATTCTCGACAATTGCCAATTTGACTATTATCAAGAAACAACCCATTTACAAAAATCAAAACAACTGCCAAAACTGAAGCAAATCCCTTTTTTTAAACGGTAAAATCTGTTCAGTTACATGAATCCCACAATGCATTGCCAATTCATTACCAATTGGAACTTCCAATTGGAATCCTGTCCAATTGGAATCCTGTCCAATTGGAATCCTGTCCAATTGGAATCCTGTCGTTTGGAATCATGTCCAATGGTTTCATTTTCAATTGGAAGTTCCAATTGGAAGTTCCAATTGGAACTTTCAATTGGAACTTCCAATTGGAACTTCCAATTGGACAGGATTCCAATTGGACAGGATTCCAATTGGACAGGATTCCAATTGGACAGGATTCCAATTGGTAATGAAATGATATAGATGGAATTCCAATTGGAAATGAAATGATAGATGGAATTCCAATTGGAAATGAAAACATTGGATGGGTTCCAATTGGAAATGAAATGAGTTGCTATATGATTCCAATTGGAAATGGAACGATAGACGGGATTCCAATTGGTAAAACCCAATTCCAACAGTTTCCAACTAAAACCAATTAAACACGAATTAAGACCAATTGGGTTTCCAGAAGAATTGAGTTGATCAGTGATTTTTTCCAATTGGAACTGAGCACTCCAATTCAAACCAACTGAAACCAACTTAAAACCAATTAAACCCAACTCATTCCAATTGGATTTCCAATTGGAATGAATCGGAAATGTTGGTAAGGGTAATATGAAACGAACAAACACAGTAACGCTGGACAGGTTTTACAGCCATATTATATACAGTATACACCTGTGTGTTCGTGCACAGTGCATATCCACCAGCGCGCAATACCCGGGGTATCCTGCACTAGTGTAAGGCCAAAATCTAGACTGCCCCTGAAATGACCCACACTTAGCACAATAGGTTTCATAAATCACATCAAGGTCTCAAGGTCTCTACGTCACTGGCTTACAAGGAAAACCCACACAACATTCCAAGTTTGTGGTTTTATAGCCTTGTATGGTCATAAGTGATCATAGGGGTATTCCCCAGACTGACCATTAGGTCAGTATGCCTTTACTCGGAAATGATGTCATATCAGTTATGTTTTCCTTATATGACATCATACTCTATTTTCCTCCGGAGTTGACCCTCTGAAATATTATAAAATGTCCGCATTTTACTATTCTAGTCAGATTTGTCAGATCCGTAAGTTCATGATGTAAGCTAGGCACTCTTGTATACCCAGACATACCCATAAGCTGTTTACAGCCGTATGTTCTGAGGTTTCAGAGATCTTCAGATCATGTACTAAGCTACTCTTCCATACCCAGACATACCCATAAGCTGTTTTCAGCCGTATGTTCTGTGGTTTCATTTTATACTCTTCTATACCCAGACATACCCATAAGCTGTTTACAGCCGTATGTTCTGTGGTTTCATCTGATACATTGCACCGGGTTGAATCGAGTTCTTGAGAATAAAATCATTGTTTCTCCGCTTAGCTGAACTCCTCCGTGTATCAATTCTTTGTGCCTTAACCGCTCTCGGCCTCTACCGTAACATACACCATCTCTACGAGAACACTCGCACAAATAGAGAACAAGACTGAACTTTGTATGTTACACTAGCCACGCAATCAGTCGTACGGGTGCGTGGCTTAGTTGGAAAGAGTTGAGAAGTTGATCAGATTTTGTCTTCAAAATGACTCATCAAGCATCTGCACGTGCAGATGTGATGAAATATATATATATATATATATATATATATAAATATGTATATTACTACTAATTCATGAATAGGAAGACCGATATGGGGTAAAAAAGGAGTGTTGGGACGACCGGTCGCGTTAGGACGACCGGTCACCGGTCATCCTAACAACAATTGCTCCAAAAAGCATCTTAATTTGGTCAAAAACCATTTTTATTAGGTTTGTAACCATTTCTATTAGGGTACGCACCATTTTAGTCTAGATTGCAAAAAATGTTTTTATAGAGAGTTTCAGGAGAAAATTAGTGTCCATTTACGATCTTTTTACCGAGAATTTTGTGGTTTTAGTGGTCACCGGGAGCATTCTAGCCAAAAGTGTCGTCCTATTCGGGGTTCGGCGGTTATATATATATATATATATATTTATGAAATAAAACAGGATATGAGTTAATTTAACTTTGCATATTTATTTCTGGACAGACTGTTTCGTACCGTATGGCACTCATCAGCAGAATGGCATAAGAATATCTCGTAGCATCTTCGTATGTAATTATGGAACCAATCGCGCGCGCCGCGCATTGCGTCAATGAACTTAGTGCGTCTTACGTCACTGAACCCAGTACGCACTTGTCTCTGTGTCTACATTTGGAGACGATTTCGTTCCTCTTGTTCAGTGTGCCTAGGTTAGGCCTGCATATGATGATGTATTTCTCCGCTATACATAAATTGCATCTCTTATTTAGATTAGAGTATGGCAACGCTCTTTGGATAATGTCCCACTTAATTTCATAGTCCTTTTCTTCATCTTTTAGGGTCCATACGTGTTTGCTTAGTTCAGTTTGTGCTCTTTTGCTCGCACATCTGAATGACTGTTTGTGGTTCGCGAGCCTCGCCTTGAACGTTGTGGAGGTTAACCCGACATACGTTTCCTCTTTTCCTTCACTCGCGACTGTGGCTTGATAGATTATGTTCTTGCTTAGGCATTCTCCGTTTAGAGGGCATTCCTTATTGCGGGGGCAGCTGCACGTCTTATCTGCAATGTCCTCCTCTTGTTTCACTTTTCGATTGTTGATCGTCTGGATTGTTGCCTTGACGTTCGGCATACAGCTGTAGGACAACTTAACCGTGTTCCGGTTCAGTATCTTGTGGAGTTTATGGTCCTTTGGGAAGCACTTATCGATGATCTGGAGGAACTTCCTTCCGATGTTCGTTCGTACATTTTGGTTGTATGGTGGGTTGTACCACGTCACTTTTCGTTTTTATATATATAACCGCCGAACCCCGAATAGGACGACACTTTTGGCTAGAATGCTCCCGGTGACCACTAAAACCACAAAATTCTCGGTAAAAAGATCATAAATTGACACTAATTTTCTCCTCAAAATCTCTATAAAAACATTTTTTGCAATCTAGACGAAAATGGTGCGTACCCTAATAGAAATGGTTACAAACCTAATAAAAATGCTCTTTGACCAGGTTAACATACTTTTTGGAGCCATTGTCGTTAGGACGACCGGCGATCGGTCGTCCTAACGCGACCGGTCGTCCCAACACTATTGTTTAACCCCAAATCGGTCTTCCTATTCAGGTATACGCAGTTATATATATATAGGAGTGAGAACAAAAAGACGATTTTGTGCAGAAACACTTTTTCATCCTACCGTGTTCAAACTTTCTCACTTATAATTTCTGGTTTTTCCCATCAAATCTGCACTTACAGATCTTATGAGTCATTTTAAATAAACAAATCTTATCTACTTTTGACCTCTTAACCTTAAAAAGGAGTCAAATAAAGACACAGTCTGTGTCTTTATTTGACGCCTTTTTAAGGTTAAGAGGTCAGTGTGCTTTGTGTATTTTATTGGTATTGATTAAAAAATTTACATGGTAAAATCAAAAAGCCAGTTTTTAGTTCAAAAAAAGCAGGTGTACTAAATTTGTTGACTAATATATGGCCACTTTAGTACAAAATCCTCTACATGTGGGCCAAGAAAATTAGGCTCTACACAATAGACTAGAAAAAAGCCCCATGCATATACTGCAGTTTCTATTGCAGTTACCCAAAAGTTTACTTCACAACTACACAAGAAAAACCTGACCACAAACTTTTAAACATCACATGATTTTTCCCGTGTAATTGTACATTTGTGGGAAAAATTGCCAACTAAAGTATTATTTTTTTTTACCATTCATTCAACATAAAAACCCTACATGGATATTTTTAGGTTTTCTGAAGTATTACTGCATGCATCATTGGCTAACAATTTTTACCAGGCAGTTTATCAACATTATCATTTTAAAGCTCCACATTACAAACTTTAACAAATTTGCCAAGCAAATTGCACCCTGTTTTAAAAGCCATTAGCTTTTTGTTTATATACAGACATTGGTGCTGTTCATTTCAATTTTAAATGAATAGAAGACAAAATTTTGAACTTTGACAATTTGTTTACAGAAACTGAGAGAAAGTAAACATAGAAAAACATGAATTCAAACTGGAGTTGTGGCAAACTGCTGCGGTTTTTATTTCTATTTCTTTTACAAGCAACATGTAAAACAAACTCAAATGATGCAGCCATGCATGGGTTACAAGAGTTTGGAGAAAATGGTGCAATATTTTGTGCAGAGTTTAGAGTGATCCTGTGTTTGCCTGATGTGATGTCATAACTTTGCTCATGAACATACAAATTCAAAAGCTTGATTTTGTAATACCATTTCAAGGGCCCCTCAATTTGTTTTCCACTGTTCCAATATTATGGACCCATAAACACTAGGCAGATTGGGGGGTTGGGGGAGGGGGTGGGGCGTTCAGCTCTTACAGCATTGCAACAATATGTACATGTACATAACGTGTCTGCCTTTCTGAGCATTCTGACATACATGATATGATAGGATGTATGGTCACTGCCCTGATTTGAAAAATCACTGACTTATAATAGTGTTATGCTTTTGAAGATGCATGGTTCATTTATACTGTGCACTTTATCTCACCCTGAAAATATGTTACATTTGAACAGAAAAGTCATATACTTTTCTGATTTGCTCTGCAGATTTTTGGAGATATTCCTGTGCAAAGGGGCAATTTTTACAACTTCCTGACCTGTGCAAAGCTGCATTAATTTTACACTGATATATGTTGTTGTCTACTAAGTAATTTTGCTCCAAATTTAATTTTTTTCTTTCGCAGATTAACATTTCCTTTTTTTGAAAGTACACTATGTTAATGAAAACCCTCAATTCAAGAATACTCATAATTTATTAGTTTTGTGTTTCACATGTTGAGACACTGAAAAATATGAGACTTCTAGATTTAAAGGAATAGAGTGCTCACTTGCAGTTTTGCTTCACACCCAATGCCATTTTTAAATGAATGTTCAGGTCACTCATATAGGCCTACCTAGGCAATTATACTGGCTGAGGATTGTTGTTTCAACTTAGGCCTAATTTAAAATGTTTGAACTTGAATAAATGTCTGGGAACTTATTTTGTTGAGTTTGTATTGAGGTGGCATATATCATGAAGTCCCCCTGGCCTTTTTTTCTACAGGCACATTTTCTGTAAATTGTGTGCCTGCTTTTTTGCACATTGCAAAAAAATGTCTGTTATCTGAAAGGTCCCTTAAAAAATACTGGATCATGCAAATGAATTGAAGGATTTAACACAAATAAACTCAAGTGTGTAACTCAGTCTTAATTCAGAATGCATTTTTTTAAATATTGATGTACTGTCATATGAATTCAGTTTTATTAAACATTGCAACTGAAAAATTTCTATTTTTCGTAGATTAACATTCCTATCTGTTAAAAGTAGGGATGGGCATTTACGGTTAATTCAGAAACCGGTTTGCAATTCTTTCCAGTGTCGGTTAGCCGGTTAACCGTTCAGCCGACACCAAAGTTGTTGGTGCATGTTTTACTTTATAGATGCATTTGCAAGGCACACAATATACCTAGGCCCCCAAAATAATCGTTGAATCTTTATCCAGTGAAAATTTTACTACGACTCCATATAAATTTATTTCAATTTCATGAAGTAATTACAAAAACCTTTGAAAACTATTGTAAATTCTTTAAAATTGGGTTTCGTTTTTACGTTCGGCAAAACGGTTTTTCATTTGTTCCCCGGTAAAATGTCCCATCCCTCGTTGAAAGAGTGCATTATGTTTAAAAAAACACCTCAAATCATGCATCCTGATAATTTGATTAGTTTTGTGCTTCACAAGTTGAGACAGATACATGAGACTTCCAAATTTGAAGGAATGGATTCAATGGACTGCTCACTTAATTGCAGTTTTGCTTCACACCCCGTGTCGTTGTTAAATGAATGTTCAGGTAATAATCCCATTACTAGATGACACCTATTAATTTAAATAAAACTACCGAAAACTTATTTTGCTGAGTTTGTGAATTGTGTGCCTGCTTAATTATTTTGTGCATTGCAAAACATGTCTTATCTGAAGCTCCCATTCGGCGGGCCACAAAAATACTGGATCTGCTACTACAATGTACATTTACATGTTGAACTTCAAGAACAGGATAAACAAGAACAGTTGGTTTTTATAAAAAAAAATTGCACTCTTAGCATGAAACTTAAGTAAATGGCACAGGGAGGAAGTTGACAGCCTTCTCGTGGCCCTCCCTGTTAACTCGTTAGAGGAACTAATGTCAGCACCCGAACATGCACACTCACCAGACGAGCCAGAAACTGTTCGAAAAGCCTTCTGGTCCTACACTTCTTCAGCTAAATGTTGAAGGCCTGACAAGATCAAAGTGTGAAGGTGCACTTAGCTGCGCAGTACAATGTCGCGGTCATTTTGCTACAAGAAACTCACTCTACAAGTGATAATGACATCAATATCTATGGATATAGCATTATTTCTGCACTACACCATCGACATCATGGCATAGCAACCCTAGTTAAACACGGTTTGCAAACAAGTTTGCTGCAGACGTCACCCAGTGAGAGTAGCCAACAATGGTCTGCTGTTACCGTGGACAACCTCACAATAATAAACGTCTATAAACCACCATCAGTGCCGTTTGAAGACATTCCTTACTTTCAGCATCCTGCAATCTACTCAGGAGATTTCAACTGTCAGCATAGAGGTTGGGGCTACTCGTCGAACTCTCCTAATGGTACAGCCTTGACAGAGTGGGCCTCTAACACTGGCCTTACTCTCCTCTATGACAACAAAGAGCCAAAAACATTCCAATCTGCTATATGGAAGACCTACTCCAATCAAGATTTGACATTAATTACTACCGATCCAGACTTGACTCTATACCTCCACCAATCCGATCAGTGGGGAAATCTTTTCCCAGGTCTCAACACCGACCTACCATTATCACCCACCCAGCTCTAGTGACACCTCTGCAATCGCTGCCCCTTCCCAGGTGGAACTTTTTCAAAGCTGACTTGGATACTTTCACAAAGGAATCAGCAACGTTGCCAGAATTGTTGCCAGATCCCTTAAGCGAGGACATCAACAGTACCTATAGTGCATTATGTGAGGGTCTGGGGAGAATCGCAACAAACACCATCCCTCGAGGATTTAGAAAAAGCTATATTCCAGGTTGGGATGAAGCCTGCAAATCACATGCTGATGCTCATGAAAATGCCTCATCAACCGATGAAAGGGCAAGCCATGCCACTAGCTTACTAAACTATCTCAACAAGAGACGACAGAACAAATGGACTGAAGCAGTCGAAAAGATTGACATGAAACACTCAAGTAGGAAAGCATGGGCTACTATCAACAAGCTCACTGGTGTAAAGAAAAATTACTGATTGAATGATATCAAGATGACTAACTTGTGCGTTCGGTGCGCGCAACACCCGCCTACCTTTACAGATTTGCGTATTTCCTCAGGGGATTGTAACGCCGCTTAGCAGAGCGGAAATTGAGATCACAGGATGGGGCAGGGAGGGAGAGGGACCACCAGTTTAGAGGGGTAGGCCTACTTCGTTTTGCCCCGTAAAGAAGATTTTTAGACACGTACATGTATTTTAAAGATGATTTTATACAGTCCGTGCGTTTTGGGCACCTCAATAAACAAAATTGAACTGATAATTTTCTAGAAACGTAAAAGTTATTCACTTTGAAATGAGACATGAAAAGAAAAACAAAATTGACCAAGTGCTGAAATAATTGTTCACGTTCACGTAATCTTTGCACCATGACTGTTGCCCCAAATGAGTTACCTTCAAATGTTGTTGCTGCTTCGTGATGCACGCCAGTGTATGCCCATCAACTAACAGTCCAGTTGCTTTATGCCATTCTCTTTTATCGGTTTTGATTTTGCACTTATTACCCGCTGCGTGCAAGCCACCCAACAGCATTATATTTTAAACAACATTTAGTCCATGAAAGGCACTACGGCAGTATACCCTTATATCATTCAAGTCAAACACGCAAAAGGCTGTGATACGAATTGAGAACTCGAGATTTCAGAATGGTATTGAATTGATATTGTAGAAACAATCTCAAAACCCATAGGAAAAGGGGTGGGTCAAAATGGGATCTGCATGGTCACCCTCTTTAAACATGTACATTATGTAAAAGACCAGTTGCGTGATATATTTGCATAAGTCATGGAGTCACGCCTTATATTTACATAAACGCTAGTCTAGAGTCCCTCCCGCTTTCTAAGCTGGACCATCAGCAATTTCCAGTCACATAACCCAAAATCGTTTCTGTACTATCTGTAATGCATCATTGCTGTTTGGAACCGTTCCAGCTTTTTAAGTTCACATCGATTCCAAGTTAAAATAAAACAAAAACGTTCTATTTCGTTATTTTGACGATAATTTCAATATTATTTTCGGATGGTCCAGTTAAAAATGCATACAGTAATGAGCGAGGTATTTCAGGTACCGCAAAGACTTTCGCGCCAGTTATTATGAGCCAGCGTGCACCCCTGGTATTAACGACCCGAATTGACAGGTAGTCTGGTGCTTGACTCATTCACATGCGAGCTCCATAGCGTGAAGGCGAGAGTCTATAATTCGTGGAAATCATGTGACCGGCCGTCTGGCCAAGTCGGGCCCAGCCTCAACTGACCACTCAATTAAGAGCAGTACTTCAGGAGGCCGGGTCCCAAATTAGCCAAAGCGGCTCCCTCCCGCCTTGTCACATCACGAGAGCAGCAGAAGACTTGACCGAGACGGTCCATCCAGACTACCATTGTGCAATGTACCGCGGTACCGGTAGTCATTTGGAACTTATTGTTTCAGATTCGATAAAGGTGGTCTAGTCAAAGAAGTACAACATAGCGTTTATGGTCTGTATTCAAACGCTGAATCAAAATGAACATAATTTATTGCCACCTGCCGAAAATAAACAAACTCAGGAACTTGTTTTGCACCAGTATACAAATTAAACAGCCATAATGAACACCATAATTATCATCTATACAATTACAAAAACTTGAAATATTGACAAAATCACAATTAGTCCAACGGTACAAAGCATTTGTAATGTTTGTGTATACACATGTATGTAAATTATAATTTTCTTCGCTCCCGATTCGCTGTACAGTTTGCCCGAGGCCAGGGCTTGACAGATGCTTATTTATGACCCCGCAACATGTGGGTTCTGCGTTTACTCTTTCAGCCGGAACAAAGCCCTCAAGGTTATTATTCACAAATCATGCCCGACACGGCTTGGAAGGGTATGTTGCGTTACACAATTCGCCGTTGTAACATTCGCCTCCTGTCGGCGATGCACTGAAATTTACTTTAAAACAGCATCATTGTGAGCCACAATTTGATTTTTTTCCCACAAAAAGATAAAAATAAATTATTGTCATATTACATAAAGTATTTTTCACGTTCGTAATTGAATTACAAGGACGAAACAGGCATGATGAACATACACTTCGTATATCTTCCATCCAATACTACACAGGCCGTTTTGTGCATGTTCTTCTCAGGATGACGTCACAACCCTGTTTGTAAACAAACCAAGTGACCTTAAGCGTTTCAGAATTTCAGGTGAAGAGGGTAGGAACCGAATCACATTCATATGAATACTTTGCATCGATTTTACAAATGGAAAAAAAAAAATTCAAATGTCATTGCGTACTTTTTGTCCAAAATGAACTATTCAGGTATTTTCAAATTATTACAATCAGGTAACCTATGGCGTCATCATGACACCACACAAAGCCCGGTATACAAGACTGTACCAAGTTTGAAGTCCATACCATAGACTGACTTTTGTCTAAATATCCGTTTTAAGGTATTTTCATTATAATTGGGTAGCAGATGACGTCATCATAATGTCATTCAAACCTCATGATCCCATTTCTAAGATCTAGGACTGTGCCAAGTTTAAGTTCATGCCTTGTTTCGTTCTCCAGTTAGGCCGCATTTTATAACAAATACCGGATTTTGCGATTTGCAAAATAGTATAATTAGCTACCTGACGACGTCATCATAACGTCACGACAATATGCCACCCTCAGTCCGGGTTCCAAGTTCATGCCGTGTTTCGTTTTCGATATCAGGTCCAGAAAACCCATTTTGTTGGGTTTCAACTTAAACATAATCCGTGCGTTTTGGGTGCATGTGGCACCTCGAAAAATAATTTTCTACAAATAACAATTATTGGCTTTCAAATGAGACATCAACGAAAAAACCGACTAATGTTTAGTTATCGAACAATTACTGTCAATAAACATCTTAAATCACACCTGTAATAATCATTTCTCTAAAACTTACCTTGTGTGTTCTTTTGCAACCCCTTTTTGTGAAGCGCATTGAGAGAAGGATGCATTTATTTATTATTTTTAGTAATATTTCGAATTATTAGCGGTCTGCCAATAATTCAAGGCGTAGACTTGCCCAAGTCCGACCTCCCGTGCTTAGTCTGCAACGCGCAACACGCCCTCCGGACTAGCCTTTAGTCAAGGCGTCCGTGGCGAGGTTTGTTTTGTGCACGAATATATAACTCGCCAAGGCAGCCTTGACTAAAGGCTGCCCCCGGACCGGTGGCCTGTCCAATAGGCCTATGTTTTATCCTGTTTTATGTGTCTCGGAAAGTCTTCCGAGACAGAAGAAAAGGAATTTGACAGGCCACCAATCCAGAGGGCGCACCGCACGTCGCGCACCACAGACCAAACACGGGAAGTTAGACCTGGGCAAGTCTAGGCAAGGCGCAAAAACGGTTGTATAAAAACGGCGTTTTTCACATGGTCTAAAATACAAAGTATGATGTTTTGTCGTTAAAATAAAGCAAATGCTTTAAAAATCCGTTAGGAGAAAAACAAAATCAAATTTGCCGAAAACATCGGACAATAACTTTAAGCCTGCGTGGAATGAGCCCCACGTCTCCAAACAGACCTAGAAGAGAAATTCAACGAAGCATTTCAGGCAGAGTCGCGCCTCCTGCCTCAGCGGCTTTTACAGAGGCTGGTGCAGTTAGCTATGCAACAAGAGGTGTTCATACGTTACTGACCGATATAATATGTTACATCTGTAATATAAGGCTCCTCGATTGTTTGGTCAGAGTATATAATTTGCATCATGGAACCGAATACCCCCAGAACATACGACCTGTGCATTCTGCAACAAAAGTAGTAAAATTAGGGTAACTAAGAGTAATTTCCAGGACTTTCAACATGTGTTTCGGTGTTCTTTATAGGGTCCCCTCGACCTATCTGAAGTACATCAAGTAGTTTGCTTACAACACAAATTTCCCAAGGGTGTTTAATTTCTTACACAAGACGCAAGTTCTAATCTGGGTGTCTGAGCAAACAAGTGTGAATGTCTTTAAACGAATAGCGTGAAAATGAATAAGAACCAGAGCTAGAGAAGTAGCGTCCTGATAAAATTGCACGAATATACGTATTTTCCTAAATTTGAACGAGAAAACTTTCTTGGTGCAAATTAAAATAGAATAGTATAGTGCGTCGATAAAAGCAAAATTCAAGCATGTCAAGGAGTAAAATCCATTACAAATGCATTAAATGTTTAAATAAGTACGTTTATTTATTTTATTTTGTCAAAAGGTGTAAGTTCCAGCATTCCTTGTGAAAATCCTCACCGCATCAATTTATAACAGTTTAATTATGAACTAATTACTGAGTGGAAGATGCCAACAGTTTGTTTTTCTCCTTGGATTCAAAGAACTAGAAATTTAGGCTGACAAGTTGGGGACACAAAATACCCCGTGCCTGTTTGGCTTAAAGCACAAAAGTTCTAAGATTTTTCGGTCTTGCAACCTCGTTGGATAAACATCCTCTGGTGGATGTATTCCAAGTTTTGGAAAGTGTTTCTAAACGGCGGCTGATTGGGCACATGACCAGTATTGTAGGCTAAAAACTCACGCGTGCTGCTTCGTACAAGATGGCAGCTATAGACTGTATCGAATAGCCGCCATTTCGTGGGGCACCTTCTGTTACTTCAACCGTTCAACAATGGAAGCACAAAAATTATGTGCAACCATGCATGTCCTCAAGGAACAAAGAAACTGCCCCACGAAATGGTGGCTATTCAATACGGTCTATTCGATGTGGTCACAGAAGGAAGGTTCGTTGGTGTCCCTGAATCACTCCTATGAACATCTAAACATCTGTTTGGAATGGTGCCAGCTGTGTATGCTTTGAGCAATTATTTCGCTTGCATTGAGCGAGCTCATTTGCCCGTTTGCCACTTCTTCACCAAATTCCATTGAAATCCCCGTTTTGTTCACTCTCCAGCCCCAGACCTTCCCTTTGTTCCCCTAATTGGCTTTCCACTATCGATCTTTCTGCCTGAACGCTTCTCTTTGTGCTCTTCCCAACATCTTGTTTTAATATGCTTTTTGAAGACTGGCTGCTGTTGTCGAAACGCCAGGCCAATAATTTTACAGTTTTGCTTAAATTCATTTATGTTCTCGTCTGTTACGGTCATCGGTCATCAAAGCCAACCTGATAGCTATTTAAAAGCGCAAGTGAACGGTCATACTAATTGCCGTCAACTGCCGTCAACTGCCGTCAACTGCCACCAAATACCACATTTTAATAATAAATCAATAGATTATAGCATACTGACAAAGTAAATGCCGTATTTATGATGTAAAGCTGCCTAAAAATGACTAAAAATATTACTTTTTTGTGAGGTTGTTTTCATTTTCCGCGGTGGCAGCCATTTTGTTGCTACTGCCAGCTAGCTGTGTGGGTCAAACCATTAATAGAGGGGTGAGTACTGTTTTGTAGCTCGCATGCGGTGAAGTCCAAAGTGAATCTCCAAAGTGAATCTCCAAAGTGAGTGTTGGGCTATGCGCCAGCCACGGAAAGGGGGCTGGCCGTGTATAGATTACAAAACACTTTGATTTTTGAATATTAGTACAGGGGTTCCCAAGTTGGGGCCAAAAATGTTTTTAAACAAATGACCGTTTCCTAGACAACTCAACAAATAAATGGCAAAATTGTGATTTCACGCCAACTTTTGTATTATATTCAGAGGCTTTAAATATTTTATTTGCTCTTTTCCTGCAGGTAAATCACCCAAACTTTACATACTCGTCATCAGGGGCCAATTTCATGGCGCTGCTAAGCACAAAAATGTGCTTAGCACAGGATTTATTTGCCTTATAAAATGGATTACCAGCCAAAAATATTCGCGAACTTGTGTTCTTCGCAAGAGGAGAATACCTTTTAATACACATCACTTACGATTTTGGCTTGGAATCCATTTTTGCAAAATAAAGCGAACAAATCCTGTACGTGTCACTGAATGGGTAAGCACCATCACTCCCCCTTTTACTTTTATTTTATTTTATTTTACGAGAACTCTTAGCCTCAGAAATTCACCGGTTCATGTCTTCCCACTGTTGTGGAATAATCTTCCAACGCACATTAAAGGCACAGGCTCGTCAACCATGCGCGCACGCCAAATTCGTGCCACGAAATACCGGTACGCAGCTCCATAGCAAGGGCATGGAGCTGCGTGTTTCGTGGCACGGCTTTGGCGCGCGCGCATTGTTGACGAGCCTTAAGGATAGTCTAATCCTCGACACCTTTCATAGTTTTAATAATCGATTGTTTGCTCACTTTCTGGATGTAAGCATCCAGAATGTCTTTTTTTATCCCCTACCTAGTACTAGTACCTCATTGCATGTAATAAAATTAAAGTAATTGTTTGAACGGAGTGCGATTTGCTCGGCGTGGTGCGAAGTGCACTGTATCATTCTATGGAGAATTCACTCTGCAAAGTACACCCGCAGTTGTGGGCTGGAAAAACTGATGATGAGAAAGCAGCTGTTTTTCAAATTCCTCACCTGGAAACAACGAAAGCAGAAACACTAAATAACTTCCACGGATGGTAAACTATCCATCCCTAAAACACCTCATATGGCAAAAAAACCAGGTCAACGGAAAAGAGTTCGACCAACAAAAACCGTTACATTTAACCATGGTTCCAGGTGAATTTGTTTTACTCATTTCCCTCCTATTTTCAATTCACGGAAAAAAATATTGTTTTCATTTTTAGTTCCCGCCACTTTTCCACAAAATGAATGAATTTGAATAAAGTCATGATCACATATAAAAGTGGAAAGGGAATCAATTTTAAAAAGGGGGATCACCCTAAGATCACCCAAAACTACTTTTTACTGACTCTGCATCTTATTTTTTTTCTGGTTTAAAGTACATTTAAGGCTGTGCTTTTGTCTGCGAGTACATGCACAAAGTACAAATCATTGACACTACAAATGACTATTAAGTTTTTTTGAAGTATGGCAGACATCATATTAACAATTAGGGTGTTAATAAATGCATTTTTCACTTTTTTATATACCCAAATGAAGATGCATGTATTCTCTCCTTTTGTTCAAAAATGCTTTTTTCATTTTTAATAAAAAATACTTTGTTCCAAGTTGCCTTGAACTAAAATTATGGTTCATTTTAAAACTAGTTGACAAGTAAACTGGATAGTTCTAATGCGACACCCAAATGTTATTTGTTTAACCTTAATTTTACTTTATGGAAAGTTTTGGTAAATAAATGGAAAAATATTTAATTGACTTTTTGCTTTGTACATGTATGTGATCTATTTATTAAACTTATGTTGCTTTTGCCACTAAGCATTTGCTTGCAGGTTTCAAGCTCCTCAAATAGGAGCTTCAGCTCTTGCCAAATCACACAAGGTTTACCATTATCAAGTAATAATAGACAGTTCTTATATAGCGCATTACAGATCCGACGGATCTCTCAATGCTTTCTGCATTATTACCCCTGGTCATTGGGCTCAGTAATATCATTCCTTAATCCTTCTCAGCTCCCTTAGAGTTTTGGAACCCCATGTGGTGCCTTATGCAGCGCCAATCGGCCAACAATTTATATTGATGGACGACAATGCCACACAAATGGAATGGCCATCAAAGTCCCCAGACTTGAACCCAATTGAACATCTCTGGGACCATCTCAAGCAGGAAGCAGACAAGAAGATCAAAGAAAACACTACTCTTCAGGAGCTTCAAAGAATCCTTGAAAACGCATGGGAGCGAATTGACCAAGGCCGTATCAGAAATCTTAACAGTATGCGTCGACGATGTACTGAAGTGGTTGATAAGCAAGGACGGCCAACCCATTACTGAAACGAAAGGACAAAAAAAAATTTTCCATTTCCACAAAACCTTTTTTTAAAAATGGTTTTGGAAGCATTAACAACATTGCTTTGCTCGGATGACTCTAATTTACTGTACTTCGTAAATTTGGAAAATTAAAAACCAAAACCAAAACATTAAATGCATGTTTACATTTGTACACTTTAGGAAAATTAATTGAAGTGAGAAAAGAATATTAAAAATTCTGTAAAAACATGATTTCATCAATTTGTCAAATCCCTATGCAAGAAAGTGTTATTTTTAATTGGTCATCAAATTTACTAAATGGCAGCATTTCAAGGCGAGGGTTAACTGTTGGGTGAAACTTTATTGCACATTAAATGTGTAACATTTCACTCTACATTTTACATTTTTGTAACAGGTTAAGGAGCCTAACTGTTTTCCAGAAAAAATTACATTTCCCAGGGGGGGACTTATTTCTTTTGACCTGTTTATATTATGGTATCTGTGCATGCGAGCTACAAAATAGTACACACCCCTCCTCCATTAATGGTTTGACCCACACAGCTAGCAGGAAGCAGCAACAAAATGGCTGCCACCGCACGCACCGCGGAAAATGAAAACAACCTCACAAAAAAGTAATATTTTTAGTCATTTTTAGGCACCTTTACATCATAAATACGGCATTTACTTTGTCAGTATGCTATAATCTATTGATTTATGATTAAAATGTGGTATTTGGTGGTAGTTGACGGTAGTTGACGGCAGTTGACGGCAGTTGACGGCAATTAGTATGACCCCAATAGACTACTAAAGTGAAAACGTCACCCTTTGTGTGTTGCCATGGTTTTTGTTTCCCTGCGCTATACCAATGGACGTTTCAGATTACCAGCGAATGTTTAGACCCAATTACCATGGCAACTGACGTCACACTTTAGTAGTCTATTACAGGTTTTGTTATGCTATTGCAAATTGTTTGTGACTGACATGACCCCAAAAGTTATCCACTGCGATTAAATTTTACAACCTAATAGAATACGTTCTTTTAACTTCAGTTGTTACATCATTGTAACTTCAGTTGTGATGTAATAATCTTTCCTAAAATGAAAATAATGGGCCCGAATGAATTTACAATTTTAGGGCCTTTTAAAATCAAACTGAATGTTAGCTTACGTCCCAACATAAAGACTAAAGCTTCACAAATTTCACGCACCTAACGCAATACACATCATTAGCAATTATATTGAAATCGATTGCATAGGTCCACTTATCGCTTTTACCGTACATTAAATTATCAAGACGAGGTGGCCGAGTGGTTAAGGTGATGGACTGCTAATCCATTGTGCTCTGCACGCGTGGGTTCGAATCCCATCCTCGTCGATTCGTTTTCTTTTTCTCTCGAGTATTAGTTTGTTTGCACCTTCTTTCAAATAATTTCCGCAATAAAAACTATAATTCGAAAGTTGCGAAAATTGTTGTGCGAGTATAAATCGTGTCGTTTACATTCTCAGTGACAACACACAAATATAATCAAATTTTGGCTGTTTGTTTATTTACCCTGAATATCAATTTCATCATGGGTGAAATTTTGTTCCAAAAAATGACAGTTTGGAAACATTTTTATTCACAATCACGTGGCACGATATTCTAGTTTCTGCGCGGTGACACATCTCGGGATCTGCACTTGCATCTGCAACGAAACAAACGCACCCATGCATAATAAAGTTCTGTGTCTCTGACCGAATGCAAAAATTAGGAATATTTAACTCGCTCAACTTATCCACACTTAGTTTACGCAATTGATCCTGGGGTCAGCATAAATCGATTTTTCGAGGAAGACCATTTGGCCATTTACCAATTTGTCTCCTTGGAGTTTACATCACGCCTGAGCGGGTGATTATTCTCACTAAGGACCGTACATACGAGCGCCGCTGGCAGTTGTGGGTCCCATAAGCATTTCAATCTGCATTGATTAGACATACTCTCCAGGCCTGGGGTAGTGGAGGCTTAAGTGACCATTGGTGTTTAGGGTCAGTGGAGAGTTGGGCCAGTGGCCCAAAATAAACATCAAAAATCAATTTAACAACCCGGTTTTACGCAAGCAACAACTAAACACATCGCAAAACAGTATTTCTGCAAGTAGCTCTACTTTTTAAAAAAGTAAGCCTACCTAACTGTGCTCAACCCCCTTTTTGTTGGTAAACCAGCCTGCAGAAATTTCAGCAATATAGACGCAGCAATGCTTCGGAAATCTTTTAAAATCTACGCAGGGTGTTTGTTCACCTATAGTCTGTTAACAGTGTTTTAACCAGATTTAGTCTTTAAAGGGTCCCTGAAATTGTTGTTACTATACAGACAAAACTACAGGATATTTCAGAAAAAGACAAATATATCTTTGGAAAGGTTATCACACGTCAAAATTTAACCCGGAGAAATACTTAACCGGGGGTCGATTTCTGGCAATTCTCCCAACAGTCCTTTGATATCTGGTAAGATCGCAGTGCATTTTCCACTCTATATCCTCGATCCTCCATAATCTGCGCACCTAACGCTTATGCACGCGCGCGCATTGGCCGGCAAACATTAGGGTGAGTGCGTAGAAATAGGACCGCGTGGATTTAGGGGTTCTGACGATACTCTATGACCGGACCCGGGAATAAAGTGTTTCGGAGTATTTATAATAAACTATTCAAAAAGTGTTTCGAGGGAACGTTTAAAAAGTTTTTTTTTAGATAACAAAAAATGCTTGAAGGGAACAAAACGTGTTTCGAAAGAAGGATCAAAAAGGATTTCAAGGGAAAGAAGAACAAAGTTTTTTAATTGAGTTCCCTTATATGGGCTATACACACTTTTGTGGGACTGTTGATCGAAGGTGTTTTTTTTTTCACAAAAAATTGTCTGCAGACAATTTTCTCACCATTCATTCAACATAAAAAACATGCACTGATCATTTGGCTGATATTTCAATATGTAGGCCTATATGCAGTTCTTTTTTTTTCTAATCAATCAATCATGAAATTTATCTTATGATGGTACATGTACAGTGCGTAGGCCTACACATATAGGTGCGAATCCACATACAATCGCGGACGTCCCTTTGTTCCTCTTTTGTTTGGACATAGTCTATTTTCCTTACTCTCGTTGGTTTTGTACAGGAGCGGACGTTCGCTTGCAAATCGCGTGGGAGAACAAGCACAGTATGTTGTGTAATCTACATGCACACATAAGCGCAGGGAACGTTAGTCTCTTTACTAGCAGTAAAAAAGTGCGTCTTCTGCCGAATTCCCCTCGCAATGGTGTAAAAAAAAACATGCGTATGTTGGCATAATTGTCTGTCCCATTTCATTGGTCACTAAAACCACATGTAAACACAGTGGGCCCATCGATATATACACTGGATGAAGCAACGACGTCTAAAATTGAGCCACCGTCCGCCATTGTACCACCTAATGCAATGCCTTGCCTAGAAGTTACTGGTATGTTGTTGTTGTATATTTTATGGCATCTTCGGCAACTAAGGCCCTTTATGCCATCAACTATACGGTTTTAGCTTTAACTATACTATATTATCAACTTGAGATGACGAAGAAGGAGTTGCAGTTTTAGAAGTGGGAGAAAAACCCCCAGGGAAATGCCCCAGGAGAAAACCCACGCGGTCAAGTAGGGACTGCAAACCCAATCCACATACACGACCCGGATTCGAACCCGGGACGCCAGAGGTGAAAGGCGAGGAAAGAACCCGTACGCCAACCCGACCGCCCAGTTACTGGTATCATCGTCGACAGACACGCGGTTTGCAATCATTGGCTTATGGGCTTATTACGCAGGCGCGACTTTTTCGTAGTCTTTGTACGTGCGACGGTAACATAGGATTACCCCTCGCAGTGGTGTAAACAAAAATGCGCCTCCCGGGTTCGAATCCGGGGCGTGTATGTGGATTGGGTTTGCAGTCCCTACTTGACCGCGTGGGTTTTCCCCCGGGAATTTCTCTGGGGGTTTTCCTCCCACTTCTAAGACTGCAACTCCTTCTTCGTCATCTCAAGTTGATAATAAAGTATAATAGTTAAAGCTAAAACCGTATAGTTGATGGCATAAAGGGCCTTAGGAAAACGTATGGGGGACGTTATTTGGTTAGCTGGGATGGCATTTATCCGACACTACCATAATATTTTTCCCCTGCAAAACACCACGAGGGTGTTCGTGACAAGCAGCTGCCTAAAATATATTAAAGGAGCGTGTTCAGATTTTTCCAGAAAATAGATTTTGTTCTAGAACCATTTCCTTCCTCCATGTTCTAACTTAACAATCATATAAAATACGTCCCCAAAATACTACACATGGGAAGAAAACAGGAATTTTGCAATCTCCAATTTGGATGTGGCTTAGCCAAAAGGGATTTTTTTCATATATATTGAATACGGATTTCGGTGAATTTATATATTGGAATCGATGGCTTATTCAATTCTAAGATATACTTCCCACTGACACTTCCGTCGCAAATGTTGCATTTCTGATATAAATAAATGATAAAATTACTGCATGAAGTAATGCACAAAATTACGTGCGAGCGGTCTGTGCGTAAGAGCGACAACATAGGGCGCTGCGCGTGCGCGTGAATGGTTATCTTGTGCACTAATTAACTGAAGGCAATTTTTAAAGAAGAAAACGTGATTTTTCTACAAAAAAGCAACATTTGCGACAAAAGTGCAAGTGGGAAGTATATCTTAAAATTACATTATCTGTTGATTCCAGGAGGTAATTTACTTAAAATCTCTGTTCAATGTATACGAAAAAATACCGCAAAAAGGTTGGTGTATAATCACGGCACTGCTTTATGTAACCGGAAAAATTAGTTTACTAAACTTCGGTGGTTTTCTGACGATATCCTTGTAAATATACGGATTGAGAACGCTGAATTTCAGAATGGTAATGACAAAAATATGACACATGATATATGGTATCAAAATCTCAACACCCCTGAGAAGAATGGGAGGCTTAACAATGCAGAGATCTGGTCACGCTCCTTTAAGCTCGTCTCTTCTTAAACTCGGCAATAATGTCAGAATAACTATATCCATTTACTAATCAAATTACAACTGGGTGTAATAATATAGGAGTCTACTTGCACACCCTCCCCCTCCCCACCCCCCTCCATCCACTCCCCCCAAAGAAACTATTTTACATTAAAATTGACCTTTTTCCCAAGTATAATTATATTAATCTTGCCCAAAAATGCACGTTTATACTAAGCTGTGTACGTGTACTACAATATTATTAAACTAATTGTGTTTAATATTTACCGTTAAATATTCGATTGCAATCACGACCGCTGTTAATACGACCAAAGAAAGCGGTCGGGCCGGAATTGGAAGTAGAAAATCAGCACCCATCGCTGGCATTTGGCGGCGTTGCGGGATATAATTCTCTCTTTTAAACACAGTATTCAGCAGTAGGTCTACCGTTAAACTCAAGGCTCTTCATTTCCTTCATCCCTGTCGCAAAATGGCCGCCTGTCAGTGCTCACTGCAATAATTGTCAACACTTAGAACATGAGGCTTTCACACTATGGCGCCGAAAATGGCTTTGCGCGCGCCGGTTTTCTGCTTGTGCGCGGCCTCCGATCCTCGCGACCGACCGACCACGGACGTATCAAAGGGTGCACCCCTAAATAGACAGAGATCCGTGCGCCGAGCTCATGAATTATATTTTGTATGCCCTTCAATTCTTCTTTACTAGAGAGCAGCGAGCGGAACGAGTGTGGTTTTAGATTTGTGCATATTGAAAAGTTTGTATCGTAGGAAAACGGACAAAAGCTCTGCTTTGTTGGTGCGTTGACAAAGGGCAGAGTGTGTTGAGGTTAGTGGGGAGTCCCTTTGACACATATCGTGCTGGGTAAAGTCCTTCATGTATTAAAAACAAATTATGACTGTTTCCCATGTACACGAATATTGGGTCTTTCTATAAATTACGGGTCCATTTTTTGTGTCCCTATAATTGTTTCATTTGACATCTTGTTTTTGTAAATTCAGGACACATTCTTTAAATACTTTCCATCTCATAAAATACAATTCATACAAAATGGTTTAAAGGCATTTTAGTGATTTTGGTACGAAAAATAACACATATCAGGTGTAACGGGGGACACTAAATGTCACACTTTTGGACCCCTAATTAATATAATGATATGTGTTTCTCGCATAAAATACGTTGAATCTGTCGCGGTATTCTTTGTTAAAAATTGTTAACAGCCGTCGTCGTTTTTAGCAAAGAAGGGACCGAGAACATTAAATTATACAGTTTAAAAAAAGTAGGAAAAAGCACCTTTAGCTACCGTTTCAGCAGGTCTATCACATTTTCTTGGAATTTTTATATTTGTATGTGTCTGGAAAATTCGTAAGGGAATTAGTCCCCCCGATCGCGAGTTACCTCTAATTTTCTCACGTGGCTCATGGACAATACCACACCAATGCTGACCTACAATCACGTCTGAAATATATGAGAAACTTCAGATAATGTAACCCCGTCCCCCTTCCTTTCTCTCATCATATATAATTGTTCTGCACCGTCTGTGCGGTTTGCCGCCCTCTGTCGGCTGTTTGTGTACAATTTTATTCCACACACAAGTAGTCGATTTGTTTACAATCACGTTCGTTTTTCCTCACACTTTGCAACCTTTTTAAGACGAATTTAGGAACTGCCAACCTTGTTTAGCGCCTGTGTACGCATTGCCTGTAAGTTTACTTTATTTCGTGTACCCTTATTTAGATCAGAAAGTGGCATTTTAGAGAGATTTGACTCAAAACTTTATTTCATTCCTCATGTAAATTCCCATGCATGACCAACACATACAATCGTAACTGGTTAAAGTTTAGGAGAGTTATGCTTTGTAGGACTTTGTAGACCCACAAACTGTAAGGGGCAAACGCCACCGAACCAATTCCTGGATCGACAAAGTCCTAAAATTGGTAACTAGTATATAACCATAGAGCAAGGAACAGTATAACACAGTCAGACCTGGTCGCACTAGTGGAGAGAAAGAGAATGAAAGCTAAGCGCTACGCGCTTATATAGCTAACTTTGTCACACCCCAGAAACTCAAGTATAAAAACGCAAACAAAGGAAACAATGCAAACCTATGCATGCGTATCTTGCATGCTTTCTTTTATTTAGCCTGGGCCACCTGCCCTGGCATGCGTATCTTGCATGCTTTCTTTTATTTGCCACGTATGGCATTTTAAAGGAGAATTATATATTCACCCTGCACCAGAAAGGGAGGTATTCACTACATTAACCCCCTTCCAGATCATAAGTGATAATTAATGATCGATAATAAACAATTACATATTTACAAAAAAAAAAATAGTTTTAAACGTATCTACTGGGCCAGCGTACTCTCCTTCCAGATCGGGTGAATCTGTCCGATCTGTCTGGAGTAATGCTGGGTAAAGTACTTGGCGGAACTGCCACTCGAGTTGATGTTGCCGCTTCAAAATCGAGATACGCCACTTTTAATCTATCAACGCTAACCGAATTAGGTTTACCTTTGATATCTAAAATGAAATATTTATCTTTTCTTTCTATGACTCGATATGGACCATTGTAAGGCGGCTGCAATGGCTTTTTGACAGCGTCAACTCTAACAAAGACATGTGTACATGTAAATAAGTCTTTAGAAATCCGACTTTGTCGTTGGTTAGTTCTTGTTTGTGCTGGCTTAAGTTTAGACATGTGATGACGTAATCGGTCGACATATTTACTGGGATCTAAACTCTCTAAATTTTCCACAGGCACAATTAATTCTCCAGGTAGTCTGACAGTAGAGCCATAAACCAATTCTGCCGCACTACATCCTATATCAGGTTTATAAGATGAACGGAGACTAAGTAAAATTAAAGGTAATGACTCAGTCCATTTGTTGGGTTCGCTTTGTGCTTTCAAGGCTGCTTTAAGTGAACGATGGAAACGTTCAATAATTCCATTTGCAATTGGATGGTAAGCAGTAGTACGAACATGTTTTGTTCCAAGTAATTGAGCGACTTGTTCGAAAAGATTGCTTTCAAATTGACCACCTCTATCAGTAGTAATTGTAGTTGGTACTCCAAATCTAGCTACCCAGTTGCCAATGAATGCCTTTGCAACAGTTTCCTCCGGCCACCTGGTAAATCGGTCTATGCATGTAAGTAAATATGAACATCCGTTCGATAAAGGTAATGGACCGACAATATCAATATGTATATGGCTAAAACGAGCGTCAGGTGCTGCGAAAGTGCCTAACGGTGTCACTGTGTGACGATGGACTTTCGCGCGTTGGCATTGAATGCACTGTTTCGTCCAGTTTCTGACGTCTTTATTGATAGATGGCCATACAAAACGTTGTGTAATTAAACGTTGTGTGCTTCTTATACCAGGGTGCGATAGACCATGTAATGAATGAAAAACATTTCGCCTATATTCTGCAGGAATATATGGACGTGGATGTCCAGTTGATATATCACAAATAATGGTATTATGTGATGTCAAAATAGGCATTTCTTCAAACTGAAGACTAGACGATTCGCGAAGCTTAATTAGCTCTGGGTCTGTCTTCTGACTCATTGCTATTTGGTCAAAATCCACACCAGTACTATCCAAGGCATTAGGATTCAGTGAATTTATTTCGCACCTTGATAAAGCATCAGCTACAACGTTTTCTTTTCCCTTAATGTGACGTATATCGGTACTAAACTGAGATATATAGTATAAATGACGAATTTCTCTTGGTGAGTAACGATCTGGTTTTGCTTGAAACGCATAGATCAAAGGTTTATGGTCAGTAAGTATATAAAAATCACGACCTTCAAGAAAATGCTTAAAATGGCGAATTGATAAGTATACGGCCAACAACTCACGACCAAATGTACTATATCTAGTCTCTGCTGGCTGTAAACGCTTAGAAAAAAATGCAATAGGTTTCATTTCGCCATCTATATATTGGTTAAGTACGCCACCAACTGCAGCATTTGATGCATCAACCATCAAACAAGTTGGTGCTTTTGGCTAGTACAGTTTTGGCTTCTCGAAAGGCTTGTAATTCTTGTTCTGACAACTCGATAATCTTATTCTTTTGTTTGCTACAAAGTTGATCTGTCAAAGGTTGTAAAATGTCGGCACAATTCGGGATAAAACGTCTATAAAAATTGATCAATCCTAAGTATTCTTGCAATTTACGTAGCGAGGTCGGTACTGGAAAATCTTGAATGGCCTCGACTTTGCTTTCCAAAGGTCTAATACCGTTACAATCAATGTTATGACCAAGGAATTCAAGGCTAGATACTCCAAACTCGCATTTGCTCGGATTGATTACAACGCCAAATTCACGAAGCCGATCAAAAAGTAACCCGAGATGAATTTCATGTTGTTCGGCATTGTCACTCGCTATAAGTAAGTCATCGATGTAAGCATATACAAAGTCAAGACCATGCAAGACTTGATCGATGAATCTTTGAAACGTTTGAGCTGCATTCCCTAATCCAAAGGGCATCCGAATATATTCAAAAAGGCCAAACGGTGTAGTTATTGCGGTTTTAGGAATGTCTTCAGGCGCGATCGGTATTTGGTGGTAGGCCTTAACAAGATCAATTTTGCTAAAAACCTTTTTACCGTATAGATTTGATGTAAAATCGTGTATATGTAGAATGGGATATCTATCGGGGACTGTAATGCTATTTAAAGCTCGGTAATCGCCGCAAGGTCTCCAATCAGAAGGTTACGTGTTCGAATCACGTCGGGGTCACCAGTTTAGGAGAGTTATGCTTTGTAGGACTTTGTAGACCCACAAACTGTAAGGGGCAAACGCCACCGAACCAATTCCTGGATCGACAAAGTCCTAAAATTGGTAACTAGTATATAACCATAGAGCAAGGAACAGTATAACACAGTCAGACCTGGTCGCACTAGTGGAGAGAAAGAGAATGAAAGCTAAGCGCTACGCGCTTATATAGCTAACTTTGTCACACCCCAGAAACTCAAGTATAAAAACGCAAACAAAGGAAACAATGCAAACCTATGCATGCGTTTCTTGCATGCTTTCTTTTATTTAGCCTGGGCCACCTGCCCTGGCATGCGTATCTTGCATGCTTTCTTTTATTTGCCACGTATGGCATTTTAAAGGAGAATTATATATTCACCCTGCACCAGAAAGGGAGGTATTCACTACAAAAGGACGTGTGAAATATAGGGTTTTTATTAAATATAATAATAGTAGAGGGTGTGTTTTACACATTTCGGTCAATTTCAGAAAATTTGATTGTTCCGTTTTGGTGTAATTGCAAGTTTGCTATTTTTATGCTAATGATTTCCATATTCATGAGCAAATCCGTGATGTCATCTCAGGACAACAGAGAAAATCGTTGCTAAAATTGGAATCTGAGTGAGTTTGTCAATTTGGGAAAAACGAAGGTGTGTACGCAAGTTTTAAGAGTATTACGGCCAGGGCCAGAGATTTTGATTTTACCCAAAAATTACAATTTCCTGTAAAAAGACTTGCTTAAAGATTCCGATTTTAGCAACGATTTTAATGGAAAAAAAATGGTTCTATTGAAAGTAACGGCATAATAATAATAATATTTTCAATACAAACAATAAAAAAGGCCGATACTTTCAGTATTTGGAAGTACATGACATGTACCTTTCTGTAGCATTATACAGTCCAAGTGTGCACTGTTATTGTTAAGTGAGTGTTATTGCCAAGAGTTTGGTTGTTTGAAACGCATAGTTAGCTTATTTTCTCTTCATGTTTATTGCAGTTTCACACCATTTCATTGACGGAGTGCCTAGCTACGAGTCTTTGAATTAAAACGGAGCTTAGACGCTAACTCCTGACTCCCAAGTCGTTTTTGAATGGAGTTTGGCTGGCTGTCAATTTACAGTTAGACACACTGTGAGCCTGACAGTACAGTGAAAAGGCAGGAATCAACTGGTGGTACAACAGCTACGGCAGTCAGTTTTTGGCGATTGTGAAGTCATCAGTCACATGCTGTAACATTACAACATACTGCACCAGAAATGACCAAAGTTTTTGTCTTCTCCACGCACCCCAGTTGCCCAGTGAGAAACGAGAAACTCTTCGCGTGAAATGTGAACACCAGAGCACTGATAACTGTTCTAAAACTGATGTGGCCACAGCAGACAAATCGAGCTCATCAACCGTCACAAAAGACGACCCCTCCAGAAATTGTCCTATCCATCACAAGCAGAGCAGAGGCTTCAGATTCAGCAAAACCATAGATGAGCGCAAGACCTTTCTACGGGAAAAAGGAATCTGCTTCAAGTGCTGCGCATCATTATTTCACCTGGCCAGAGATTGCGGAATTGCCACAAAATGCAACGAATATGAGAGTGATCGCCACACCGCAGCAATGCAACCAGGTCCTGCTCCTTGGACACTAAAGGCCTCTGTCCCTGCTCCACATCATGGCGGGGAGGAGGAATCTGGGTCTACCATCCATTGTGCAGTCACATCCAAGTACACTGAAGTTTGTGGCGAAGGCCTACGTACCAGCACGATCATGCTCCGGAATATGCTTGGTGAAAGTGTATCCCCAAAATAAGTCCGAAAGTGCAGCCAAAATGTACGCCATAATCGACGATCAGAGTAACAAGTCTTTGGCAAGGTCGGAGTTTTTCGATCTCTTCAACATACAGTCCAATTCATCGCTCTATTCCCTCCGAACATGTGCCGGAGTTACTGAGATGACTGGAAGGAAAGCAGAGGGCTCCCAGATTAAAGCAGCAAATGGAACAGTTAGTCTAACCCTACCTCCACTCATCGAATGTAATGAGATCCCCAACAACAGAGCTGAAATACCGACGCCAGAAGTAGCTCTTCACCACCCTCACCTGAAGCCTGTAGCATCTCTCGTCCCAGAATTGGATCCGAACGCTGAAATACTTCTGTTACTTGGGAGAGACATTCTGAGAGCTCACAAAGTAAGAGAACAAGTCAATGGCCCGCATGACGCCCCCTTTGCTCAACGACTTGACTTGGGCTGGGTTTTAGTCGGCGACGTTTGCATAGGAAATGCACACAAGCCTACCATCAACAGCTTCAACTCACATCTTAGAAAATGGACGTCCGTCACTTCTCACTCCGTGCCCAAGCCGGATCCATCTGACAGAAATGATGAGTTACGGCAGGGAGTGTCACGAAATTGCACCCCAAGCGTTCAACGCAAGTCCCGTAAAGAAATCTGCAGATAAACTCGGGAGTGACGTATTCCAAGGAACACCCGATGACAGCAAGCCATCTTTGTCCATTGAAGATACGATCTTCCTCAAGAATATGTAAAAGGAATTCTATAAAGACGAGGCCAACAGTTGGGTAGCTCCTCTTCCATTTAGAGTGCACAGACGTCCTCTTCCCAACAATCGTGAACAAGCCGTTACCCGCCTCACCTCACTGCGACGCAGTCTAGACAAGAAACCTGTGATGAAAGAGCAGTACTTGGCTTTCATGAATAAGCTGTTGGAAAACGACCACGCAGAGGTAGCGCCCCCACTTCAAGAGGGATAAGAGCGCTGGTACCTGCCAACATTTGGTGTGTATCATCCGCAGAAGCCAGACCAAATCAGGGTATTATTTGACTCGAGTGCCAAGCATGATGGCATCTCCCTCAACGATGTCCTACTCTCCGGCCTTGATCTTAATAACACTCTCTTGGGAGTTATAATTCGTTTCAGGAATGAACCAGTCGTAGTGACCACAGACATCCAACAGATGTTCTACTGTTTTGCCGTACGAGAGGATCACATAAATCACCCGAGGTTCCTGTGGTACAGAGATAACGACTTGACAAAGGACGTCATCGAGTACAGAACGAAGGTCCATGTCTTTGGAAACAGCCCATCACCTGCAGTAGTCATATATGGTCTGAAATAAGCCGCCCAAGAAAGTGAACCTACCCATGGCTCAGACGCCCGAGAATTTGTTGAGAGGCATTTCTACGTCGATGCTGGACTCACTTCAGTCTCCACAGATGAGCAAGCTATAGACCTCCTGCAGAGAACCCAATCATCATTGGCAGAGTCAAATTTGCGGCTGCACAAGGTTGCTTCAAACAGCCCATCTGTGATGCAAGCATTCCCCCAAGAAGACCATGCCAAAGTATGAAAGACTTTGGCCTTGGAGATGAGACAGGACCAGTCCAGCGCAGTTTGGGATTATGCTGGGAGACTGCACCTGACACATTCACATTCAAGGTTTCAACAAAGGATAAGCCATTCACACGCCAAGGTATCCTGTTCAGCCTTTTCGACCCTCTAGCTATATAGGCTTGGTTGCTCCGGTAACCATACAAGGTAGAGCCATGCTGAGCTGAGAGAGCTCACCATAGACAGTTCAGGCTGGGACACGCCACTCCCTGAAGATCGGATGAAGGAATGGGAAGCATGGAAAGATCCCCTTCAGTGTTTGGAAGAGCTCCACATCCCTCGCACCTATGCCTCAAAATCCCTCACAACAGTACAGAAAACCGAGTTGTGTCTATTCTCAGATGCATCGACTCGAGCCATCGGCGCAGTGGCCTATCTTAGAACCATAGACGAATCTGGGAAGGTTGAAATGGGATTTGTTTTAGGAAAATCCAAGCTAGCTCCCTTGCTACAACTAACAATCCCACGTCTAAAACTGTGTGCTGCAGTGCTGGCCGTGGCAGACTTCATACTGGACGAGATTGACTTCAAACCAGAAGCGGTGAAGTTCTATTGTGACAGCAAGGTTGTTCTCGGGTACATTTGCATTAAAACTTAGCGTTTCTGTGTGTACGTACACAACAGAGTTCAGCGGATCAGGCAGTCAACCCAGAATAATGGCACTACGTACGTACCAACAGAGCACAACCCTGCCGACCACGCTTCTAGAGCATGCAGTCTCGGCATCTCAGCTCACGGATACATCATGGTTCACAGGACCGACCTTCTTGCTCAAAGCAGACCATGCCCAGAAGGAAGATAATTATTTCGACTTGATCAGTCCAGAGATGGATGCTTAAATTCGGCCAGAAGTGAGAAGTTTTGTCACCCAGACTGACAAGAGACAGCTTACGTCGGAGCGATTTGAGCACTTCTCGACATGGAACTCTCTCTTAAGGGGTGTTGCATTCCTCATCCATGTCGCTCGTTCCTACAATAACTCAGAAAATAAATCTACCGAATGCAGAGGTTGGCACGTATGCCATAAGCCACGCACTCCAGATGAGTTGGACCAGGCCAAACAAGTCATTCTCAAGACAATTCAAGGAGAAGCCTACTTTGTCGAGCTTGCCGCTCTCAACCAGAAGAGAGATGTACCCCAAACATGTTCGATCCTCAAGCTGAATCCAAATGTGGAAAATAAGCTCCTGATAGTAGGCGGTCGTCTGAAGCATGCCCAATTGGAAAGCCACGAAAAACATCCAATCATCATTCCAAACCACAGTCACATTGCCACGCTTCTGATACGACACAACCATGGGCAGGTGGAACATCAATGTCGCCATTTTACCGAAGGAGCCATTAGATCAGCAGGCTTTTGGATTGTTGGTGCCAAGAGGCTCATCAGGTCTGCTATACACAAGTGTGTAACCTGCAGAAAGCTACGTGAAAAAATGGAAAACCAACAGATGGCGGATCTACCACATGAGCGACTCAGTACGACGCCACACTTCTCGTATGTGGGTCTAGATGTCTTTGCTCCATGGACAGTTGCCGCACGTCGAACCAGAGGAGGCCACGCACAGAGCAAGCTACTGTTAACTTGCATGAGCACCAGTGCACTTTGAAGTTCTAGAGTCCATGGATGCTTCCAGCTGTATCAACGCGCTAAGAAGATTCTTTGCAATCGAATCCGAGGACCAACAATACAACTGAGGTCAGATTGTGGAACTAATTTCATTGGAGCCTGCAACGAACTCCAGTTTGGTAAGAAGCGCCAAGAAGACACAGACGTCCACCGCTACCTCGGCAGTCACGGATGCATTTGGGTATTCAACCTACCTCACTCCTCACACATGGGAGGATCCTGGGAACGCATGATTGGAGTGACGCGTAGGATCCTGGACTCTATGCTGTTCCACAACAAATCCCCTCTGACGCACGAGACCCTATGCACCTTCTTAGCCGAAGCAGCAGCTATCATCAATGTGAGACCTCTCGTTCCAGTCTCAACTGATCCAGAGTCACCATTCATTCTGACACCCGCAATGCTGCTCACCCAGAAGTCCGGCACCCCACCACCTCCAGGGAATTTCACAGAATAGGACCTCTTCAAGAGTCAATGGAGACAAGTGCAGAGTCTCGCTACCAAGTTCTGGTCTCGTTGGAGTCGGGAGTACCTCGCAACCCTACAAAGCAGACGAAAGTGAACGCAAACACAGCGCAACCTCCAGGAGAGAGATCTTGTCCTCTTGAAAGATAAACAAGTCGTCCGTAATGAGTGGCCCTTAGCACTGGTTTCTTCAGTTCTTCCAAGTGATGACGAGAAGGTCCGCATCGTAGAAGTCAAGGTAGCTGGTCAGGGAGGCGTCAAGAATTTTGTGAGGCCAGTCACCGAGCTTGTTCTCCTGCTACCCAACGAGGACTGAACGCTATGTATATATGTTTTTTAAGAGTTAGTGCCATCTTGAAGATGCCAGACGGGGAGTGTTCTGCACCGTCTGTGCGGTTTGCCGCCCTCTGTCGGCTGTTTGTGTATAGTTTTATTCCACACAGTCGATTTGTTTACAATCACGTTCGTTTTTCCTCACTTTTTTTGCAACCTTTTTAAGACGAATTTAGTAACTGCCAACCTTGTTTAGCGCCTGTGTACGCAATGCCTGTAAGTTTACTTTATTTCGTGTACCCTTATTTAGATCAGAAAGTGGCATTTTAGAGAGATTTTGGACTCAAAACTTCATTCCCATGCATGACCAACACATCGTAACTGGTTAAGCAATATTACCGCCATGTATGACATGGTCATGTTTATTTTGGATAAGGTTTTTCTCGTGCATTTGGTGAATTGTCGCTAGATCTAGATTACCTGTCACTCATTGAAGGAGTGCCTACGAGTCTTTGAATTAAAACGGAGCTTATAATTAGACGCTAATTCCAGACTCCCAAGTCGTTCTTGAAAGGAGTTTGGCTGGCTGTCAATTTACAGTTAAACACACTGTAAGGAGGACAATACAATAATATTGTTCATTGGAGCGCAGACCGCGCAATGGTATAGCCGACCAACACGGCGTCACCAGACTTGTCAAAAAAGGCAGTAGCGTTTTATGGCCATTGTTACAAAGCGAGATTGGACAATGCCAACATTCCCACCTTGGGTAACATTCCATTAATTTGTCTGTGCATTGTTATGCTCGAATGTAGGCCGTTGGCCAATTCCGAAAAGTTAAGCCGTTTTAAATTTCCGTAGGGCATTTTGGTAGGTTACCTGACGATAAAATAGGCAGTTGTAGAAAAATGACAAATGGGGAATGGCCGATGTTCGATTAGTCGCATTTTGCACGCGAGTGTAAGGAAGCCAGAAATGTTCACAAGAAAAACGCCTTTTCAATTTTGTGAACGTATCGAACAGCGAAGGGGTCTGGTTTATTTCCAAAATACCTAGCGTAACGGCATGCTGCAGGGGCAAGCTGAACAAAATTACATAACATCCAGACTACATGCACCAAAAGGAGAGTATGCACAAAAACGTAGACTGGTTCCCGGACCTATTGCTTATTGCGAAAGATTTTGTAGATTCCGAGTTCATTCTTCCTTTTTTAACCTCTATTACCTCAAGCAAAAGGCACTAAAGAAAAGAACAAACGGAAAGGGAATCTGGGGAAGAATTGGAATGACTGCAAACACGAAAATATGCTTTTTATTATCTAAATTTCACTCTAAATCAAAGAACACAGTGTCTGTAACCGTGTATGATACATACTTCACACATGAACGAATAAAGACAATATGAAGCAGGGCTACCAAAAAGTCGTTTGCACAACGATACCTGAATTTCAAAGAAATAATCACATTTCTAAAAAGTTCATTTCCTGCCCTTTCGTATGATACCTCAGTCAGGAAAAATGAGCCAGGGACGACAGAGATATCCTGCATTTAAATATGGATTGAATTTCCATGTTTTTTTTAAATCATTCGTTTTTTTTCACACCTGACCGATTTTTCGCATGAATGGATTCGGAGATGGTCACTTGTGCATTAAAAACGTGCGTGTTGAAACACCTGAAATTCAGGTATCGTTGTGCAAACGACTTGTTGGTAGCCCTGCTTCATATTGTCTTTATTCAGTCATGCGTGAAGTATGTATCATATGAGTGGTATCAAATGAAAGATGAGGAACTAAGCTTTCCAAATATGTGTCATTTATTATTCAAAATTGAGATTGAAGTATGATTAAACATCGATAAATCTCTTTTTTCGTACATGTAGACTGCCGAAGTGACTACGTCATCTTTTGTTAGTTGCCTAGGCAAATGACTCTACACTGGAAATCACTGAACCGTGTCCCTGTACTTTTTCCGACGGCCATGATGTTTAGGGCCAATTACCATGGCAACGCACGTCACACTTCGGCTGTCTATTGGGCTCTGTTGAATGTACATATGGCGTAATTCGACAACGAAAATATATTTAATTTCCTGTAAGGCATTGTAATAACGCAATCAGACTTTTTTTTATTTCGTCGCTGTCACCACGAAGTGACACAAAGTGCACTTCAGTTACAGTTCGTGAAAACCGCACAGTGTGCGTTTTCAATAACTGACATCAAAGTGTGCGCGCGCACTCCGTACACTGTACCCAAAACGCATGAATTTTGTTTCCACGAACTGACACCCAAGTAAACGTTAAATTTATCCGAAAAAAAGCCTTGAAATTGCTCGGTACGAATAATATCATCTGAATACTTGTAGAATAATAGTAAAATAATGACCGTAACAATCTCTAATTAGTTCATTTACGATAGGTGTGAGTTCGTGAAAACAAAAATGTTGGGTGTCAGTTCGTGGAAACAACAATTACGTGCTGGCGTCATTTTCTGCCTGAGACGAGCACTCGGAAGTGCCACTGCGTGTCAGTTCGTAGTAACACCGACGATTTGAATAATTACTCCTGCATTTTGTACAAATCTTATTGTACTAGGCACTTAATACATGTATAAACAAATTATATAAAATAGAAAAATCGTTATGCCTATTAAACTGGAACTTATCTCTTTGTTATACATGACATGCCTTTTTATGCAATTTCGCTTCGCTCATCCGCATAAAAAAGTAGTTTGACTCTAAAGAATGACACAAATAACACCAGACATTCGATTTCAGCGAATATACAGCGTCCTCTACAGGCAAATAACCATCGAAAACTCCATGAGTCAACATAACAGACTCGAGATGGTCTTATACTCTAGTAGCTCATGGTGCTGTTGTATGCAATTTAATGTCCAGAACTAAACTCTTCAAAAATCCACTAATTGAAGGTCCAGGAACAATATTTGGTTGGTAACACATTTCCCACTGACGGCGAAATAGCTGAAATGGCCACGCCCCTATTTTTTGGGCCACGCCCTTTTTGAGCGTGGCCATTTCAGCTATTTCGCCGTCAGTGGGAAATGTGTTACCAACCAAATATTGTTCCTGGACCTTCAATTAGTGGATTCTTGAAGAGTTTAGGTCTGGACATTAAATTGCATACATCACCACCATGAGCTACTCTAGTAGCTAGTGTTAAAAACGTTAGTGTTAAAAACCGTGGTTTATACTGTACTGTATGTACATATACGATATGTAACTATCAAGAATATTTGCAACCGCTTTTCTAGGCCACCTTCGGGCCCTTCGGGACTCGCCCGGCACTTTTTTACATGTATAGCCGGTACTTGTATAGACAATGTATTAAACCTGCTGATAAGTTTGTCTGTTCTCAAGGTCTAAAAAGCAATACAGGCTACTGAGCTGGCGCTCTTATTTCTCATTATTTTCATGTGGCATATGACCGATGTGCATAATTTCAGTCAGACATACTCGTATACCTAAAGTATCTCAAGAGTTACACGTGACTGTAAAGTTAGTGACTTGGAAAACGAATTCAAAATTTATATTTGAGTTAAAATAACTTGCAACAGATTTCAAAAAAATACTTTTGTTGCAAAAAAAAAAAAAAAAATCAAGCGGTTGCTGTTTTATGCTAGTTAAATTGCGACAGATTTACGTGGGGTATCGTCATGAAAATGAATAGACAGCAAAATTGTGATGTGATGCAAAGCGCCCTCTTTGACACGAAGCACGCTATTTTATCTTGGTTAGTCTTAATTCAAGAGTGATCACGTTCTTCAAGAGCGGACTGTAACAGGCACCATCAACTGACATTATACAGCGGCGCCAAGTACAAGGTTGCCCGACCACTCAAAATGTGCGCAATGGCCACATTATGGGGGATCAGTAATACATTTTCATATCCAAAAGTAAATGGTTTGTAAGATAATTGCCAAAAACCGATTTCAGCATGTTACGCACTACAATTGTATAATACATGTACCACCAAGGCCACAACATATGTATGACACTTTATCATATTACCTTTGTACCTTTTGTGGGAGCGCGTGTGGTCTAGTGGGTATAAAGCGGGACTCCCAATCAGAGGTGGTGGGTTCTAGCCCCACTATGACCAACGCGCCTGTGTCCCTGGGCTAGGCACTTAATCCCAGTTGCCTCGTCAACCCAAGCGATATTTGGGAAACTGTTAAGGGGAATGCCACAATCTAACTGCTGTTAGGATTGAGCGCCTCTGCAAGTGCACGTTTTGGTATTTATACATGATGTTGGGCATTTGCATGGAGGGGGCAGGTCATCGGGCCTGCACGATACTGGCAGTATCACTGGTGTTATGCCAACATCCGTTGCTTCATACCCATACTGGAGTGGATCTGGTTTGGTGACTGCAGGAGTTGGGGCTTGCAACCACATCTTACACTGCAGATATGCTCGCTTTACATGTATGTGTTCTCGTAGCGTTGATGAACAGCACACAAGCTGGTTGAAGTCCAGTTCTTTCTTGGAGTTGTGGTACTGCTCCCATCGATATTTATCGAAAGTGGAACAGTCGGTCTTCTTTAATCCAGACACAGTTTTAGCATTGCTTGTTATCTGTGGTGACCGTTCTTTTACACCAAACCCTTCCAGTATGGGAATTGGCTGGGAGTCTTTTCAACAGCATTCTTGCTACAGGCTCCGAGTCCACAAGAATAGACATTATTGTTGATGTTTATCAAAAATCTTCAATCAAGCAAGTGGAACGGACACAGAGAAGTTATTCAGAACAAATCACTATCACAGTTAGGTCTGACAATCAAAAACTCCCTGTCGATCTTGATGTGTTCTGGAGCTCAATGTTGAACAAAGTTCGGTTGCAGGAGTATGTCTTCAAGTGGATGCTGCATAATGTCGAGTCGGACAAGGAGATCTTCTTTGGAGGAGTATATGGGGGTGAATGCAGGAACACGACAGAATCATGTTCCATATTAATGATGGTGTTGTGAAACACGGGGTTCAATCAGTCTTGGTTGACTCACCTGACACGCATGACACAGAGTCTTTGTCAACCTCAACTTCCACTTCAACAAAACCTGGCAACTACAAAAGCTGTACGTGAAGCTTGGTACTAACCGGAAAACAAAGACAATTGTACCAGTCCACCTGTTGGTTGATCAACTGGACACCGGTTTGGTGTCGTGTCTCCCAGCCATTAATGCTCTCAGCGGTTGCGACAGTACCAGCAAGGTGGGTCCAAAGCTGTCTGGCCTGAAAGCATCCATGGATCTCTCCCTACTGGAAGGGTTTGGTGTAGAAGAACTGTCACCACAGATAACAAGCAATGCTGAGAAGTTCCTTGTGTCTGGATTAAAGAAGACCGACTGTTCCACTTTCGATGAATATCGATGGGAGCAGTACCACAACTCCAAGAAATAACTGGACTTCAACCAGCTTGTGTGCTGTTCATCAACGCTACGAGAACACGTACATGTAAAGCGAGCATATCTGCAGTGTAAGATGTGGCTGCAAGCCCCAACTCCTGCAGTCACCAAACCAGATCCACTCCAGTATGGGTATGAAACAACAAATGTTGGCATAACACCAGTGATACTGCCGGTATCGTGCAGGCCCGATGACCTGCCCCCTCCATGCAAATGCCCAACATCATGTATAAGTACCAAAACGTGCACTTGCAGAGAAAGGAACATAAAATGTGACGTTTTGTGGCTGTAGTAAAGGCAAAAAGTGTAGAAATCCAAATACTCCAAAATAGGAACAATATGCAAAATAATAATAATAATGGTGGATTCTTATATTGCGGGGTGCTCCTGGCGCTGTTACCAATATTACCGCTACCATCAGGGAATCACCAGAACCATTTCGCTTCAACTAGTTGGCTGCTGGCCAGGCGCTCAATCCTAACAGCAGTTAGATTGTGGCATTCCCCTTAACAGTTTCCCAAATATCGCTTGGGTTGACGAGGAAACTGGGATTAAGTGCCTAGCCCAGGGACACAGGCGCGTTGGTCATAGTGGGGCTAGAACCCACCACCTCTGATTGGGAGTCCCGCTTCATACCCTCTAGACCACAAGCGCTACCACAAAAGGTACAAAGGTAATATGATAAAGTGTCATACATATGTTGTGGCCTTGGTGGTACATGTATTATACAATTGTAGTGCGTAACATGCTGAAATCGGTTTTTGGCAATTATCTTACAAACCATTTACTTTTGGATATGAAAATGTATTACTGACCCCCCATAATGTGGCAATTGCGCACATTTTGAGTGGTCGGGCAACCTCCAAGGATGGGTAGTACTTCGCTCAAAAAGGGCGTGGCCCAAAAAAAGGGGCGTGGCCATTTCAGCTATTTCGCCGTCAGTGGGAAATGTGTTACCAACCAAATATTGTTCCTGGACCTTCAATTAGTGGATTCTTGAAGAGTTTAGGTCTGGACATTAAATTGCATACATCACCACCATGAGCTACTCTAGTATTAACGTCCCTACTACGTTAGTGTTAAAAACCGTGGTTTATACTGTACTGTATGTACATATACGATATGTAACTATCAAGAGTATTTGCAACCGCTTTTCTAGGCCACCTTCGGGCCCTTCGGGACTCGCCCGGCACTTTTTTACATGTATAGCCGGTACTTGTATAGACAATGTATTAAACCTGCTGATAAGTTTGTCTGTTCTCAATGTCTAGAAAAGCAATAGGCTACTGAGCTGGCGCTCTTATTTCTCATTATTTTCATGTGGCATATGACCGATGTGCATAATTTCAGTCAGACATACTCGTATACCTAAAGTATCTCAAGAGTTACACGTGACTGTAAAGTTAGTGACTTGGAAAACGAATTCAAAATTTATATTTGAGTTAAAATAACTTGCAACAGATTTCAAAAAAATACTTTTGTTGCAAAAAAAAAAAAAAAATCAAGCGGTTGCTGTTTTATGCTAGTTAAATTGCGACAGATTTACGTGGGGTATCGTCATGAAAATGAATAGACAGCAAAATTGTGATGTGATGCAAAGCGCCCTCTTTGACACGAAGCACGCTATTTTATCTTGGTTAGTTTTATTTCAAGAGTGATCACGTTCTTCAAGAGCGGACTGTAACAGGGCACCATCAACTGACATTATACAGCGGCGCCAAGTACAGCATGAGGGCGCTATGGGCACGGGCTTTGTTATGTCCATGTTCGTATTGGTGTCTTCGATCAAGACTAAGTAGTTGACGGCGGCCGCCAACTGCCAATTTTGGCGATATTTTGGGGCGGAATACGAAGAAATTCTCACCACATCACAGGTGGTTTTGCGTGATATTTGGCACAAATATAAGAAAACCAGCCCCAATGAACCTGCATTAAAAGAAATTTAGCGCGACAGATTAAATGATAGAAAACAAAAGGCGGCACGATTTACAGTGCAATTTCACGTAGCGGTCCATCAAGCTTGCTAACTTCGGTTTCAGATTTGACCAATATTAGTGTCACGACTGCGCGACTGATGACGTCACGGATTTCCAAGTCGCTAGTAAAGTCTGTCTCTCTTACTAGTCTTAGTAGTCTTAGTACTTTATGAGGTACATGTACTTAAAAATCGTCTTTGTGTAAATATTATTGTTAATTAGGGTTTGTTTGCCCTTACCCGACGTATGTTCAGGAGTTATTAGGGAGGTTTCGGTCGCATACGGTAAAGGCAAAACGACGACTATTAGTGAATTTTACGTCATCGATTTTGTGCGTACTTGTGGCGTTTACACAATTTTCCCAAGTGTTGTTTTGTTGTTTACACTGATAGCAACGCCTCTACACCTTAGTGAAAAACGGACAGCGAAAGGTGACGATTTTGAGGTTTGGCTAATCGTAGTCGTAATCACTAACCGTGCACACCAAAACCTCACTATTATCACGTGCTTCAAGAGCGGAATGTTATAGGGCGCCATCAACCGACATTAAACAGTGGCGCCTGGTATAGCATGAGGGCTTTGTTATGCCCATGGTCATGTCCATAATTGTGTCTTGAATAAAGACTAGGTAGTTGACGGCGCCCGCCAACTGCCAAAATATTTGCGATAATTTGGGCGGAAAACGAGGAACATCTTACCACAGCAGGGTACATAGTTATTATTTTAACATTTTTGGAACACAAGGTCTGAAATCATGGTTAACTGTTAATTATTTCCTACAAGCCTATATCTTAACTGACTTTTCACGGTTAGGATGAAGTGTAGCCTTCTCTTCGTGTGCTAGACGTTCGGGCGAGGTATCTGGGGGAAACCATAAAAAAAGAACGAAAGAGAGAGAAGCACTGCTCGAGGAGGGGGGGGGGGGGGGGGGGCGGGGGTTGGCAACAGTGACAAATTGTGTTAAACAGAACAAACAATTCGGTTTGACAACGATAATTATCAAGGACGTACAATCTGCAACGCAGAAGCTGTCACACAACGTGAACCTTAACGTGCTCGACTAAGAGACTCGGCGTGAAGTAAAGGACAATACCCAGTCGTCCTTTATATACTTTATTATAGTATGCCAAGAATGCGCATTCATGCATGGTGCGCTCATCCATTACACAATACAACTGTATAGCCTTTATTCGATCGATCATTCTAACGAACAAAACTATATTGTTATGCTATTTCGCTTCGCTCATCCGCATAAAAAGTAGTTTGACTCTAAAGAATGACTCAAATAACACCAGACATTCGATTCAGAGTTTTGTTTTGCATATGGGATGGCCGGGTACCCTCTTGAAATGACAAAGAAAAAAACAGTGAGGTTTGGGGGAAAATCCTCTGATTCTTTACGCGACGTCGTAAATATTTGGCTATTAAAAATTTCACGACAAGTCGTAAAAAATTCACGACTGGGCGTGACAAATTTCACGACTTGGCGTGAATTTTGTCGCCAAAATTGTTCAGCAGCTTCAGGGGTACTTGCTCACCAAGCTAGCGATAGAGGGCGTTTGGCGCCAAGCAGCGATTTTGCGCGCGCCATATGCACTGTCGTGACGGTACGGTGGTACGTTTCGCCCCCTGGCCGACTCGCCCCCTGGCCGACTCACTCCTTGACCGAGACGCCACGGCTAAATCGCCCCTTGACCCAACCGATAAAACTGGACCGATTGCTAAGTATAAATTTATACATGTATTTCATAAAACTAATGTCAAAATGCGCAATACAATAAAAATAATATCAACATAAAATTCAGAAAAAATAATATCAAAATACTGACAAAATACATGTACCACTGTTGATAAGCATTCACGTTTGGCCATTCTGTGTAATCGGGTGAAGAGGCGAGTCGACCAGGGACGACTCGGTCAAGGGACGAGTCATTCGGGGGCGACATGACCTAGTTTGCTGCAATGTACACACTGTTGAACCCCCCAAGCCACTGAAAAATATTTACAACGAAAATTTACGACGTCGCAAAAAAATTCACGACCTAGTCGCGAAAAATTTTCGCGACGTCCCAAAAAAAAAATATTAAGACATCGCGAAAATATTCGCGACGTCGCGAAAAAAATTCACGACGTCGTAAAAATTATTCACGACGTCGCGAAAATTTTCAGAACATCGCGAAAATTATTCACGACGTCGCGAAAATATTCACGACTACAATATGTCCCTCCGGGGCCACCATAACTAAGAGACTCGGCGTGAAGTGAAGGACAATACCCAGTCGTCCTTTATATACTTTATTTATGCATCGTGCGCTTATCCATTACACAATACAACTGTATAGGCTTTGTTCGATCGATCATTCTAACGAACAAAACTATATATGTAACGCGACAATCAAAACGCAAAAACACGTGGCTTGTGGGTGGTCGTACGCGGTAGTCAGATACGACGGTCGTCAGATACGACGGTCATCTTATGAGTAAACAATATTACAGAGGTGAAAACGCGGTCGAGAAAATGCTCGCGTCTTTACAAAGACAAGAAGTGGTGAGTTGTTTTGTTTATTAGCTAATTCGTCCCTCAAGCGCAAATCAATCATTTTCATTTGCGCCTGTGCTCTAATTCGCCCCGCCCCTGCAAACGAATTACAATAATAAATACAATACGTTTGGGGAACACCGTACTTCGATGCAAGCCTAGACGGAAGGCTGTCCCGTGCGGCCCCGTGCACGGACATGCCTCAAGTTTTATGTTCTCGTTGTACTACGTCCAGCGGGTGAACATTCGGCTGAAAAAAAAACAAGTTTTGGTCATTATTAACATCAACATAATGCTTAGGATATCCTGTAAATTATTAATTCTGTAACTTCCGGATTATACCTTACCTCATTGATAGGCCCTACTTCTTGTTAAATTGACATGCAAGGTAGTATCAAGCCGTCGTTCTTGCTTGCGGTGAAAACAGTCAGTGACTCGCTTGAACATACCTGTTCAAGTCACCACGCCCCAAGCATCTCATGCATATGCAATTATTCACTCAAGCTTGACCAACGAAAATACATTTATTAGCTAATTCGTCCCTCAAGCGCAAATAAATCATTTTCATTTGCGCCTGTGCTCTAATTCGCCGCGCCCCTGCAAACGAATTACAATAATAAATACAATACGTTTGGGGAACACCGTACTTCGATGCAAGCGCCAGTGTTCCCCATATCAGTGCATCAAAGAGCGGGCACAAGGGGTGGAAATGAAGTCAAGCATTTAATGTTTATTATCTCTGCAGAGGAAAACCCCTCATTCTTGTGAAGAAATTAATATAGTTATGTTACATATATACGACTAAACGTTATGGTAGCTTCAGCTTTATTTTTATGAAGCGATTTAAATAAAATAACGTGTACCGTGAAAATACACTACTACATCTTTCGATGTCTTAACTTGCAACCTTAAAGTCTACTATCATCTTCATTGATTTAGCTGATTCTTCATACCCATTATGGGGTTTTACACGGATAATTTTCTCTAGACTCTACATCTGTACCCAGGACGTATGTCACCAGAGATGTCAACATCAACACTCTTAGCTTCTTCACTGCAGATATGGAATCAATGAATTGGGCGGACGTTTTCCAGTGTGAACAAGCTGATGTCGCTTACGATTTATTCCTAACCGCTTTTGTTAATATGTACGATTACCATTTTCCATTAGTTACGAGAAAGACCACCAATAAGACGACCAAGCGGCCATGGATTAGCAGCGCCATTATTACTTCCTGTAAGCATAAACACACACTTTACACTAAACGGTTCATACGCAATCCATCAGCAAGCAATGAGCGTCTTTATAAGAATTACAGGAATCGTCTCACATCCATTATTCGCCTTGCTAAACAACGATTCTATGCCCATAAATTTGATCAGTGTAAATTAAACAGCAAAAGTACTTTATGGCGTGAAATAAATAAGATAATCGGCAGAGGCAAAAATAAAAACATCCCCGAGGAATGTTCTGATGGGCAACAAGTTTTCACAAATCCTGTTGATGCTGCAAACTCCTTTAATTCCTACTTTACAAATATCGGTTCTTCCCTCACAAATAACATTCCTTCTACAGACTCACGTTTCACGGACTACATGTACCTTTACGATCCCAACTCCTCGTCTTTTTTTCTAAGTCCAACCACTCCTGCTGAAGTCATTGAAATCGTCAATTCCCTCAGAAGTGATTCTAGCTGCGGTTTTGATGACATCCGTTGTTCTATCGTTAAATCGATCATTACCTTTATTGCTGAACCGCTGGCTCACATTTTCAACCTATCCCTTTCATCAGGCACTGTTCCTGTAAAGTTGAAAGTCGCACGAGTTACACCTGTCTATAAGTCCGGTAACCCAGCACAGATCCATAACTATCGTCCTATTTCTGTTTCTATTTGTGTTTCTCAAAAATTCTTGAAAAAATCGTTCACTTACGCCTATCTAAATTTCTTTCCATTTATAATATTCTTTCTAGTCACCAATTCGGTTTTCGCGATAAACATTCCACGGATATGGCTCTCATCTACCTCACTGATCTCATCTCCAATTCTCTTTCCAATAAACTCTCTACGGTAGGCATATTCATTGATTTATCCAAGGCATTCGACACTATAGATCACAACATTCTTCTCTCTAAACTGAGTTTCTATGGTATCAGAGGACGAGCACTCGAGTGGTTTGAGAACTACCTCACAGACGGACAGCAGTTCACGGTTGTGCATAATGCATCTTCATGCTGAAGCGTCATAACACACGGAGTTCCTCAAGGATCCATTCTTGGTCCCTTGCTGTTCCTCCTCTATATTAACGATCTGAACAATTCCTCTTCTTTGCTTTCCTTTCTATTATTTGCAGATGACACGACCATTATATACTCAAATCCTGACATTCATTCTTTGACACGCATCCTTAATGCTGAGCTCTCCAAGGTCTCATCGTGGTTTAAAGCCAGTAAGCTTTCTCTCAATACCAACAAAACAAAATGCCTTCATTTTACTATAAGCTGCTAGATCTCCTGATCCACTGCCTGTAATATCTATGGATGGTACAGTCATCTCCTACTCCCATAGCACTAAATTACTAGGTGTAGTAATTAATGATCGTCTTACCTGGAGTGACCACATAACTTCCATTACTGAAATTATTTCCCGTAATACAGGTGTCTTATGCAAGCTTCGAGCCTTTCCCCCACCCAACACCCTTTTTACCCTGTATAATACACTAATATTGTATGGGCACGATCTCTTAACGTTATGCAGAAGCGAGCCATCAGACTGTGCACATTTTCTCGTCCACATGACCACACTGCACCTTTATTTGCCAAACTTCATACTCTTGCACTTACTGACATAAATAAACTCCAAACAGGTATTTTCATGTATAGGTACACTTACAAACTTCTTCCTCGTGTGTTTTCGATTTTTTTGCTCCGTACATACATGTAATGTTCACGTGTATAGCACACGTTCTAGAAATAACTTGTATATACCATTCACCCGCACATCCTATTTATTAACACTCTGCGCTACACTGGTCCTCGTCTGTGGAACATGCTAGATACAGCTATAAAAACAAAGTCGTCTGTGGGCAGTTTCAAATATGCCTTTAAACACTATCTCATCTCCTGTTATGTAACATAGTCTTCCCTTTACTCTCATCCAAACTTTCTTCTCATCTTCATTGCATTTACGTTTATTTTTGGGATTTATCCATATAGTTTTGCTGCTTTTCCCATTGCATGGCAAATGCTGGCATACCAGTTTATTATTCAGTTGGTCCTTCTGCGCTTGATTATTTTGCTAAGTATGTGCATTTTAATGATTGTTGATTGTATAACCACTTAGTCAGAGCTAGACACTTTTAACTAATCAATATTATTTTGTCATTTTGTTTATCTCGATAACTCAAATAACCTTGATTAACCTGCATATTTTCCTGTTTTGTTGATTTCTACATTTGATTACATCCCATTTATTTATTTAATTATGTGTAACCCTATTATACAGGGTGTATCAAAAAAAAGGAAACCCAACTTAAAATAGTCATTGTGGCAAAACTATACACTTTACAGCAGAAACTATGGTATCATCTAAAAGTAGACGACAAATGCTTTCCGACGATACTTCATTCATACATTTTCGGTTATGCATCGCTGACCAGCAGTGTGTTGGAATTTAGGTCAATTTTTGGAGGTGGCTCACTCTGATATGCAACAAAATTAACACTGACTCGTGTTTTTTTTTCTGAAATTTTATTCAAGAAATTCCCAAACACGTTTAACTTGTTTCACTGTCCAATGCCCTCCACATGCCCCCCCCCCCTCTCAATTGCTGCCGTACGGGGGGGGGGGTGGGAGGGGGGGGGGAGGGGTGGGAGGGGGGGGGGGGGGGGGGAGGGGTGGGAGGGGGGGGGGGGGGAGGGGTGGGGGAAACAATTGATAGGTGCATTACACCCAAATCAATTATGAAAGGAGCCACGTTGATTTCATTGACTTGGAAAGTGAGCCACGTCGAATAATTGACCTAAATTTCAAAACGCTGGTGCTCAGTGATGCGTAATCGTAAATTAATGTGTGAGGTATCACCGGAAAGCATTTGTTGTCTACTTTTGGATGGTAACATGGTTATTGCTAGAAAATGTATATCTTTGCCACAGTAGCTAGTTAAAGTTGGGTTTCCTTTTTTTTGGATACACCCTGTATGTTTGTCCGATTGTTTGTCGGTCTTATGTAAGTCTTTGTTTCCTTGTTAAGGGCATCGCCATATAAGCTGTATTGCTTCGGCAGATGCCCCCATAGTGCCACCCATATTATCTGTTTTTGTTTCTCATAGATGTAATAAATGTACAGTTTAATGGCATTATGGAAATAAAAGTTGATTGATTGATTGATTGAGATGGTTACAGTCCTAAATTTGAAGAAACAGATAATCTATTCTCCACATATTCTTTGTCATAGCCGTCTTTGGCGTTCTCTGAGCGCCACCTTCCATGTTTTTTAAACAGTCGGTCTGGTACCCCGACGCTCGCTGCTGCTGTAGCTCCTCCTGCCCGGAGACTATGTAACCCAAAACACTTTGGGTTTACCCCTATTGCTGATAAGGCATCTTTGAGAATACCGAGACACCTTGAATAAGAGAGGTGTTGATCAGCCGATCTCAACTTGTATGTGTTTGACGATTTACAGTAATTCATGGGTCTGAACAGAAAACCTTCGTTTGTCTCATCGTTTAAATTAGCAAGATCAAGGTATTTCCGTAACATACTTACGGGACAAGTGGGGGAATATATAGCTGCAATGAGCACCCAAGCTCCTTGGCCATATGAGTCTGTTTTACTTCTAGAGACAACAATATAACCATGAGAAACAAACAATTTTACATCGCACTTTCGTAGATTAATTAATTCGCTACGACGGAAAAGACCTGCATAGGATAGCAACAGCCTGGCATTGTGCAAAGGCGAATATTCATGAGGTTGGTTGAAGAATCAAACTTTTCAACAATATTTTTCAACATATCAGGTGTGACCGGTTCCTTTTTTACCACTGGTTTTGATAGTCTCCTCCTTAGGACTTGCAGAACATTGGATAGGAAGTTACTATTGCATGGGTTGCGGTTACAGTTTGGTGTACAGTCGTGTTTCCATTTAATGCTGTAAAAAGCCGTTTCAATTCTTGAAAACGGTGCGTTATACAAGTGGATGAAGTAACGGCTAATGTTCGCCTCTTCTGCTGGAATTGCAGATACTCTAACTGAGTTACACCAAGTTTGCCAATCAGAAAACCCTCTTTCATACTTATAGACAGTGTTGGGTGCCCTAGATGACTTCAATATCTCTTCCAGTGTAGACTGATAGTTATGATCATTTTGGAACCTGTAAGGTGAAAAGAAAATGGTAATCTCATTAAGTTATACGCTAAAGACTTACATCATGTGACTTGAGTTACCAATAGGGCCAAACAGCTTGCTTCTTTTTCTGTTTACCATGCCACTCGGCTATCTGGTCGTCATGCGACTGCTTTGTATAATTGCCATGCGGCTTTCGTATTTCACAGTACGTTTTCTTTCCGCTAAAATGAGCAATTTATACTACTTGTGGTTTCTTTAACAAAGCAGACTACTCGTATGCGATTAGTTTTAAAGCTAGTATCTAACTTCTTAATAAAGGCGAACCAAATATAGTTTTTGTGTTCCTCCCTTGAACGAAAATTCTGGTGGGGTTAGAAAATGTCATTATATGCTTTACCATAAAATTAAATGCATTTTGTTTTGAGAACAGGAGCGGCCAAAAAGGTGCCGAAGGCCACGAAGGCACAATCAAGGTGCCAAAGGCACGGCATGATTTTACATGTTTTAGTACGTCGCCTACCAAGTAAGTGGGAGGGACAAGCCAATTTTTGTCCCCACTCTAGTTACAGGCAAAGGCATCAACTTGCTTTGTTCCGGGAACCCAATATTTGGAGTTAAATTTACGAAGTTTAGCGTTGTGATCGTCTGCAAATCGGTCTACTGTGTGTAGCCCCCACAAACTATCAATGAACCTAAAGTATTCGGGAGACACTCCCCAATCATCAAACTCTACTTCGCGGCTTATCGAGTCCGCTCTATAGAATTGCTATCTCTCGGCACCCACTGCACTTTTAGGTGTACGGAATGCTCCTTACACAGTTTGGATATGTCTAGACTTATGAGAAGTAATTCTTCTGACATGCTACATTTGTTTATCACCGAAACAACTCCTGTGTTATCTGTGAATAATGTTACTACTTTGCCATCAAGTTTCGGTGCAAAAGCTTGCAGGCTGAACAGTACTGCCATTACTTCTCTCCAGGTGGAGCTTTTCTTTTACTTTTGTTCATGCGGATCCCAGTTTCTGTTTGCAATCATCTCACCATTGCTCGTCGTGATCGTCCAGGCACCACAAGCTACGTTACTTGCATCTGTGTAAACAAGGACCTGTGGGAGAGAATATTCGTTTATAATTCGTTTATTCAGATTCCTTATTTCCGTTTACCAAAACACTAATTCCTCTGTGAGCTTGCTGTTACCTTTTAGTTTATACTGATCCCAATGTATTCTATTGGCTATTCCCAACTGTAGAAACCTACTCCTGAGTTGGGAAATGTTTCCGACTACTGGGATTAAGGATATTGTAGCGAAATGGTAGTCTTGGTGCTTTGAGCTTTGTGCGTTTGGCGCTCCGTACCGTTGTTCGACGTGCTGTCGAGAGAGGGCGTGCGGTGGATTCGTCCGCAGCTCTATATTTATGTAGTGTTTTGGCGCGCGCGTGGGCAGTTGCTGATAGCGTCCACAGAGTCAACATCTATAGGTCAGTGTTGTTGGCGAGGCGTACAGTCAGCGTCGTTGTTTGTGGGCGAGGATTGCAAGCGGGGCAGGCAACTCGTAATTGTTGGAACGTGTAGTGTGGAACCTCATCGGTAAGTCTGAAACCACCACATTCTTGGCCGCGGAGCTATGTCCGTTGGTTGAGACAGTTTGAAAGCCAAATTGCATGTCGGAAAAGTCACAGAAGACTTCAGAGTATATGGCGCTAAGCAGGTTCATTTAGCCAGAGCACTTGGGTTCCATTTTGTACCGACCCTTACCTAAATAATAGTCGTTTGTTGGTGGATTTATATGACGAACCTATCCGTTGAAGATTCTCCTTAACGAACCCCCATAACTTGATCAGGTATCTTTCTTAAGTGAGACGAAGGATTTCCCCTAAGGAACCAACTTAAGTGAGACGAAGGATGTCCCTTAAAGGGCCTGTGACATGCTAAACAACTTTTTGCCTAATCTTTGCTTCATATGAAGGATCACTTGTTCAGCAAGACATGCTATTGTTTGGATGTAACATTTTAAAAAGATAGCCAGTTTCAACTTTGAAGATTTCATTGCGATAAACCACAGACAGAGGGCGCTGTTTGGAGTGCATCACGTAAGGAAGACAAAAGGCAAAAGTTAAGAAAAAACATAAGACTTCAAGTTGTACTTGTGGCAAATTGCTGCAGTTTCGTCAAGGCTTACAACAGGAAACATGTAGAACAAACTCAAACACTCGTGGATAACAAAAGTTCCAGGAAGTTTTAGAAAAAAGTGGAATCTTTTGTGCACAGTTGAATGTGATTTTCCTGTGTTTGCCTCTTGTGACATCGTGACCTTGGTCATGAATATGCATATTTTCATTATCATAAAAACTTAAAACCTTTGTTTTAACTCCAAATGGGATTTTTATGAATGTAACTGAGTATATTGGATTTATAGCATAGATTTCATTGATAAAAATCCCAAATAAGGGGCCCTTTAAGGAACCAACTTAAATACAAGAACAAGGATCTCCTTACTAAGACCATTAAACGAGGAATAAAAGGTCCCAGGTGGACCAACTGTTGATCGTTTACCTTGGTGGCTTCCTTGCCTCTACTGTGAGTCGTGTTTGTCACCCCAGCCATTTGTACCGGTGTGGATCGTTACGCGCGAGTTTACTCTACACCAACCGTCGTCTAGGTAGAGTACAAGGAAAAATCCCTTTTCACGCCAGTGTTGTACTAACGGTCTTAAATACTTGGTGAAAATGTAAGGTGCAGTGGATAAGCCGAACGGCAATACCGAAAAACAATAATACCTTGTGATGTTATCTGTTGACCACGAAAAACCAAGAAATTTACAGTGATCGGGAAAAATTTCAATGTGGTGATATCCTGACTTTAAATCGAAAGAAAACATGAAATCACCCTTTTCTAAAAAGGCAACTGCTACATTCTAGTCATCTAAGCTTATTTTGTCCTACCAGAGAAACTGGTTAGTATACCTCAAGTCTAGAGTTAGTCGTTTTTTGCCTGAACTGTGGACGGACACTGTCAGAGGGTTCACCACATGTGGTATATCTGGGCATTGCACAATAACCCTTTCTTTAAAAGGTTTGATATGGCCTATGTTACAAACGAAGAGTGTTCGAGTGCCAGAGTTATTGTTTTGCATCAGTTTTTGGGGGTGGAGTTGAAACAAATGGAGTTTATAAAAAAATTTGATAACGTCTAGAACCGAGTGGATATGCATTTATCTGTTCCCAGAACTTTATAGCGGCTTTCATTCTACCCTTAACTATGGGTTCAGAGCTACCTTGTTCATATTCATGATAGTTGTGGCTATACAAATCAAAGTCATACCCCAAATCCTGGGGTTTGTTGTCAAACCAGTCTTCCAGTTGTTCATCGTTAGGCCTATTAATAGTGGGCGTTTCCGGATACATCTTTTCCTGATCCCGATGCGTGTTTACCACAATTTCTGCGCCAGTGACCGGATTTTCCGCAGGCGAAACAAATATCTGTGGGTTTCGGGAGTGGTCCCCAAGCGGTTGTTGTAGCCCCAGCGCCGAATCTACGTTAGCCATGATAGCCGCGAAAAGGGTCAGCAGTAGGAGTGGAAGGAGTGAGTGCCTGCGTGGCCGTCTGCCGTGGGCGTTTGACCATGCCGGTACTACCTTTTTTGGCTGTACGTTTCTTGTGTAATGCACGTGCTTGGGCTTGTCTAATTCGCTTTTCATCTTCAGAGTCGCTTGCAAGTTCATCACTTAGGCTAAGTACTCCTCCACTGCCGTCCCACCTGTAAAGGATCATATATTTAAGACGAAACGACAATTACATATAGGTATATACTATAAACAAGAAATTCAGGATTGGTAGCCCAGTAACTTGTTAGTAAGAATAAAAAGTGTACAAAACCTATGGCAGATAGGGTTCTCGTACTAATTTGTAACCAACGGCGAACAAATATGATGGCACGTTAGGAATTGTTATAACATTAGAAACAGTTTCATAGGGTCCTTCATGTGTGTCCTTATACTATATTCTAACCGTAATATACGATTTCGTGACCGTCACGAGCAAAATTGGATCACGATGAAATGTTAGGTAATTGTATACGTATAGGGTTCTAGTCATACTAACCATACTAACCTGCGTCAGATTTATCTGCTATTCTTATTAATTTGTTGCGTTTCTTCAGGCTTTTTACAGCTTCCGCAATCTCGGACTTTGTGGTATGGTATTCACCAGACTCTAATGTTGATGAAGCACTCTCAACTTTTTCCAACACTTCGGTGTTAAATTCGAGTTGTGACTTGTTACCTTTGAATCGGAAATTCAATTCTAAACTTTCTTTATCTGTTGTACTTGTTCAACGGTAGTTTTCTGCTTTTTGTCCGTTTCTTCTCGAAATTTGCTTAACGAGGAGTCTAAATACCCTTTAAAATCTAGCAAAGTCTCTTTGATAGTATTTCCTACTATACTAGCGGAGACGGGGGATCCTTCTTGAGCTCAAGAAGGGCCGGGTGTCTCGTAGTCTTGTGTAGACATTGTTCACGAAATCGTGGAATTGGAGCAAATAATCAAGCCGTCGTTCTTGCTTGCGGTGAAAACAGTCAGTGACTCACTTGAACATACCTGTTCAACTCACCACGCCCCAAGCATCTCATGCATATGCAATAATTCACTCAAGCTTGACAAACGAAAATACATTAGTGTGGTACTCAAAGGACGTATGAAATATGATTTTTATTACATAAAACTATAGTACAGTATGTGTTTAACACATTTCAATCAATTTCAGAGAATTTGATAGTAAAGTTTTGGTGTAATTGCAAGTTTTCTATTTTTATGCTAATGACTTCCATATTCATGAGCAAAGCGGTGATGTCATCTCAGGACAACAGAGGAATTCTCCATAGACTTGTGTACAAATGTTGGTGTTATTTTCAGTGACTTCTTGATATCATGAACTGTATCAGTGGGGTACTGTTACTGTTTGAAATGTAATGTTCTTTCTTTGTTTTTCAACTGTGGGTTCCCTCCATGACTAGCTTTAAACAGCGCCCTCACCTGTCATGACAATTTTGAAGTAAAAAAAATGTCTCCTATTTCTGAAAAAAACAAAAATTGAGTTTGCCTCTTTGTCTGCAGCAGTTTGATCTTTTGATTTGTGCATAAAACCAGCTTGTTGTTAATTTTCACTTCACAAATCCTTCAAGGTGCACAGGCAAAAATGGATTCGTTACTGAAAGGGTTAACGTGGAGATGCGTTGCTTAGCAACAGCACCCTGAACATATGCGATGAATAGCAATGACGGTGTGTATTGTTTGTAATTTTCTTCACGGTTTCCAACTCGCATCCGGGTGAAAACCATCCGTGAAACTACTCATTTCAGTTCGGATTTACATCACCTTTTACACGTCACTAGCGCGTGTCTACGACGTTGGGGGCGCTCTTGTCAAAACACAATCGTGACTTTAGTTTCAGAAGAGAACCGACGTGTGACGTCGTTTTCAATGGCTCTAAACATTAGGTAAAGCCTCTACAGCATAAATACATGAAAATGTTTCCGTTATTTTAGTGAAGAGCCATCAGCTTGAAACTCTCAAAAGGTGACGTACGTGTATTTATTTTGGCTCTCTAGCAAGCAATGACAATGTTCACAAATTTGGCAGCAAGACGCAACACCACACGCCCTCTCCCTCCCCCGTCGCGATAACCACTACGATGTGACCCAACACCGATGATTAAAGGCCATATTGCGTAGTTTGGCATGATAACGTTCAGGTTGAAAGATCAGTTGTACTGCATGCGTGGCGAAATCTCGACTTCGAACTCGGAGTTTATTTACACAGTGATTTATTATAGCCATTTCCATGAGAGTCGTTCAATTCAATCGAATAATTATCCCCAATTGCATGACCGGTTTATGATCGAAACTCGTGAGGAGTGGACTGGGAGCTGTGTGACAGTGGCAACTGGGCCTAACTTACTCGCCAGTTAATGAGAGGTTAGCTATTTTTATTGCATGAAACCGTAGCTTGATTGCAGGAAACCGCAGCTTATTTTTATAGATTTGAACAGAATATACAAACTGCACATTTATTATAACTAGTGCTGTAACAAAGATGGCAAGTTCGGGTTCGGTTTTGTTGGGCAAAAATTCGAAAGTGGCAATAAGCTCCGCCCTAAGATTTGCATATGCAAATTTGACTCAAAATTCGGTCCGGTTCGATTCGGAAGTGTCATGTTTGGGAAAAATCTCGTTCGGTTCGTCCGTTCTGTTACATCATTAATTCTAACCGAGGTTCGTCGCCCAAAGTATAGACTCGGACACCATAAACAGTACGTTTGGATCGTTCTGAGCTGTCAAAGACAAACGTTGCGCGTTTTTTTTGCGGTTTAATGTTTATTGTCACGGGTATTGTGGCATATATCCTATAACCAGCCAACTGAAGTAGAGGGCGCTATCGGGTGTTTCTTGCCGAATTGAGATCCGTGTTTCCAGAAAAAAAAATGAGGAATGTTTTTATTTTAATTCTATGGAAATAAAAGCTTATTGTAACAACACATGGTAAAGTTTTAGCGATTTTAGTTCAGCGCCGTCAACATATTATCGATGCCCTAATTACTTCGACTTTGTATTGTAAAGGACTACGTCACGCTGTTTGTCATTCGAAATCGTCGTTCCAAAAAAGCGTTAAGGGTAATTCCCAAAATTAGGGGTCCAAAATGTTTCAAAAATCACCACTTATGACCACAAATACTCAGTAATGGAGTGTGGCCTGTGATTGTAGGGGGCAGCATAATTTTCTTCAATATTTTGTTTTCTGATCCCTGAAAAAATATTAAAAACAAAAGACTATAAAGGCTAATAATTTGTTCCATGGTATTGAATAGGAGTTTGGTGTCCAGGGTTACATGTACCTACGCCAATAAAAATTAGCTGTATAATGAGTTTACATTAACCTTGGTGCCATATCTACACACAAACATTAAATTTAAGTGGCATTTGTTCAAATAAAAATTATTATTTTCTACTGGGAAACCACTTTCCATCATTAAAAACACTTGGAAATCTTAAAAAGCATGTCACACTTTTGGACCCCTAATTTTGGGAATTACGCTTGAGCATTATGAGTGCTCTTTGCCCATTGTGCACACAATATGAAATAGAAATCAATCGCTTACAACTTGATGAGAACTGTTTCCAAGAAATGGGTTCGCGAAATTTATCGACTATTCAGAATATTGATGACGGCGGCCAATAAAATCAAAGTTTCGCCGATCTGGCAGAGAATGTAGTTTAGATAACCGCACAAAGGCCTGGGTAGATATTCTTTATATATTTAACTGTGAACCGTTTAACAAAAAACAAAAATCAAATGTTGTCTTTCGTTTCATTTATTTGTTCCGGTCCTCTTGATTAGTACGTCAGCAAAGAAAACTATTTACAAATTTGTTATCAAAGTTATCACTTAAATCACGAGATCTGTGTCCTTTTATCTGTAAGGTCAAAGTTTACGTATTGGTTTGTGTCACAATTTCAGAGGTGTATTGCCAAATTATTGTACTCGTTCACTCGTGATCAGAGAAAATGCACGCCACATGATCATTATATACCAGGAAAATGCGTACTTTATTTATTTTACTCAGCGATCGGTAAGCAAAGTTTAATGTGTTTGTCCGGAATTTCCGGTCGTGTGACTATAATAATAATAATAATAATTGTAAGAACTCTGGATGCCGCAATAGGGCGACATTTCGGGAAGACTCTCCCCGGGGACCACCGAAATTTCGGCAAGAATCACTCAAATTGACACCCTATTTTTTTACCCAAAGCTTCCAAAAATGGTTCCAGACCAAAGAGAAACAGCTCTAGTCCTAATAAAAATGTTTTTTGACCTAAACAAAAAAATGGTTTTTGACCTAAAAAAATGATTAAAAAAAACCCAAATATTAGGGCGACACCAAAATGTCGCCCTATTGAGCATGTCGCCCTAATATAGCTTTTTTACACACAAAATGTCTATCCTAGCATTAATAGTTTTTAGTTCTTATATAGCGTGTTACATCATCAAAAATAATCTCAATAACAGGGTAACCGGAATTACCAGTTTAGTTGCGGGACAATTGCTTGGTTTGTATTTCCCGAATGAAGTTACTAACAAAGTTTATTCTCCGAAGTTGGACAGGTACGTATTTCCCCCTTTTTGGCTCTTTGTCTAAACAAGTTACCCCGGTTTGCACACTATATATTATTTCAGTCCGTGTAGTTTAGTTTACTTTGGAATTGGCACTGAACTCACCAACTTAACAACAACTTACCAAATTAACCTAAAACGAATGCAGCACAGATTAATGTAAGTTAAAGCAGGGAGTACCGGTATACAAGAAAATTTGCGGAAGCTCCTGTCGTTTGAGTAGGTCCTGTCGTTTGGGTATAGGTCCTGTCGTTTTTAGACTTATTTCAAATCTGACATCGTGTATAATGTAGCATTTATGCATAGGGTATACGTCCCATAATTGGTGAAGTATAAGCGATCTCATACTTGAAATAAGTCTAAAAAAGACAGGACCTACCCCCCTAGTGGATGTCTGCAAATTTTCTTACAGGTGCCCCCTCAGCTGGTTAAAGTGAATACAGCCTCTGATGCGCCAGCAAGATCATGCACATAATGTAGCTAACAAAAGTCGCGCTCTATGTACAAAAAGTTAAGAAATGCTGTTACTAACAAAGTCAGACAAAAAGAAAAGCGAATATTTCACTTCAGCAATTATTTTAGGAAAATAAGGATAACTCATCACTCTTGTGGAAGAAACTTAAAGAAGTCCTTCCCAATAAACAAAAATGTGTCCCGAGTTCAATCATCTCCTCAAACGGAGAATATGTTGATGACCCTACCGATATCGCAAACAATTTCAATGAATATTTTTCAACAATTGGTGTACGTATGGCCGCTGAGAATCACACAAGTTCAAATGAGGCAAATGATTCTCACGACCATTCTCTTGCTTCTTCACCAGATTACGTTCTCTCCCTATTATCTCAGAAGAGTTTGTTCAAAAGCAAATTGCGTCTTTGTCGGTTGGAAAAGCAACAGGCCCAGATAGTATTAGCATTAATATATGATTAAAATGGCTACGCCTTTTATTACTAAGTCTTTAATGCATATATTTAACCTCTCGATAAGAAATGAACAGTATCCCAAGGCATGGAAACATGCTTCAGTTACACCTATTCATAAAGGAGGCGTGCAACGCATGTAATTACCGACCTATCAATCTTGCCGATTATCTCTAAAATCCTAGAAAGATGGATACACTCAAACATGTACTCGTACCTCGATGAAAACAATTTCATTCCCGTTTGTCAATCTGGATTTCGGCCTCTGCACTAAATTTATAAACAGACAGTACACTAAACGATTTAATAAACAAGTGTCTTCAAGCTATGGATCACGGGAGAATGACCGGAACAGTTTTCCTAGATCTCAGTGAGGCATTTGACTGCGTTGACCATAACATTCTTTTAGAAAAACTAGAAAACCTGAACATGTCGATTTCGGTAATAAACTGGTTTAAGTCCTATCTCAGTGATCGCAGTCAAACCGTTAATATTAGTAAACATATGTCAAAATCATTGCCTATAAGTGTCGGTGTACCACAAGGATCAATTCTGGGCCCATTGTTGTTTATCATATATACATGCATATGACCTGTAATCCGAAAAGTGTAAGTTATATATGTATGCCGATGACTCAACACTAACTTGCAGTTCCGAAAGCATTGTCGAAATTGAAACCATGGAGCTATAAAAAGGTTGAAACTAGCCTTAACAAGTCATTAGACATGATTCATCGGTGGTCCGTTAAAAATAAAATCAAAGTTAATGCCAGTAAAACTACATGCATGCTCATTGGCTCAAAGAAAAAGATAAGCGCGCATGAGCTCAGAGTACACATTAATAATAATCAAGTGCATAACGTTAAATCGTTTAAATGCTTGGGTGTTATCATTGACGAAACTTTAAGTTGGAACCAACATGTCGAATATGTAAAGAAGAAAGTTTTCTCGAAATTAGCTATGTTAAAAAGATTTCGGGACTTTGTAACTCAGAAGCACATGCACACCCTTATGTTAAGTTTAGTCATGCCTAGTCCAGATTATTGTTGCACAGTATGGGGTGATCGTTACGCATCTCATAACACTGTATTGAACAAATGCCTCAAACGTGCAGCCAGAATAAAACTGAACTCCATCAGCTGACATGTTTAAAAAGCTCGACTGGCTTGCCTATCCAGACAGAGTTAAATACAAGAAAGCTACATTTGTCTTTAAAAGCATCAATTCCTTGGCCCCGCAATATGGCAAGTCTATTTACACCATACGTACAAACTTGAGAAACTCGTCAATCTGCCGAAAATTCTGTTTGCACAAAAGGAGTCTTTTGGAACAGCCTTAGTGCACACCTTAGAACTATGTCTTCTTTGAGCTCATTCAAATCGGCACTTCGCCAAACATATACATAATATTCACATGATCAACTTCAAGGGAGAAATGCTAATTTACGGAGTCGTTTGACTTGGTTGCCATAAAACTTTTAATTTTGGAGCCGGAAGGGAATTTTCCCATTTTTTTCTCTTAAAAGGGGTTTTTGCAGCTTTTTCGCCCTAATTAGCGTAAATTTCAGTGTCACGTGCACGTATAATATTTCTTGTGATGTTGTTCTTCTGTAACCATTAGTTTTGTCAAATTGTGCGAGTGTTGATGTTTTGTGAATTTTTGATATTGTAGTTGTATCTTATTCCAGTTTGTTTGTGATTGTGAAGTTGTTCAATTTAGTATATTTGTTTTATGAGTGTTTGCAGGGCCCCAATGGAAACCAGTTTTTGTAAACTGTTTGGGCACACCCTGTGTAAATAAATGGAATAAATAAATAAATAAATAAATGTACTAATGTTTGGGTTCGCTACGAAAAACTATGTTTTTTTTAAAAATACCAACTTGGCTTGTCATTATAATCTAATGTACTAAAGTTGGTAAGCTTTCGTGATCAATATACCGAGATAATGTCAAACGGATTTGGTTGACAAAACATACGTCGGTGGATTTACGATTATTAGTAGGGATGTGCGTGAAGTGAGATGGGTGCTGGTACGGCCAGGAACATCGTGCATTAACTTGATCAATACTGTTTCCGCTGTTTAAATCATTGTCAGATTAATAATTAATTACATGTACATCCATTTCCGGGACCACCAGTTGTTTATAAATACCAGCTTAAGATTAATTTTAGTTCGTACAACCAGGTAGTTCTAGGCCTAGAACTGTCTACCCCTCAAACCCCGCATTTGTTTGTCTTATGATTCAAACAAAAAGTGCCTGCGGAGTATTTTAATTTAATCTTTCGACTGAGCTCATTTCGTAATGGGTTTTTCCAAATATTGCACTGTCGGGATCACGTGGCACTTCTTTATTGACGGTAGACCATCTGTATCAAGCTACATGTAGCCAAACGTGTGTAAATAAAATAAATAATGCGGTTTCGACCTATCCTGAGATCTCAGGGAATTTCTACTCTGCAAAGCGACGTGACAATACCCTGAGGAAATACACGCAAATCTGTGGAGCGAGCCGGCTGTTGTCTTGAGCCAACTCACGCCCGAGTCATTTTGATGTAATTTAATCAATTCGGTCATGTTATGCCGAAAAGAAACAATTTCTATACTTTCCAGAAATTGTATTGGGTTCCGTTCCTTATGACTGTCCCATTCCTACCAAACTTTCAAACGACGAACCTTATTTACTCCGCAGTTTTCAAATTAATAACAGAAATGCATGCTGACGAATGTAATGGAAGGGATTCCCCAATATGCTTTAAATAGCAGCCAATCGCCGACGCGGACAACGGCCAGCATTACCGAGTACATGTATCACGTGCATGCACGGTGTTTACAATCTGCGCGCGTTACATTTGAATGCCTGCAATCGTGCTACAATGCACTGCAAGCGTCCTGATTGGTCCAGCAGAGGCGACAAGATTTATGTCGCTAGTCCCACCGCCAAATGGGGCCTTTTTCAACAGGGCCACTGTACGCAGGAGTTAGGGAGTGCGTTAAAGGGGCACTGTTGCAAGAGGATGGTTTCGACCAAGTATTTTTGTTGCCAAAAAACTCATTTGTTTGGCCTGTTTTCGTGTTTCTGTGTAATTACTAATTTCTCTATACTGGTCAATTTTTTCAGTCACAGAGCGAAAAAGTTACTCGTTATATTTTCAAAATTCACGATAGCGTCACGAACATTTTATATGTCCATGGCCGCGAAAATCCGGCCCTGAATGTTCCAACGTATGCGCCTTTCTCACTTTCATATCTTTTTGCAGGTCAATTTCAGCTGAGTGATTTAGAACACCACGTGACAATCGGTTTACCGGACGTAGCTGATATCTCCGGTACCGTCACGGCCAACCTCTACTTGCATAAAGGCCAGTCACAAGCCTGCTCTTAACTACAACAGACAGGTTTATTTTAAGTTTCAAAAAGAAGGCTTCCTTACTCCGTCATTATGACGTCATCTTTGCGAAGGATTATCCTCTGGGTGACGGTATGCGCGGAGATTCTAGCCGTTGCGGGAGTTTCGTTCAGTGATCCGGACGGTGAGTTTGCTAATTAGCCCGTTTTAAGTGTATAATCCTTGATTAAAAGATCTTGTTATAGGGTGAGATAAAAACTATATGGTATTCATCGAGATTTTAACCCAAGACCTCTGACATACCGGGCAGATGCTACAGGCTGAGCTATGAGGCACAGTAATTTGTATACCAAAGGTTTCCCCAAGACATCTAACATACCGGTCAGATGCTCTACCAGCAGAGCTATGAGGCACAGTGGTATACTGCCTCAGGTTTTCCCTAATACATCTGACACACCGGGCAGATACTCTACCATGCAGTCGAGCTATGACTATAAGTATAAGTCGCGGTGGTATACTCCGTCACGTTTTATCAGCGACCCCAACTTTTGCTCGACCTAATCTTTTGCTCGACCTAATCTTTTGCTCGACCTAATCTTCATTAAGTGTAGATTTAGATTTGATGAAAACAAAAACGGGGAAAATTCAGTTTTATGGCGACAATCTCACATTTTCAGCTATCTGACGCGAAGTCCATCCGCATATTAATCTTCGTGTGACTTACCAAGTAGTTACTTGGCCACTTTGGTTCAAAATCTTCGATGGGAAAAAGTTAACTGCATTTACCTGTCCATTTTCTTGTATAATTTTCTAGGTATAATTTCTCTATTTTACACCCACACACCAATCAACATTCGCTCGGGGGATTTCACTACGAAGAATAATTTTGTAATAAAAATGGTTTGCAATCCCACTTTTGATTTTCGCAGCCTAAAATGTAACATTTCGTTTTCCACCCGCTTAAGTGGTGTTCCCATTGGACTATTTTTGGTTAAACTCCCGTGGTTGTGCGGGAGAGTAGCAAAATTTAGTCCAATGGGGACGCACGGAGAATTAGCGTCCCTGTAAAGTTACCGCGACCACGATGTAAAACTTACAGGGTAAAAGAGTCCGCGGAAACTTTCCGCTCAGCCGCGGGAGTTTTACAGGGCCCTCGAAAAGTCCAATGGGAACAGCGCCGCCCTGTAGAACTACCGCTACCGCTGTGTAAAATGCCAAATGGATGACGTCACTTCCTGCATTGTGCAATCCCACCACACATTGCGCGAAAATTCTTGTTCCGTTATTATGTACTGTACATGCCATGTACGTACGTACGCACGTGTTTTTTTCATGCTCATTTCTTCGCAAATATAATGGCAAGTTTAATAGAAGTTGTTCGAAATTTGATTGGGTTTCCTGAAAACGAAACTCCTGTTAGGTCAAAGGTTATGTAAACTACGCCCTCAATTGACCACATATGGCCAGCCAAATAGCTAAATTTTCCGCTCGCGTCGTGTAAAATATATGGTAGTAGGAACGCACGGGAGATTTACAGGAAGAAATGTTTACAGGGAGTCGCGGAAAGTTCCCGCGAGGGCGCGTAAAAAGAAGTCCAATGGGAACGCGCCTTTAGTTATTCAAAAATCAAAACTCACAAGATTAAGAATTGCAAACGGAAGTGGTTGTGAGGATGTTGCATGTGGCCTTGTACTTAGACAGACATGTTCAGCTTCTCAAACTCAGCTTAACTTCCTGACGCAGCGCATGGAATCTGTAAGAGATTGCTAAGTGCTCTGTCTACCTTGAACTTACTTTCAACCCCTAAAACGGGCAAAATCCGAGTAAACGAAACGCCCGAATGTTAAAGACGGATTATACAGGATTGGAAGAAAGTTACATACGGTGTGATCGCGGATTGTGTGTGATAAAAACCAACCTGTGTATAAGTCAGCTCAGTACTTCATTGCGAGAAAACAATAAAAACTGCCTGTGCTTTCAAGAAATTGTGCAATGCCACTGTCCTATTACGCCAGGTATACGGCTTATGATCACTTTCCATAAACTGGTGTCTGATTTCAGGAGGCAGCCCAAATAAACGTGTAGGTTACGGAACAAACATTTATGTCTCGTCGTACCGGATGTTCTAAAATTTTCAGGGCAATTTCCAGTTAATAAAATTTTACAAGCATAACACACATTTTATACTGTTTTGTTGGCTGTTAAACTAACTACCCGTATGCTTTAGCGCTTTCTTTATACATATACATTTTGAGACGATACTTCCGAACTAAAATAAACCCGCCTTAAAAGCTCTATAAATACGAAAGTAGGTGATTTATAACCCTTTCAGTACCATGCATGAACCCACAGATTTGCCTTTCACAACCACAGTGTTGAAGTCGGCATTGGCTGCTCTGTACCAAAGCATTTTTAGAAATTTACCTGTATGGCGCCTCTTTAATACAGGGCAGTGCCTGGAAAGGTGTTTATCTGCATGCAGGCAAATTAATTGAGATGACTGTGCAAGCATTCTGCTACACTGTTAAAAAAAATCTCTGTTCATTTACAGTACATTCATATGTCAATTGGCATTACATAGCGTACTGTTTTTAAACAGTACATTCTACTTTTTTGTTTTATCTGTTTGCATACAGTAGACTCTACTGTTATTTGGAATTGTAAATTTACAGAAGATTCTTCTGTTTTTCAACAGACGACTAAGTGATCGTTTTGTGCATGGTTTTGTTCTTTAACAAAGCCTTCTGTACAGAAACAATTTTATGTAACTGAACGAAGCAGTCCAGGTTATTGACGACTGTTTCTTGTTGACCTTTACAGTTCACTTTTTGTGTTGTAGATGCACCACACTTCATGTAAAATAAGTCGGCATGTTTCTCTCAATTTCCTAGTTTTTATTTGCATGCCGGGGTGCAGTGGAGTTTCAACAGGGTGTACAATTTACCAAAAATGTAACCCGACTCACTGAAATACAGGAATGTGATAAATTCAGGGGGAATTTCTGCCTGAGTTTACTGTATTCCTGCACTTTGATGCAGGTTACATGCTCCCGTGTATCTCCACTGCAGGCAGTATTGCACGGCAAATAAAACGCAAATAAAAACCCAAAAAATGTACGAAAATACCGACTTGCCTTTCACGACATGTAGAGCAGCTACTTCTCGTTCAAGTCAGCACTATAAACTGAACAGTCTCCAGTATATATTTCGACATAACGCCCGCCAAAATCTGTCATTTCATATACGAACGGCACAACTACAAAAAGCGCACTGCGCAGTTTGAATTTACTGCAGTGATTTCCCAGCATGCAACGTACCATGGTACTCGCTATCAACGCCGCGTAATTTCTGCCGCATACCAGGGAACATCGATGGGATAACAGAAGGTCCTCTGTTACTAAACAGTAACATGGCTGTATTTTAACAGATGAAGATTAAAAGTTTCTTGTTTCTGAACAAACCTGTAATTTAACGGCAAACCGTCTGTAATCATACAGAACAATATTTTTAAAATGTACACAGACGGAAGAACGTTTGTGCAATAACAACAAATTCCAAAAACAGTAAAAGTTACTGTTCGATTTTGACTTTTTCAACAGAAAAACACCTGTGACTCAACACAATTTTTTACAGTGTAGACTGGTTCCCGTCCACATATTCCACACAGGAGAATATAAGGACAGGTAAAGGGCGCTTCATCTTGATCTGTAATTGGTCGTCTTTGCGCGTGCGCATTGGGTTTTTTATATTTAAAAATTGGCCAAGCCCTTTGCTTTAGGCAATGTACTTTATTTTCATAATTGGATATGTTCGACACGCACGGCCAATCTCTGCTACGCCGCTACTCCCACAGCAACCAAAGCCCAGCTGGGTCAACCTGGCGAACAGAGCTGGACTAGAATACCAATTGTCCATGAATAGTGTATGCCCTGTGTATTACATTATCCACCAGTTTTAGGACGGCTTGGCCTGGTAACAAAATGTGGGTTGGATGGCTTGTTGCACCATTTACTCCAGTAGGTTGACTGGTATCAGCCTGGCTTTGACTGCGTCCTGTGTAGATGTTCCAGGCACACATGTATCCCGTCTCGGATTCATTCAATGCGTAACATTTAACTCCCCATTTGATCAGTTTCCGTGGCATGTACTGCTTGAAGCTCAGTCGTCCTTTGAACCGTATCATGCTTTCGTCAGGGGATAGGTTCTGTCCAGGACTGTACACAGTAACACGCAGAAAACTTGGGAGGACTATGTCCAGTATAGTGCCTGGAGTTTGGACAGTCTCTGGTCATGAACGCCATCTCCTGCTTTTGGTCTGCGGTTGTCAGCAAGATGCAGGTACCGGAGGATTGTTGTGAATCTGTTGCGTGACATAGTTGCCGCGTATAGGGGACACCTCAGAATTTCCGATGTAGACCAGTACAGACTGTATTGCGGTCGTCTGCTTATGCCCATGCAGAGGAGAAGTGCCACAAATGCTTTCATTTCGGGGACGTGCACGCGAAGGGGGCGCGTCGCGTGTACGCGAAGGGGGCGCGTCGCGTGCACGTAATTTTTCGTTCGATCAGCAACACAAAACACACAGTCCATGCACTGGACGCCTCTATCTTCCTTTCGCAACGGTCTTTCCTGCACACGTACCTAGTTTGCCAAGACCTTGCTGAAACGAGTTCAGCTAAACTGTATTTCAGGCCTCGGGCTGTACGACCAATGAGAGACAATGAAAATTTTGACCTGGAACGTTTGATCTTTTAATGAACCGTTTCGAACAATCATCTCACGTGTTGTTTATTTCGCGACATCGTAGCCGCAATTACCACAATTTGTGTGGGGAGATCTTTTTATGTACATACATGTATGTATATCATTTTATCTTGCACGCAGTATAAATGTTCGTAACTGAAGGAAGACTTACTATATTTCGCTAAAAGCTAAACGCAGTTCATCTGAATAAAGATAGGCCTATTAAAAAAAACGCCCTTACAGTGACTGTTCATTTAAACATTAGACACCACCCCCTAGTAAAAGTGGACGCTACCACTAAACGGAGCGAGGCGCGTGATTGGCTCTTGCTGTTGGCAACAGCGTCCGTAGCTATGATGCTTTTTGAATGTCGCGCTACTGCTACGTGCACGCGCGCTTAAGTATATCGGCACTGCATGCGATGACCGAGAAACATGCGCGGCGCGTGATTGGTCAGTTGCGATCACCGTCACTGGCTAATCAATATTCATATATATTCCTCAATACAGCCCAGCTGAACTCGTTTCAGCAAGGTCTTGGCAAACTAGGTATACGTGTGCAGGAAAGACCGTTGCGAAAGGAAGATGGACGGCCCCAGCTATGGCGGATATGCAGGGAAGGAGACCGGATTGGTCTATACAAAATGGTAGAATTAGTTGAGCTTATTATAACACAACATAATATAGAAAGCGAATGGTTGAGTCAAAGTTTCGATCCGGAGATCTTTATCAGCTAGGACACTTCGCTTTCTATATGTTGTGCCAATAAATTCTGCCATTTTATAATTTGGATGTGCAAAAGATGGCCACCTGACACACTATACTCATCTACAATTGTGCACAGTTAGTGCATTGTTTTAAACGCTAATTACCCTGCCAATTAGACGCTAGATTCCTTTTTCAGATTCCTTTAATGTTCAAATGCAATATTTTCCAAATTTGTGGTTTAAATTTTTCATTGGCCAGATTTTTCTAGAAATTGATTTCGTTCTAACCTAACAATCGTATATAAATACCTCCCCAAAATACTATCCATGGGAAAAAACCCAGGAAATTTGCAATAAGGGTCATAAGGGTTGGTACAATAACTGCACTGTTTTATGGAACGGATAAATTAGTTTGCAAAACATATGTGTTTTTTTGACGATAACCGGCTGGAATAATACGGATTGAGAGCGCGAAAATTCAGAATGTAATGAGAAAAATATGACACATGATATGGTATCAAAATCTTAGCACCCATGGGAAAAATGGGGTTGTCAAAAGTGTGTTTTCGGTTGTCTTCAAACTATAACTTGATCGTGGAATCATAGTTTAACCACTGTATTTGTATTTTCCCAGAACCAATCAGGTTGACCGGGGGGAGTAACCCAATGGAGGGGCGTGTCGAGATCCTCCACAATGGCCAGTGGGGAAGCATCTGCGATAAGGGGTGGAGCTTCCACGACGCTGTGGTTGTGTGCAAGCAGTTAGGAGGCTACGCAGCGCAGGAGGCAACACGTGGCTCGCAGTATGGGGGCGGTGTTGGCGCGATACATGCATCAAACATTACCTGTGATGGTACTGAGACCACGTTAGAGCAGTGCTCCAACGCAGGCTGGGGGGCGGCAGATAGCTGCACACATAACACCGATGCGGGAGTGATTTGCACACGTAAGACAAATTCATTAACTCATTAACCTAAGAATCGTTGGATGTATAGTTTAGGTGGATTCAGAGACTTTGGGAAAATATAATATGCCATTTTGGCCACTGATCATTGTTTAAGTCTACAAGAACAATGTCGCGAAAACTTGGACCAGCAGCACGCTGTCTGTACGTATCAACTCTGTATGTATTAACCCTGACTAGTTTTGCCTCAACTTTTTCAGCTGCCGTGCGACTCAACGGCGGCCCCACCCACATCGAGGGCCGAGTTGAAGTCTTCCACAACAGCCAATGGGTGGCCATCTGCCCCGAATCCTGGGACGCCAAGGACGCGGCCGTGGCCTGCCGCCAGCTTGGCAACTACCCACTGGCTGAAGAGTATGAATGTTGCACCCAGTACGAACAGGACAGCACTACGGTTATCCTAGATGGAGTAGATTGCATAGGGAATGAGACGAGGATCCAGGACTGCCAGCATAGGGCCTGGGGAGAAGTGAGATGCTCCGGAGGGCAGGCTGCGGGGGCTAAGTGCCAAGGTCTGAAGATTGGTTATAAGTATGATATCAGGCTAGGGATATTGCACAGGGACTCGAAGGGGAGACTCCGGCAGCTATCGCTGTACCCTGGGGCTATTTCTCTGTCAGGTTGGGCCAAAAGGAGGTTAAGTCAGAGCTTTTATTATGCTGGGGCTTGGTCAAAGGTCCAGATTTCCCAGGGTTAACCTGACTGTTGAGTAAATTCCACAATGAAAGTGACTATAAAAGCTTCAAAAATTTGCGTAACCCATGCTATGTCAGAGGGTGAAATGCTTAATAACAAATCATGTTGGCTAACACATGCGTGTCCATAGAAAGGATAGATTTTGTGATATGGTTTTGTTTTTCACCAGCCACTGTGAGGCTTGTCGGTGGTGAAAATGGTCTAGAGGGTAATGTCATGGTGCTCCATAACGGACGCTGGGGGAGTATTTGTGACGACAACTGGGACATAAACGACGCCCGCGTGGTCTGTCGGCAGCTAGGCAACTATGAAGCCGTATCGGCCTCTTGCTGCGCCAAGTACGGTCAGGCCTGGGAAGATATTATCTTGGATGACGTGGCGTGTCAGGGCGAGGAAGGACGAATTGAAGACTGCTACCATGCTACTTGGGGATCGCATAATTGTGGAAGCTCAGAATCAGCGGGTGTCATGTGTCGAGGTGAACTCAAAATGTCTTTTGAGTTCAGTACCGGAAATACTTAATAATAATAATCCTTCATTAACAATTCTGAGATTTTTTAAATGCAGTAATCAGCACCTATATGATAGCATGCTTGCATAATAAAGAGTTTCATCGCAAAACGTGAAATATTAATTTTTGGCATTTTGAGAAAACTGCCATTTTGAGAAAACTGCCATTTTGTATTACAACTAAGCACTGCAGTTTTTCGTGGGATATAACAGAGTTTGCCACTAATCTATTTGACAAATGCATCGTACCACCAATCAAAAATGTACTGACACCATTATCTCATTTTTTGTTTATTTGGCATTTATCGCGTTTTGCGATGAAACTCTTCAATTTGTTTTGCCACAGATAACGGTGCCACATTTCAAGGTGTCTTTCTGCCTGAATTTTGTATATTACCAAGGCTTAATTTTGGAACAGAAATTTCCTGTAATTCGCCAAAATTATAATATGCCAACATTATGTGGCAATGTAAGACACTATAACAATGTAACAATATTTTCCTGTTTTTGGTTTAGAGATTCGGCTGGCTATGAACGATTCTTCCACCAATCTCCCAAAGGGCCGCGTTGAAATCATTCACAATGGCGTCTGGGGTCGCATTTGCGGTACCGATTGGGACATGAATGACGCTAACGTGTTATGTCGTCAACTCTACAACACCACTGCAGGGGCGATACACGCCTTCAAGAATGGATCAGGACCGATACATTTGTCCAACTTCAAATGCACTGGAACTGAGCTTAGCATCTTTGACTGTCGTCACAGTGCGTGGGGAAACTATCAGTGCCGAGATTCCGACGCGGCGGTTGTTTGTAGGGGTATGTCTCCCGGACGTTAATATGTAACATGTTTATTGATCAGTAGTATGTAGGACCACCTCGTGTCAAAGCTGACTGAACCAGCTTTCATAAGAGCCGTTGAGTCAGGGTGCGCCACTCTGAAGAGTTCTTATTAACAGGATTCTCCCAGAAATGGGAAAATTTCATTGCTCTGGAAATCACTTTGTTCAAACAGGTCCACTTGGACCTTGAGAAAATCACGGAAGCAGAACAGTCTTTAATGCGATTCTTTTTGTTTTATTCATCTTGGTTTATTACACATACAAACAGTATCAAATAGCAGCTCAAAAGCTGAATTACATGATAAATGAACATAGTAAACAAACCTAACAATAATTGAAAAAAGGATTTACAATTGTTAAAGGCACAGGCTCGTCAGCAATGCGCGCGCGCCAAATTCGCGCAACAAATTACGGAGCTCCGTGCTTTTGCTACACGGAGCCGCGCACTTCGCGGCACGAACTCGGCGCGCGCACCGCTGACGAGCCCCTGCCTTAAATTTAACAAAATACTATAAACAAAAAACAAATCAACACCAACCAGCCTCATAAACAGAGTCATTAAATTTGAATTTGAATTTAAATTGCACATGTACTATGTAATCTAATAAAGTAGGGGATACAGCTGTTTTTGTATATACTTGTTCCACAAGAAAGTGTGGTCAGGTGCTGGGCATCTCTGAGATTTGCATAACGTTCGCCGCGTAGAGGGGGGAGCCATTCATGAAATTTATCAGAGCTCATGAGTGACCTGACAAACTTGATACAAAGTTGCTCTCTCCTGTCAATTAGTGAATCAACGTTGCACGTTGTTAGTGCTTCGGAGTAACTGATGTAATTTCTTCCAAGCATAATTTTTACAGCTCGCTCTTGCACGCGCTCAATTATAGCTTGCTGTTTGACAGTGATACCTGTATTCCCCACTGGAACCCCGTATTCAGTTAGAGGTCTAACATAGCCAGTATAAATTGTAATCAAGTCCTCTACCGGTATATCAAACCGCTTTAAAAGTTTCAGCATCTGTAACCGTCCATTAGCTTTCTTTAACAATTCGTCAACATGCTTAGACCACTTCAGGTCAGATGAAATTAGCACACCAAGAATGTTTATGACATTGACGTTTTGAAGCTCGACATCACCAAGACATGGGCCATATGCAACACAATCCATATTCTTTAAGAAATTAATTTTCATATAAGCACATTTTTTTGGATTAAGCTTCAGACCACCCTAAGAAATCGTCAAGCTGTGCATGAATGAAATTAGGTTTGTCGTGCTTAGCATTTTCAATCAATGTTATGTCATCTACATATTTCAGAACTGATATTGATGGCGGTGTTTCGGCGAGGGCATCATTGATCATGACGAGAAATCCATTGGGACCAAATAGAGTACCTTGTGGTAGTCCTCCCTTCAGTGGTATCCACGAAGATAGTGCGCCTTTATAGCGCACACACTGCAGTCTATGTGTAAGGAAACTGCAGAGCCAACAAATCTTAATTCGTCAACTTACTTGTTTGCCTGCAGATCTCAGGCTAACGCATGAAAACGGCAGCGTTTCCACAAACACTCTGAATGGTCGCGTTGAAGTGCTGAGCAACGGAGAATGGGGTGCCGTATGCGGCAGATACTGGGACTTAAAGGTAATGGTTTAACTTGGTTTGATACTGTTCATTTCAGTTTTAATCCATTCAGTTTGGTTTGATTCTGTTCACTCCAGTTTTAATCCATTTAGTTTGGTTTGATTTTGTTCAATCCAGTTGTAATCCATCCAGTTTGGTTTGATTCCATTCAGTTCAGTTGGATTTCAAGCAGTTCGCTTTGAGTCGGTTGAATTAATTTCTTTCTACTTCAGGACGCGGAGGTGGTATGCCAACAGCTTTTTAACACCAGTGCAATGGACACCAAACAATACCGGCTGACATCAGATTCTCAGCCAATCAACATGGGCAATGTGCAGTGTAAAGGCACCGAGAATCTCTTACTGAAATGCCCTAGGGCTAAACGGACGTTCACTGTGCAGTCGTGTTCAGGGGGAAACACTGCGGGCGTCGTCTGCAAAGGTAACATTTAAAGGAGCGTGACCAGAGTTTCTAGAAAATAGTTTTCGATGTAACTTACCAATATTATCAAGTAACTCCCATACACACCTTCCATGTCCCAAAAACCCTAAAACATTCGCAATTTCCATTAAAAAATTTAACAAAACTATCGAGTCGGCTTTCAGCGGATAAACGTTGATACTGAAAAATTAGTTTACAAATAATCGGTGGATTTTCGACGATATCCTCGGAAATATGCGGCCTAGAAGCGCGGGAGTTTCAGTTTCGTAATCAGAAAAGTATAACGGATGTTATGATATAAAAATATCATGACCCATAAGGTAAGTCCCGGAGAGTTATGGGTAAAAAAAAGTAATCTGGTCACACTCCTTTAAGACCTCGGAAAAATCTTTCTTAAATTGTTATTAATGTTTCATTGAAATTTCTTGTACTGCCTATGAATAGTACAACCCCGCAATAAAGGAATTCACATATGGGAATATTTTACACAGCCCAAACCACTTTATTTTACATTATTACCCCGGATCATTGAGCTCAATAATATCATTCCTAAATCCTCCCCAACTCCCAGGGGAGCATGTAGCATACATGCACAGCGAATAACCAAACACATAATCGTTTACTACCCTCACAGGTACCCATTTCCTCCTGGGTGGAGAGAGGCAACTCATTGCAAATTACCTTGCCCAAGGGCACACACCAAGGACACGTCAGGTTGCGATTCGAACACACAACATTTTGAAACCCTGGTTTCTTTTGTCAAAAAACGTTGTCCGATAAGCCCATCTTTATTGAAGTATGTAATGGTGCAGTATCTTTTTTTCTTTAGATATCCGTTTGGTGGGAAGCAACGAGTCTGCCTTTGGAGCCCTTGAGATCTTAGTCAATAGTCAATGGGGATTGGTTTGTGCTGACAACTGGGGACCAACTGAGGGCGCTGTTGCCTGCAGACAGCTCGGATACTGCGGTCTTAAAGGTAACTCAAAGTTTACATTGTACATGTATACCTTATACACGTCCAGCGGCGTCGCCAAGGGGGTGCCTTGTGGAATGTGTCCCCCACCTCCCCCCGAAAAAAGTGTTGTGCAACCCCGTAGTGCCCCACCCCCACCCCCAAATGCACAACTACATGTATATGTGTAAGCTGCTTTGTGTGCCTCCCTTTCAATGTGCTGTGCCCCACCCCCTCCCCCACGCGACGCCGCACATCCTGTCTATAAAAAAAAGCCTATAGGTACCAAAACGTGATGTCATTTGCCACATGGTGGTGGTTCGCGACATTGATATCGGCTGAAATCTCCATGTGTTTTCTACAGGCACCCAGAAAGGTCTGCAGCCGGCCCGCACCCAAGGCAGTGTGCATTGGTCTGGTATCAACTGTACGGGTTCGGAGCACAGACTACGCGATTGTCAGTACACCAATGGTGGCTATTCATGCAATAGTCTGGCATTTGAAGCTGTAGTTAGATGCAAAGGTAAGAGCTAATGGGAACATTTCAACGTACAGTTTGTGCTACCCTTGAAGAAGAAACAAATCTATCGCTCATTTACGGAGAAGGGACGGGGTAAGAAACAAATTTATCTCAGCCCCACAAGATAACAAGTCATGACCACAACTTATTATCTCGGGGGAACGAGATAATTATCTCGTGGGAACGAGATATTCAAATAAGTCGTGGCCACAAGAAAATTATCTCGTTCCCCGAGATAATAAATCATGGCCACGCCTATTTATCTCAGGGGAACGAGATATTATGTCGTGGCTACGAGATAGATTTTTTTTCTCACCCTTCCCTGCCTGCGCTCAGTACTCATTTTCTCCATTTTGGGGGCTTCAAAAAACACAATTTCAAACACATCTCTCAATTTTTAATCTTCATGCACAATATTTTATAATTATAGTTTGGGAGTTTCCCCAAAGAATGCACCAATTACGATAGAATAAAATAACTTTGCTGTATTTTTCACCCTCATTTTGTTCAATCTCCATACTGTAGTTTTCTTTATGTAACAAATATGGAGGCTTTGTCCTGCTAACAGAATGACTTTGGTTTGTTTAGCTGCTTGTGACTGGCCCGGTCCTATTAAACACGGTAGTTTCAGTATCAACTCGTCCTCATACGAACTGCTTGCTACAATTGATGTGAAATGCGACCGTGGCTATGAATTGATTGGAAGCAAAACACTGAAATGTGTGACGGGTTGCGAATGGTCTCGTTCAACTCCGGAATGTCAAAGTAAGCCAAAAACTGAAACGTTAAAGGTAGAATACATAATTTGCACTGACTCCAATTTGTTTCATGAGTTGACAAGAAAAAAACATTATTAAAAGTGTTAATAACAATGGTACCAAACACCACAAGAATTTATTTCAGTCCAAAATGGTATTATGTGTGAACAATTAACAACTGAAGGTGGTTTTCTAAAGAGCCATGCATGAAGTTTTCAGAAGTACTACTGCAGCAGCTGCACCTATGTGGCTGAAATGTCTACAGGGCAGTTTTGTCAACATGGGCTTCTAATCACGAGTGGAAATAACGCCCTTTGTAACAGTTTACCAATCATGTTTTTTTTACTGGTAATATAGGTTTTCTCGCTCGAATTCATCAGAAATGCATTCAAATTCGTTTGTGGAAGTGATTTTGATTAGGACGCAATTTTTCTGGTTCTTATTCATTTGAACGTTTTTTCTATTTCGTTTAAACACACTCACATTTGTTCGATAAGACACCCAGATTAGAATTTCGTCTTTAAAATACAAAGTATCGAATCTTCATTCAATTTAGCACAATTAAGCTCTGGGCTTAGGCAAATTTGAATGATTTTCGCTGGTATTTCAAAATTGAATGCACGTAGTTTTAAATTTGAGTGCGGAATTTTCCCGATTGCGTGCCCAAAAAACCAAATTAAATGCTCTCTTTAAATAATTGAAGGATGATCCCAAACTGCATTCTAATTTGCGCTAAATCTAATGCATCTGAAACGAATGTGGGTGGTACTTTGTTTAAAGTGAGCGAAAAAACATATAACATATTATCAAGCAGGCTATAGGATACATCATTGAATGTTTTTCATAAATTCTTGAATGGTAAAAGTAATCTGACCTAAGATTTCTAATCTAAAATCGCATTTCAAATTTGCACTGAATATTAACCAGAATTATGCGTGGTTGTGTCAATAAGCAAGCCATTTATATATAAGACATGCATTAACTGGCGTTTTTTTGTCTTTTCAGGGATATAGTCAGGCAGCATGTGGTGTCCCGTGGGAACTTAATGATTAGCAGGTCTCACCTACCTTGATGTATTACAAGGGTGCTCAGAAGCACAAAAAACATTGTTGGCAATTTCAAAAATGTTGCAGAGGGCGGCCATCTTGGATTTCAAAATGGCCGCCAGTTTAAGCCTTATTGCATATAACTATGTAAGGTGTAGGCAAATAATCAGCCAATTTTAAAGATCATGGTGTTGATATTATTGTTCTCCGTGGTGCTAAATGCAATTCTAAAATTTTCAATCTGATGACAGGTCAGGGTCACGTGATTAGGATGAGGATCAGGGTCATTTCCAATATGGCCGCCATTAAAATTAACAGGTGTAGGCAGTGTCAGGTGTAGGTACATCATCAGCCGATTTTAAAGATCGTTCTGTTGATACTATATGGTTTTCCGAGGTGCTAAATGGAATTCTGAGGTTTTAAACTATGAGAGGTCAGGGTCACGTGATTAGGATGAGGTCAATTTTAAATCTGGGTCAATTCCAAGATGGCTGCCGTTGGCCTTGAAAATCGCTGAAATGGCTGTAACTTCTTTAATATTTTGTGTAGAACAATTATTTAAATGTCTACCCTATGGTTTTTATGGTCAGGCAATTCACTGACATCAATGAAATTTCAACCTAACCTTCAACAAGCGATAAAAGCTACAATCTCAAGATGGCGGTCATAAATCCCCAGTAGTATGGGGGTAAGAGGGGGGGTGTTATGGCCGAGCGGTCTAGTGCGTCGAACTTAAGTTCCTGTGCTAGTACTAGAATGTAGGTTCGATTCCGGGCCGCGACGGGTTGTGGCACCTGTGCCCTTGAGCAAGGCACTCAACCACACTTGCTCCCATTCCTGTAATTGGCGGTCTCTTTGCTGTTGGATGTGGTAAATAAATAAATAAAGAGAATTTGAACGCTCGTGATTAGTTATACTTCTCTTTAACTGCTGGTGTTGGATACGTAATATTTTATTGGTCAGTAACATGGATAATTACGTCTTGTAGCAAGGCTGGCTGCATTAGCGTCCGTAAGAGCCGCTAAGGCAGGGTGCGCCACTCAGGGTGCGCCAGGCAGGGTGCGCCAGGGTGCATAAATTCACTTCTAGGGCTGCTTTTGAGACGTACGATTCAGGAGGTCAGCTCATCCTACGCAGGTTTAATCAGGATAAAAACCCTCTAACTTGAGCCTTTAACTGCAAAATTATCCACTAGAAGTAGAAAATAATTAATTGCTGTATGAATCAAAGGTACACCTGGACCAGCTGAAGTATTTTAAGAGCGTTTTCAGAGTGGTTGTCGATCAGTGCCTTGTTGTCCTGTATTGGGGTGGGGTGGGCCGGGTTTGGGCTGGGCTGGCAAGCTTAGCTGGGCTGTCAAGCTTAGCTGGGCTGGCTTTGGGCTGGGCTGGGGGCTGGGTTGGGCTGAGTTGGCTGGGGCTGGGGCTTGGGCTGGGGCTGGGGCTTTGGCTGGGCTGGGCTGAGCCGAGCTGGGGCTAAGCTGTGCTGGGGTGTGCTGCGGCTGTGGGGGCTTGGATGGGCTGGCTTGGGGATGGGGCTGGGGATGGGGCGGAATGGGCTGGGGATGGGGATATGGGGATGGGTTGGTTGGCTATGGGCTGGGCCGGGGTGGCTTCAGGCTGGGCCTGGGTGGATTCGTGCTGGCTTTGGTTTGGGCCGGGGTGGACTGAGCCTCCAGCTGGGGTCAGGTGGCTTTGGGCTGGCCCGGGGTGGCTGTGGGCTGGGCCGGGGTGGCTTTGGGCTGGGCCGGTGTGGCTTCGGGCTGGCTTCGGGGTGACTTCGGGCTGGGCCGGAATGGCCTCGGGCTAGGCTGAGGTGGATTCGGGCTGATCCGGGGAGGTTTTGAGTTTGGCCGGGGTAGCTTTGAGCTGGGCCGGGGTTGATTCGGGCTGGCTTTGGGTTGGGCTGGGGGCTGGGTTGGGCTGAGTTGGCTGCTGGGGCTGGAGCTTGGGCTGGGGATGGGGATATGGGGATGGGTTGGTTGGCTATGGGCTGGGCCGGGGTGGCTTCAGGCTGGGCCTGGGTGGATTCGTGCTGGCTTTGGTTTGGGCCGGGGTGGACTGAGCCTCCAGCTAGGGTCAGGTGGCTTTGGGCTGGCCCGGGGTGGCTGTGGGCTGGGCCGGGGTGGCTTTGGGCTGGGCCGGTGTGGCTTCGGGCTGGCTTCGGGGTGACTTCGGGCTGGGCCGGAATGGCCTCGGGCTAGGCTGAGGTGGATTCGGGCTGATCCGGGGAGGTTTTGAGTTTGGCCGGGGTAGCTTTGAGCTGGGCCGGGGTTGATTCGGGCTGGCTTTGGGTTGGGCCAGGGTGGCTTCTGGCTGGGTTGAACTTCCAGCTGGGGTCGGGTGGCCTTGGGCTGGGCTAGGATGGCTTTGGCTGGGCCGGATGGCATCGGGCTGGGCCTGGATGGCATCGGACTTAGGCCGGATGGCATCGGGCTGGGCTAGGGTGGCTTCGGGCTGCATGAGCTGGGGTAGCATCGGGCTGGGTTGGGACGGCCTCGGGCTAGGCCTCGGGCTAGACTTCGGAGCTTCTGGATGGGCTGGGATGGCTTAGGGCTGGGATGGCCATTTGTTGATAAAACATGTGTGGGATGAACTGACCTCCTGAGGCACATGTCTCTAAAATAGTCCTAGAAATACAGATTGTCAGAGAGGCAATTCTGGCAGAGTGGCGCACCCTGTCCTAGCGGCTCGTACGGTGGCTGATGCAGCCAGTCTTGCCACTAGATGGGGTGGGGGTGGGGGGTGGGTCTTGTTAAGCACATTACTGACCAATAAAAGAAGCTACATCTGACATAAGCAGTTAGAGAAGCTATTTTCTCTACCCCTTCCATGCCTATATTTTGACCGCCATTTTGAATTTCTGGCTTTTATTGATTGTCGAAGGTTAGATTGAAATATTATGGATACCAGTGATTTCCCTGACACTGAAAACCCCAGGGTAGACATTCAAGTCACTGTTTTATTTAAAATATTACAGAAGTTACAACCATTTTAACAATTTTCAGGTTATTGGCGGCCATTTTGGAATTGGCCCAGATTTCACCCATTTCTGGTGACTTGATTTTGGTAGACTTTTTTCCTGTCATTCACCACATTCAGTTGGACCAATAACCACTAAAACAATTTTTGGTAAATTTTTTGGGAGGTTGGGGAACTTTTTCCATGAAATATACCCGAATTTCTAGCAGAAAATGGTTCCAAAATGTCGGCCAGTTTGAAATCCAAGAAGGCCGCCGTCTGCAACCTCTCAGATTTGTTTGCCAACATGGTTTTTCTTGTTCCTTGGGGTGTAATTAAGACATTTAGCTATGTGGCATTTTCTAATCATCTGATGCCCACGAGCCTTAATTTCTTACCACATGCCACCGGACTAATAATCGACTGTTCTAATTGCAAGGGTTCTGCTAAGTCGTCCGCGGGAGGACAAAGTAAGTCCCAAAAATTAATTTGATTTATTGTTATGGCTTTGAAAATTGCGCGCGAACTAAAAGGTTTTTTTCTCTGCCTGATGCGCCTAATGCAGCTGCTTTTTTTTATGGCAATTAACTTAACTCTGATATGAAAAATGCCCTCTGATATTCCAGTAGGTTATTTCTTGATGTTATTAGGATGTCGAACAGTACATTTTGGTTTTATTGTACACTTTATCCCTGATACAGTATACACCTTATGGCATGTTTTTCATGAGACACTTTTTAATTGAATATTTAGCCCATTTCACACGTAGACTCGACATGCTGTATTTGCGCTCTCTTAATCAGTTTTGCTAAAAGCTGTTGTAACCCGATAGAGCAGTCAGCGAGAATTTGAGATAAGTGAACTAACTAACTTGCTCTACTCTTTGTCCGAGTGGCTAACACTACTGTTAATAATAAATGATGGTAGGGTGTGAGACCAAGTTTGTATGTTTTATCAATGTGGTTATATTTTATTTGCAAAAATTTACGAAGCAATTGTTTTAGAATGAGCACGTATAAGGAATGAATGTATTAAGAACGAACGTATAACTTGAACTACAGTCAATAAGGGACTACAAATGAGCTGTAAAATAAAATAAATATCGGTTATATTAAATGAAATTATAATTATTTTGGGTCATTCAATGAAGCAAAATTAATATTGAGCAGAATGTTCTACCAAAATAATTATAATCTATGAATACACAATTCCTTGTTGTATGATGAAACGTATTAGTCATTGAAATGAAAATAAATAAGTTTTTACGATTCAAATGTACAAATAAAACTATTTACAAATAAATTACAATTAAAATAACTTGTGATAATTCAGGATGGAATTGCAATGCAATTAACTGCAAATAAGGCCCAGAGTGAGAAAAGGGCACATGACAATTGTGACCAGGATCACAGAAATATTTCACTGACTCCGAATTTTATCTCCAATTAAGGAAATGGATATACGGAAGCACTAATTTTGTTTCACGTTTCAAATAAATAGTGAATTTATATAATAAAATTACCTGGACAAATTGTTGGCAACAACGTGTAGTCACACAAGCTTATTTGATTGTACTAGCATGTAGTCTGTAACACAAAATAACATAAAACCATATTACATGTGTATATTGATTTGCAACATCTTGCCTGTCATTTATCATTACATTTGATGAATCAGAAGTCAATAAATAAAATGGGATCTTTTGAGATTCTGGGTCAAAACTGCTGTCGCAATAAACAAAAATATAAATCGACGACAGCCTTTGACCCAGTCTCAGAAAAATGCCATAAAAACAAACAATAAATCTGCTGTTTTATTAACTTACCACTCGGGTGAAAGCGTTAGCACCATTGCCGTGCCGAAAGTAGACTTGGTAGAGTTTACAAAATACTGAACGGTAAAAGACTCGCAAAAAGGAGCAGAAATCACACCCAAAATACTTAGAAGTATATCTTGTGAGTGCAGTACAAATCAGCCGATATCGTGACTCACACGGCGGACTCAGAAAACAGAGTGTCCAAAATGTATAATCTTCGCGCCACAAGACAACGGTTGAGCGATCATGAAAGAAATTCGCGCCATCGCAATGTTTACACGTCAATTGGTTTACGCTGCTATGACGCCGTGGCTATAGTAACGATATATACACACTGTACGTCGCAAGAGGACGCTGTGCATGTGGAAGTTGGATAGCGCGTACGGAGTGCGGAGAGCGTGCGTACAGCTTGCTTGCGTGCGTGTATGTGAACACGTGAGGCCATGTCCTACTTCCACATAACAAAAAGTAAGTGAAAGTACTTATTTGGTATTGATAGTAATCAGTAAATTTATACTTAAGGGACCTGTCGGGTTCGAATGAAAGTGAAGATCCTGACTGGTCACACTGTCTTCAAATTTTATTTTCGCTTTTAACATAAATGTTAGTGAATGTTTTGGAAATGAAATGCTCCGTCATAGTTAGGAAAAGTAAATAATGGTTAAGCAATATCACATGTTATCTTAAGCAAAGAGGAAAGCGCCCCCAACGCCCACAATTAAATCATTGGGAACAGTAACATGTACATTTCCCTGCTAAATGTGCGTTCCAGATGAGAGGGTTTTTAAACCCGTAAGACCTCTTCAAAAAGTAACTGGTTTGGTTTTTGAAACATCGCCAAAGTATCTAAATCCAACTTTGTGTAAATTGTCTACCGATGTGATGCTTTCCCTGTAATAAACAAATATAACGGGTTTTTATTGTACATTTAGTTGTACAAAATAATATTGTGACATTATTACTTTTAAGCTCTAATTCTCTGTCAAAGTTGATTCTTTCTTACGCTTTTTGTTATACATTTTTAGTATGTTTTGGCCTTTTTAGTTTGTGTTTCCGACACAAATATGATTTACAGTATACTGTCTGGTATAGCGTCAGTCACACCATGCATGGAGAAAGGTTCCTTCCTCCATGGTCACACATGAATTTACTGTACCCCTTAAATCCAGTAGATTTAGCCGGCTGACAGACGATGCAGGACACTCAAAGTCTTGGCTTCCGTTTTATCTATAGGATCTCCCAGACGGTTTAGGCGCGTCAGTCTAAGGGCAATATCTCCATCGTGCCAGTCACAGATTTACTTTAAACCCATTACCCGCTGTGTTTATCCATTGAGCCAAATTGGCACCGATTTTTTTGCATGCTTTCGTTACCGAGGTGCCATTGGATTTGGTTATGATAAAAGAGCGTGGCTTAGGGTTAGCGTTGCTCATTTATTTTCACCCCGCATTTTACGATCGAGTGATCCATTTCATTTAGGCCTACAGTCATGGAAGACGGTGACATTTTTCAGGAATTGTTAGCGGATAGCGACTCAAATATGTCGTCCGATGGTAGCGAAGAAGTTTCTGAATTGCATGACAGTGGAGACAAGACCTTACCCGGGCTTTCGTCGACGCGAAAGACCGATTTTCGAGACGGATGGTGTAAAGCTGCCCAAACATGGCGGGAAAAGGCACCCATAGCTATACACAGGTATGAACCTATTGTGCTAAAACGGAAAATATCATTTCCTTTTTTCTTTTTTATATGTGTTTTATTTATTTCGCACCCATTATTTCGGTGATAATTGGGACAATGACTTCATTTGTCATTGGATTGACTTAAACTTAAAGCGTCACTCAGTATGAGTAGGCCTACACATGCTACAAAGTTGATAGAAATGCCGAAATCCAGCATTGAGAGAGAAGGCCAAATATGTATATTTTTTGTTCAAATTGAACAAGGATTTACCTCCTGAAATCGACAGATAATCCAATTCTAATATATACCTTCCATATGCACTTTTGTCGCAAAATTAAGTTGCTTTTCTAAACCAAAATCACATAAATTTCTCCTTCAAAAATTGCATTCAGTTAGTGCACAAGATGAACTATGTATGCGCACATGCAGCGCCCTCTATTGTCGTGCTTACGCATGGAGCACGGAGCACTCGTGATGTAGTCTTTGTGAAAGACGGTCTAACGTTGCTTGGTTCGTGTGGACAGGGAACTAGTTTATGCGCCGTACGTGCGGTCGATATTGCACTGTGTGGACAGGGAACTAGTTTATGGGTGTTGTTCGTAAGACCGTCTTTGGAATCCTTTCACGTGTCACGTGGTTTGCTCGCGAAATGGCGAGCACATTCCTACGTGACGTAATGATTAGCATAACCTGTTTCCGAATGTACGGCGTGTGAAGGTCGTGTACCTGTACCTCGAAGTAGTTGTACTGTATGCAAGACTTTCCACACGACGTAACGATAAACAAAAATGTGCGTGGTGATATTTTGAGGATTTATGATGGCGGATCGTCACCGTGTTATAAAAGCGACGAGGATTATATCAAAAGACAGACAGTTTAGCAAAGGATGCAGGTACTTCTCAGCGGCGTAGGTGCAAGATTTGAAGAAAGGTAGGAATGCTGTAAAATGTGTTTACAAAATATCCGCATAAAGGAGAATTGTAACGAACGACATGTTTGCATAGGCCTACACACATGACACACTACACATGCTAGGCCTACATGATGCAGATTCACTCGCATCGTGGTAAAATTTTACTGAAATGCCTGCACTACATTTGTCTTAAGTTATTACGGCATAATATCACCAAAACGTGAAATTCCGTTAAGAAATCGTAATTTTATTGTGGAAATGTTAATGATTTCGGAAATAGTCGGGAAGTTGATCACAGCTTCAGACCTTGCGTGCATACTGCTTGCAAAACATATGAGACAGGTTTTTAAATTTCTAAGTGATTCCTCGCAAAATCTTAAATTTTGCCACTCGAAATGTTGTTAATTTCCCATTAAATATGCACATTCCAATGCTAGATGATTCATTTTAAAGAAAACAATTATGATCAACTTCCCAAATCTTGTCACGGTGACGACCCTCCTGAGTTTGTCCTCCAGCTGGGAGGCTGGGGGAGGGGGCGGGGTGGGGGGGGGGGGGACAAGGTGGGGAGGGGGGGGGGACAATATAGCGGTGGGGAAACGCACATAGCTGCTAGCAGGGAAGCATCATAGCATGGGCTCTATTTGTTCACACTTCCAATCTGGAGGACAAACCGGGTAAATTTGGTCTGCAGGAAACACGTTTTAACAATGAAAATATTTCAAGTGTTTGCTTGAAAACACTTTAATTATGTCATGCTCCATTGCATTCTAACAATTTCTTTCACTTTCGTTTCTCTTTTTTTCTCCTCAGACCCACAAATTAGCAGAGTTTCAATAAAGTACGGTACAGAAGATGGAATCTCTGTCGGCAAAGTATTTCTGCGAGGTAAAATTTGTTGTAATTTATAATCTTTTCTCTAACAAAAATTCCAATGCCACAAGATAGCAGTCAATCCACCCATGATGGCACACACAAACCCCGGGCACAAACCCATGTTGAGCATTTACTGGTATTTCCTTTTGCAGTCTCTGTACAGGGGAACAGTGACAATAATCACATAATTATTAATACAAGATCCACCTTATAACAAGCGTTTCATGCTGATATTACAAAACCATGTTGAAACAGGGCACTTTTGCCTACAAGTGTTCAGTTCAGCTTTATGCATGAACAACTCGTACCTGCTTGAAACAGTGTAGTAGAGACCAGACCTGTGGAAAATGCTGTGTCCTTGATGTGCATTTTTAGACAGATTCTTACCAAATTCTCACGATTTACTATCGTATGCGATTATTTTGCTTTTTTCTTCAGAAAATGAGGAATAAGATTGACCTCCATCTACACGGGATTCTCATCAGTCCGTATACTTCCTGACTACTTGCGGCTTCTCCCAACAGAAGAGTGTGCAATCCTTTGTCTCCACGCTTTGGTCTTCTTTTAATGTAAAATGTCCTGTTGCTGCTATGTGTCTGGGGTTTCCATATTTGATGAATGATGGAAAATTAAAGCTACACACGACTTTTTATTTCAAATGTCCTGCAGCTAGCTGCACGACTTTGTGACTTATGTCAATTGCAACGGACAGCCACACACAAAACAGTAGTCTTTAATCAGAATGAATTAGACTGTGTTGAAGCCTTGCTTGACAAATTATTTTTTGAGCATGTAATCAGCTACATGTAAGTACATGTACATGTACACTCCATGGTGTATTCACATAACATGGAGGCCTAATTGAAAGGTACAACTTCCATGCAGATGTACATGTAACTAGGACAGTTCTTTAATAATCATGAATGAACCTACATGTTGAAATTTTTAGCAAACTGTCCAAGGAGGGAATTTCGTGGTGATGCTTGGCTTACTGATGTCAGGAGATTAGCTAGTGGATTTTGAAAGTTCATTTTCCTGAGCTATAAAGGTACATGCACATGTATATTCCTGCTTAAACTTAAAGAGCAGAATGAATTTGGGCCATGGGGTCAAAGACTTGCGACGTGTCACAAGTATACCAAATCCATCACATCTCGCAACGGGTTCAGCGAGTTCCGATGGATTTGGCTACTTTTGCGACACGTCACAATTCTTTGTGATATCAACCCCTGCTTCTGTATAGAAAAGCGTACATGTGAACAAAATTTGACAGTTTGAGTCCACTGGGAAGAATGCCTCCAACTACACGAAATAAATGCTACATAACAATTGAACTCTGACCTCCAAGTTTTTGTTTATTCTTGGGACAATTATTTTTTTGGAAAGACAAGTAAATTCATAAACGTGCCTGCATTGATATAGCAACACAGCAAGCTGTATTAATAACGTCACTTATAAGATTTGTACTAATTATTAGTACTATAGTAAAACAATCTGCTTATCACAAGAAAATGTTTATGCCCTATCTTTCAATCATTGCTTTCATTCCTTAGGTTTAAAGACATGATTGGTAAACTTTCAAAAATGGTACCAAACGCATTACAGAACTAAAGTATGCCTTTTAAAATTTCACTCGGCCATAATTTAAAACCCTTTAAAATACATGCATGGTTTTTGTGTTGAATAAATGGTAAATAATTTATTTGCAAATTGTCAACAACAAAATAGTTGGCAATTTCTCATAATAAGGTACCAGTACCCGAAAGAATTGAGAAGGTGATCATGGCTTCAGACCTTGTGTGCAAAACATATGAGACAGGCTGAACAAATGTGTTTTTTCCCAAAATCTTAAATTTTTGCCACTTGATATAGACCCCTTGCACAGCGGCCATGACAGAGGGCAGGTTTTTATATTTAAATGTGTGACAATAGATCCATCAAGTGCATACTCGTGCATGACGCAATGTGACCAGGTGACTGCCTTCTGTCATGGCCCTATTTTTTCCCATCAAATCTGCACATTACAATGCTAGCCGAGTCATTTTGTTTTTAAAGAAACAATTATGATCAACTTCTCAACCCTTTACCAATGGTATTATTTTATATGAAAAAGGAAAGAATTTACAAGTCAACTTCATCTACCGGTACTTACTAAGTTTTGTCCAAATTAAAATATAATCGTCATTTCTTCCTGCCAAATTTGTTTTTCTATTAGATCTGCACCTAATGACGGCTAACATTGGTTATTTAGTCATTTTGTCAAGGAATAGTGATTGATGTCCGACTTGTAAATTCTTACTCGTTAAATCAACAGAGGAAGGAAAACATTTATCGTTGCTGCATGGCCCAGTTTCCGGACACGGTTCGATTTTTTTAATTTTTGTAAAATGTCCTTCGAAGATCTGTCCTTCGTCTCTCCTAATTTTGATTAGCCCCTGCTTCTGGCGGTCATTATTTATACTCGGAAATCTATAGAAGCAAACCTTAAAAAGTCCAACGACGAACGTTTTACGCTGCCAACTTGGACTTGGGGAGCACATCGGTACATTCGTAGGGCGTACAGTGCGCTTCCGTGCGTCCATATCCGTTATCATGTCACCAGTCTCACATCATTATTCATGAGCAATGATATCATCTTTGCGATTGGGCGATTCCAAAATGACCTTCGTTTGAATATGTATGTTCAGGTCAAAGTCCCTGGTCTCACGTGACAGGTGGAACGATTCCAAAGACTGTCTTACAGACAGAACCCAGATAGCGCATAAACTAGTACCCTGTCCACACGGTGCAATGTCGACCGCGCGGTACACAAACCAAGCAACGTAAGACAGTCTTTCACAAAGACTACTCGTGATGTTGTTTTGTCCATTACTCTCTGCAGTAATAGACCCTTTCACTAATAAATTCAAATTTTATGCACGCATGTGCATAACGGACGTGGTAGGCGGAAGTGAATTGAGTCGATTTTACGTACACGTGTTTATATGGCGAGTAACGCCTTTGGCCGTTTCAAACTCGTAAAACGCGGTGAATTTGTGTTTTTGACACAAAATAACAACTGGTAATATAGAGTTCAGATACAGATTCAACCTACTGTATATCTGTTTTGAGGTTATACGGGCGTCTAGGGGTGGAATTGTTTAGATAACTGTCGAAAATCTGTGGTTACGGTATTGCGTGAAGCTGAGCGTGCATGGCGTTGCCAGTCATGGGACTCACTACCCATGACTGGCGACGCCATCGACGAGAATCTGCCTATTCCAATGCTAGATGAGTAATTTTAAAGAAAATCTGATAAACTTCCCAACTCTTACCGAAAAATTTTATGCAAAATGTTACAATTTTCTCATATTAACAAATATGGAGTTTCCCATCAAATCTACACTTATACCAATACTTGATGAGTCATTTACTTGTCCTTCAGTATCAAACATCAGTAGGGGTAAGTGCATATTTTATTTTTTTAAAACCAAATTTAGCTGTGAGAAAAACTGAAGATTTAAAAAAAAAATTTAATTTATTTGTTTAAATAGCCATTCTCATAAGTGCACTAGCATGCTGGCTAGTACTGAGAGAAGAGAGGGACAGAAATTTTTGTTAATTTATTTTTATTATTTAATGCAGTTCTCTTGAAACCAAGGCTTCACTGATAAACTACTGGAAATCATAATGGATCACTCTTTGGGCAGCAGAACAAGGAAAATATTGCTTCTAACTGGTAATATAAAGCTCAGATACAGAAAATTTACCTACTGTATATCTGTTTTGAGGTTATACGGGCGTCTAGGGGTGGAATTGTTTAGATAACTGTCGAAAATATGTGGTTACAGTATTGCGTGAAGCCTAGCGTGCATGGCGTTGCCAGTCATGGGACTCGCTACCCATGACTAGCGACGCCATGCACGCACGGCTTAACGCAATACCGTAACCACAGATTTTCGACAGTTATCTCAAAATTTCCACCCCTAGACGCCCATGTAAGCCCCATACAGATACTCAGTAGGTTGAATCTGTATCTGAACTCTATATTACCAGTTGTTATTTTGTGTCAAAAACACAAATTCACCGCGTTTTACGAGTTTGAAACGGCCAAAGGCGTTACTCGCCATATAAACACGTGTACGTAAAATCGACTCAATTCACTTCCGCGCGCCTACCACGTCCGTTATGCACATGCGTGCATAAAATTTGAATTTATTAGTGAAAGGGTCTATTCCATCAATTATTTATCTCAGAAATGCAACATTTCTGACGAGCTAGTGGGAAATATATCTTGGAAATAGAATTGGATTATCCATTGATTACAGGAGGTAATTTCCTTGAAATCGTTGTTTATTCTGAACGAAAACAAAACCCCGCAAAATAAGTGATTTTCTTGTAAACACCGAAAATAATTACGTTTACTGGTCGCCACTTATCTTCCTTATGATAACTTAATAACCACTAATACGTGTTAATATTTTAAAGGGGAGTGAGAAACATTTGATAATTTCTTGGAAATACGTTTTGTTGCCCAGTTCCATACACTTAACACACGTCGCCTCAGTGGCAACCAGTGAACGAAATTCATACCGATCGGTGAAATGGATACCAAAGCTTTTTTTGTAAATGTTGCCCTATAGAATATCGGCCTCATGTATTTTTGTTCTCTATCACAGGCCACAGCTGAGCAACTCGTGCCGACGAATGGAGGGACTTCACACGAGTTCAAATCTTCCAGCAGTGTGGGAGATGATTGTGACTGAAACCAATCGTTATGCTGAACAGTCGTTGGACGGCCACAACTATTTCGGAAATGATGGCCTTTGTAGCACTCCTGGACATGTGCATGGGTATAAACAAGCGTCCTCAGTACAACTTATATTGGAGCAATTTGTCCGCACTACACAGTGCCATCTATCCAGCAACCATGTCTCGCAATCGTTTTCAGGAAATCCTTAAATTCCTCCATCTGTCCAACAACGAAGAAGCTCAAATGAGTAACGACACCTCTCCTGACAAGCTGGTCAAGGTGCGCAAATTCATTCAGACAGTAGTACCTGCTTTTCTTGGTAATTACAGATCCGGTCCAAACCTTTCGGGAAAAATAAAGTTGGATAATTTCATTCTGACCGTTTTTTTTGGGTCATATTTCCTCAACATATGCAGAAAATGTTTTGTTGGATAAAAAATCCAGAAAACCAACGTTGGTTACATGCAAAGTTATGTAAATTGGGGAAACATCCGCTATTTATTGGGTATTTGTTTACCTGTTGCTGAAAGTATTAAAAGGTTGAGCAATATGCTCAGACAAACAAAATTTTCTCCATCTGTTGGAGATTGTGAAGACAAGAAAGGGCGCTTCAAAGTATACTGTACAAAATTCTGGGTAAAACAAAGTTGGAGAATTTCATTTCGACGTTTGTTGGGTCATATTTCGTCAACATATGCAGAAAATGTTCTGTTGGGTAAACCATACGAGCGACCAACGTTGCGTTGGTAACATTTGAAGTTCTATACGGCCCTTACGATTTTCCTCTCATCCCAAGTTACGTTGGTCAAAGGGTGTCCATTTATTGGGCACATATTATACCGTGTGCTGAAAGTATTAAAACGCTGAGCAAATTATACACTCATGACATTTATCTCCAGTTATTGGGGAATTGTCAACACAAAGCAGGGCGCATTCTACCAATTTTTACCTAACTTGGTTCAAATATCAACATGACAATTTTTGGGGCGCAAAATAGCCTTGGGTGCATGGTATTGTACAATTGTTGGTTAAATTCTACAAGCCAATGTTTGGGTAGATATGTGCATATCTAATCGTTGGTTAAAAGCTAATTATCCAACGTTTGGGTAAATGTGCTTGGCCAATTGTTGGTGAAATTCAACATAAAACAGAAATATTTTCGTATATGCCCAACATGTTGGGTATCTCGGGCCAAATATGCTCGACTATTTGACCAGAAGGCTGTTGGAAAAAAATGTTTAGGAGCGCATATTTATGTACGAGTTCTTTCCACACTTCTCATGATGGAGTTGTTCCAGATATTATAAACCGTAGCACTGCGTTGTACTTGTGACTAGACTATCTGTCCTGGTTGTTCTGTTGGAGCAGGGGCGGTCGGGTTGGCGTAGTGGTTCTTTCTGCTGGCCTGCTTTCCAAAGGACTACCCTTGCACATATAGGTGGTTTGGAGGAGTTGTTTTGCGGAATCCCGTGTGATGTCCTGGAACGTTGCTCAATGACGGAGTGACCAGTACGTACGTCACTGGGAATGCCGGTGGAATTTTGGAACACGATTGGATCCGTGTCTGCGGTCTTGATGTTGGCTCGACCTGGACTGGTGATGATAGTGGATATTGACCTGGACTGGCAACGACAATGATGGAGGAACTGGTAATAAACGGAATCGACATTGGACTAGACTTGACCTGGCTTGCGTGTTTTATTCGGACGAATACAACATTTTATAAAAAGCCTGTGATGACCGCTTTCCAAAGGACTACCCTTGCACATAGGTAATTTGGAGGATGTTTTCTCGCGGAATCCCGTGTGATGTCCTGGAACGTTGCTCAATGATGGAGTGACCATAGTACGTACGTCACTGAGAATGCCGGTACAATTTTGGAACACGATTGGATCCGTGTCTGCGGTCTTGATTTTGGCTCGACCTGGACTGGTGATGATAGTGGATATTGACCTGGACTGGCAACGACAATGATTGAGGAACTGGTTATAAATGGAATCGACATTGGACTGAACTTGACCTGGCTTGCGTGTTTTATTCGGACGAATAAAACATTTTATAAAACGCCTTTCACCTCTGGCGTCCCGGGTTCGAATCCGGGGCGTGTACGTGGATTGGGTTTGCAGTCCCTACTTGACCGCGTGGGTTTTCCCCTCCGGCATTTCTCTGGGGGTTTTCCTCCCACTTCTAAAACTGCAACTCCTTCTTCGTCATCTCAAGTTGATAATATAGTATAGTTAAAGCTAAAACCGTGTAGTTGATGGCATAAAGGGCATCAGTTGCCGAAGATGCCATAAAACAAAACAACAACAACAACTGTTGGAGCAGGGGCGGTCGGGTTGGCGTAGTGGTTCTTTCCTCGCCTTTCACCTCTGACGTCCCGGGTTCGAATTCGGGGCGTGTTCGAATTCGGGATTGGGTTTGCAGTCCCTACTTGACCGCGTAAGTTTTCCCCTGGGTATTTCTCTGGAGGTTTTCCTCCCACTTCTAAAACTGCAACTCCTTCTTCGTCATCTCAAGTTGATAATAAAGTATAGTTAAAGCTAAACCCGTATAGTTAATGGCATAAAGGGCCTTAGTTGCCGAAGATGCCATAAAATTAACAACAACAACAACAACTGTTGGAGCATACGTATTTCTTAAGGGGTATGTAAGAAACTTTCCGATTATGAGGAAAATGGCATTTGCCAAGTACACTGCTGTTTCACCACGAACGGATTATAGTGTGGATAAATATTGAATAGGCGTTAATACATATTTTAAAAAAATATAAAAAATTTAAAGTATCCTTTATTACAATGTGAAAACACCAATCATTGGTCAGCAGATGCCAAACGTTTAGCTTTTCCTTGTGCCAAATTATTGGGACAAGTTGGAGAGGGGAGAACACCAATTGGTGAAAAGGTAACCAACAATTGGCTATGTAAGCTCGCCCAAACCTTGGATGATTGAATTCAACCAACAATTTCATGTATTGGCCATGCACATTTACCCAAACATTTGGTGATTAGATTTAACCAACAATTGGCCAGAGACATTCACCCAAACCTTGGATGATTGAATTTAAGCAACAATTGGCCATGCACATTTACCCAATCGTTGGATAATTAACTTTTAACCAATAATTGGATATGCACATTAACCGAAAGATTGGTTGCTTAAGTTTAACCAATAATTGAGCATACAGTATCAAACAAGGCTTGGGTAAGGCTGTTACCCAACACCAGTTGGGCATTTTACGCCCCAAAGATGGGTATGTTGATAATTGAACCAACGTTGGGTAAAACGTTGGGCAAATTTTGCCCTTTTTTTATCAGTGTAAACACACTGGTGTCATGTTTTGGGTCTACATGGATTTGCAGTGTGCTATTGTTAAATGTGTCACTGTATATATGTTTAGTATTTCCCAAAAACATTACTTGGAATAGTCACTTGGACCAATATGGTAATGCAACAATATGCAGAAAAAGAACCCCATTACGTAATTGTTTTTAACACATGATGCAGTTACACATGATGACACTGACTTGGAGAGCATGTGGGACAACTTTAAGACAAAAGTAATATGTACTTCGTATGAAATTCTTGGAGATAAGCCAAAAAGGTGTCGAGTACAGCACTTGTCAGATGAGACACGACGGCTCCTGCAGCAGCGGAGCAAGCTGACGAGGAGAGATCCCTCCGATGCCAACCGTGCTGAGTACTCGCGTGTTAATAAGTTGGTGAAGAGGAGTTGTCGGAGTGATGACAACATGTGGGCGAGTAGGCTGGCACAGGAACTTGAAGAGTCAAGTAGACGTGGACAACAACGTGACGTCTGGCAGAAGATTAAGGCCCTGTCAAAGAGGCCTCGATCCAAGCCCACAGTTGTCCGGGACAAAGATGGTGTCATCATTTCAGATCTTAGTGCTCAGCTAGATCGTTGGGCAGAGCACTTTTCTGAGCTACTCAACCCATCAGCAACAGCCCAAATCGACATTGGGGAGCATAGCAGGATCTAGATGAGGATACTGAAGAATGCTTCCCATGTTTATGTGACACTGACAACCATCCATAAATGTCGGAAATATAAATGTCCCTTCGAAAGCTAAAGAACTACAAGACACCCGGATTGGATGGCATCACCAATGAACAGCTGAAGTATGGAGGCGATGCTCTCAAGGACCAGATCAAACTATTTTTTGGCAAGGTTTGGGAGGAGGAGAAGATCCCCGAGGACTGGTCCAAAGGAATTGTCATTGTGCCAAAGAAGGGGATGTAACGATATGTGCCAATAACAGAGGCATAACACTTCGCTCAACCACATCAAAGCTATATATTTCAGATTATATTTCTCAAAAGGATCAGTGTGGGTTTGGGGAATCTTTTCAGAGAGAACCAGTGTGGTTTTAGACGTAACCGCTTGTGTATTGATTAGTTGTTTTCATTTCATAATATTATTTTTAATTGTCTGGAGTTTAATCTGCCGCTTTCTGTTAATTTTATTGATTTTAGATCTGCTTTTGATTCTGTACATCGCGATTTTGTTTGTCGCTGCTTTAAACATTATGGGCTGCCGCAGAAGTATATACGTAATATGAGAGCCTTTTTCGAGGAGACTGTGAGTGCGGTCAAGTTCAATGGTGAACTGTCCTCTTGGTTCCCAGTGACATCGGGTACCGGTCAAGGGGACATTCAGGGCCCTACCATTTTTAATGTGTGCATCAACTGGACACTGGAGACGGCTCAGAACAGGAAAGCACTTACTCGTGGTGCCATTCTCCAGAAGAGGATGAGCTCTAGGCAGCCTGAAGTGGCAGTTATGAACTTGGACTATGCAGATGATATTGCTGCTATGGACAACACAAAAGCTGGTCTGCAGGAAACAACTAACTTGATTAGTGAGTGTTGTCACTATGCGGGTCTCTGCATTAATGCTCGGAAGACAAAGGTGATGACTGTCAGCAAGTCTGCTAATCAGAGGCCTCTGAGAAAGGAGGACATGATTGAGATAACAATAGATGGTCTTCATGTGGATCAGATGACTGAGTTCGCTTATCTCGGCTGTATAATCAGCAGTGATGGTCGGATGGATAAAGAGCTGACAGTGCGAGTCCAGGAGGCAACAACGGCATTCAACTGTCTTTGGAACATCTGGAGACATCGGAACATCAATGTTAAGACTAAGGTCCGGATCTACAATGCGCAAGTGGTGACAGTGTTGACGTACGGTTGTGAAACGTTGAATACCACACAGGAGCAGCTGCAACGTATAGAGACATTCGATCAGCCATGTCTACGCCGCATCCTGAAGATCAAGAGGTATCAGCACATCTCGTACAATGTGGTGCTGAGGCAAGCATTGCCTCGGCCAGGCTGCAGTGGTACGGGCATGTCGTCAGAATATCATTACCTGCTAGACTGGATGCACGTCATGGCAAGCGGTCACGTGGGCGCCCTAGAACATCCTTGATGGATGTTACAATGATGTTACAATGATGTTACAATGATGTTATCAGCTGCAACTGGACATGTAGGCATTACTCATGTGCACGGGAAGCAGTTTACCATATATAAAAAAGAACGGCGGAAGATTGTTAATCGAAGAGCACTAGGATCAGGCCACTCAGACGACTGAGGAGACCTATGATAGTATAGTAGTATAGTATACATGTAGTATAGTTAATGCCTGTTAACAAGGAAATTGCAAAATACCTTGTATTATCATGAATAAAAATACTGGTCTTATCCAGATGTAGTTGTCAAGGTGAAATGTAACATTATTCTTGAAAAATATTTGCCACAGCGGGGAATCTCGTGTTCTATTGTGTTGGTCGAACCCACATCAAGGTGACCCTTGGAGAAGATATCTTCATTCTGGGATAGGAGGTGGTTCACAGCCTTTCTCTGTGACGGAGTCAGGTTTACCCCTTCTAGGTCAACCTCTGGTATGTCGGACGTACCTAAGTGGACTGCGGCCTGCTCCATGGTGATGACATCTCCTCCGTCTTGCACGTCGAGAGGGCTAACAGTGATGCAGGACAGGGTAGCAATTCTGAAGTTTCGTCTTAGGGTCACCGAACGATCTGACAGGTTACACAAGTGTAGTGTTATGGTGTTAGAGTCCGAAGACAAGAGACATGACACCTTGGTTGGGTTGCACGACAATTCAGGACTATTCCATTTATTTTCTCATCCAGAAGAAAACCTGAAGAAAACCCAATATTTAGAAATAACATTTAACCATTAATTTAAAGCTTTACTGGTCAATCCAATTCCTAAATAAGCAACAAAATAATTTATGTACACTGTACTTCACTAATCAAATTTACATGTATGTGGCCTCATGCACATTAAATAATACCCTGTCGTGTGCTTAAACGACACTCGTGGAATACACCCACGTGATACAGTACATTAAAATACACACAAACCCGGATGTCAATGACATTTAACCTCGAGTGTTGTCTCTCAGTTGTTTTGCCTAATTTACCCAAAGTACGAACTAAAATACAAATCTACTCGCCAACTGATCTGTTCTCTAATCTTTAATCATCATTTTAGGTGAGAGAGTGGAGTTCCAAGCCGTCTCACATCCCGAAAATAGCGACAATTATGTCATGGTTGTCGAGACACAACCAACAACTTTGGCGGCTACGTCCAGAGAGAACGCTACAGAATATAGTTCCGGTCACTTAACCCAACTGTTCTCAATCCGCCTTGCCCTAATAAAATGGTTAATCTCACCCAAAACGTTACAGGATAGCAAATCTTACATTAAAACATCTCCATTGATTATTTAAAAATGACAAACTTATTGCTCCTTGTTGATAAGGCTTAATCGTAACTTTTTCCTAAATAAAATAACACCAGAACTTATGCCTTATCACAGTCTAAAGTTATGTGTTAGTGCGCGCCACCTTAAAGTGGAAGTGCGCCCTCTTTTGGTTGGCAGAATCATTCAACTAACTTTTGCTGTCGGCCGTGCCAAAACAAGTATTTCTTCACGAAAAAATGTATTTTCCGCCCTTGTACTTGTAACAGTGTTCGACCAACAGTTAATCTCTTTGTAGTGTCGCTGTCGACCATGGATGTAATGCCTCTGTCACTGCTACCTCTTTCCCAGGGGGAATATCCAACGGGCGCCTTCCTGCATAGCGACAAAACCCAATGTCACCATTTTCCTTCGCAATGTCGGCCCCATCCTCATTTACGAATTGAACCGCCTGGAACCAATGTGGGGACAGCTTCTCCGTCTTGGCCATGAATTTTTTGCCGTGGGAACGCCTCATTTCGTCTCGTCCTGCACGAATGACATTCGTGCCTATAAGGACTGGTGTGTCTCGACGAAATGGTGTCTCCGGGACCACAAGGACGGGAACTCGCTGAATATTCTTTTCCAGGACGTTGAGATTTACCGTGATGACACCCAAGTGTGGAACGGCCTGTCATCCAGCTCCAGAGATGCATACCTCAGAAGAACGGGGTGGCTGCTTCCTAAGATCAGGATGCCGCTGGACAAATTTATCGGTCACTGTTGTCACCTGGGAGCCCGTATCTAGTAGCGCGTAACACCGCACTTCAGAGAGTCGAATCTCAGCTCTGTTGACTGGACCAGCTTCAGGTAACTCTGCTGTCCTTTCTGCATCCTCACGCGGCAAGGTTTCATGTACTTTGGGGTCATCCGCTCTTCGTATGGGGGATTGGCATTTCCTTGTAGAACCTACATCTGCAGGTTCTGCCCGTTTAACGGATTGGAAGGGGTGGGTTGTGCCGACATTAGGTGATTCTGTACCTTTCGCTGTTGGGGCAATTCCTGGCCATGTGTCGTCGATCTCCACAGTTATTATTATTATTATTATTATTTCTTTCTGTTATTCATACCAAGGATTCTTCAATAGTGCTCATTGCACTGTCACTCGCAAGCGTGAGGAAACCCATGAAGAATTAGAAATGGCCAGAGACACCGGGGATGATCCCCCTTGCTCTTCACGAAAGAATGCTCTGGGATCTTTAGAGTGCGTTTCCATTACCTAACACACTGGACCAACGGCTTTACATCCCTTCCGAAGGATGGAGCAAGTGTGGTTGAGTGCCTTGCCCAAGGGCACAGGTACCGTAGCCGTAGGGAGGTTCGAACCTGCAACCCCAAGTTTTCACCTATGATTGCGAGTCAATGAACTAAACCGCTCGGCCACGGTACAGTTGAAACAACTCGTGTACCGCGGTCTTCCAGGTTGAGGCTGGCGTATTGGTTGGGGTCGAGGTTGAAACACGACACCCTCCAGTCGTGCAAGGCGCTCCCCATGCTGGTGTTGTTCATGGAGAACTCGCTCAAGGGTCTCCATCTGGCCACGGTGCATCGCCTTCATTTCCTCCATTTGCTGGGCCATAAGATCTTTAATTGTGGTAGTTTAATTTTGCTGCGGGGGAGAGGTCTTCTTTTCTCCTGTACAAGGGGCTCTTTCTCCGGACGTCTTGAGATTGTCGTTCCTCTTCTTCAATAATGTAAAGTTTCTTCCTGAGGTCCTTGTAGGTCATAAAACGTGGCTGCATTGGCGCAAACCTCCTCTTGTAGTGCAAGTCTCGGAGACCGTACATAAACTGGGTTGTAAGCATGTGGTCTCTCCGTTCTTCTGTGGCAAGACCACAGCGCCGTCTTGCTTCTTCGACCTCACGTAGGGTGGCTTCCAGGCTTATGGCATACTCGATGGGAGACTCTGTTGATCGTTGGGTGCGTGCATAACACTTGGCCTCGGGGGACAGGCCACACTTCTCCTCCCCATACTCTTCTAATAGCTCCGTAAAGGCAGCTTCGGCATTCAGGCTGCCCATTGCGCGACTCTCTAAGTTGAGCAACACATCTCGTGCCTTCCACCGGTATAGCGAACGACCTCGTGAAATTGCAGAGGCCCTGGCGTCTCCTTTGCGTTCACCAGGTATCGCATGTCTATAATCCAGTCCTGGATGCGTGGACTATTACGCTCCCTCCATGTGAACATTGACACAGTCTTCGCTTGATGTGTGGCAAACATTTGAGGCATTGACTGGGTCAAAACCCGCTAGGTTTCGAGGAGACGACTCCATGGGCGGACAGGGTGGGACTAGGCTGGATGATGGTGTGAGTGATGGAAATGTGGCGATTGACCGATTCTGTACGTTGTATGTCTGGGTGTCAGTTGCGGAGGGACACCAGCCATAGAGGTGAATTGAAGCTGGTTCGGTGTCTGCGCCTTTGCAGTCAAGCCGTTTCCCACTAATAACACTGTGTTGGTTTTCCTATTTAAGACCTATCTTTATTTCCCAAATAAAACTCCTAGCTAAGTTATTACAACAAAAACAGACTCCACTGTTAGTACGTGGTGCCGTTTCATATGAAAATGTTAAAGGATCTCTTAAAACACATTTGTTTAGGAATATATCAAAATGTTAAATTATTTTTGTGGTTTTTTTTGTACTTTTTAATGTGCTGTATTTTAATGTGCTTTTACTGTATATGTAAAGCGCCCTGAGATAATTTTTATGGAGGGCGCTCTATAAGAATTGATTATTATTATTATTATTATATTATTATTACCCGGATCTTCCACCAAAAATAAAAAATGTACCTAGCACAAAGGTGACACTACATATTACCCTGTCAAATACCAGACTTAATGCATGGACCAGACACATGAGCCAAAGGTCAAATAAAACACTAGAAACAAATATACACGGGGGTGGAACTACTAGATAAAAAACCAAAATTAATTTAAGTCATAAGTGCCCCTGTTACACTTACAGTCCGACATATGCGCATTCAACATTAACACAAGAAATGGACTTTGACTCTTGTATACAAACTAGGAGTAGGTACACACACCGTCACGAGTTGATGCGTGCGTGTATATATACTGCATAATTACAACATCTCGGAATGGGACGCGAAAGTTTCGCTCTTTCTGATTATCTTTTGTATTAATTCTATCATTTGTGTATTGCTGATTCAGTTGGACCACACGAGGAATGTACGGCTGGTCTTAAATGGTAAGTTACGCCAAATAGAGGGATTAAATTCTCTTAATTTAAAGATAATGCTATGTTTACAGCGAAGCACGACCAAGTTAGGGTCGACTTACGAGTTGTAAAATTCTGTATTTCTTGGACTCGTGCGTTGGTCATGAAACTTTGTCAAGGGGGCGACCGAGAAATCTTCCACGACCGTTTTGGAACCGTTCCATACGGCGGGGACTTGTGCCAGCGATGGCGATTCCCCCCCCCCCCCCCCCCCCCCCCCCCCCCCACCACCCGAGTTATTGCGAGTGTTCAGGACTAACTTACGACCTTCTGACAAGTAAGATTAGGACGAACTAAGATCTTGCCGACCAACTCCTGAGGAAATGCCATTTTGACCAATTTTTGTTCGTAAATCACTCTCAAGTCCCTCGGCGATTTCGGTGTAAACAGGGTATAAGTTGGCTGCAGAGTTATAGCTGAGAAGTTGAAGTGCCGGCTGAATTGTGTTTTATGAGTACCATGAGAAAGCAATTATGTGGTGTGGGGTTGGGGATTCCAAATGCTCTGTGCATTTTAAGCATTTATTAACTAATTTGCAATATTTTATGGTTTGCCGTTGGTGTTAAACCTCTGACGGGGGTCCTTTCGAAAGATGGGGTCCTTTCAGAGGCACATTCAAATGAGGTGGGGAGACACAGCTCAGACCAACCAACGACAGTACCGAAATCCGGTCAAGTTGTCTTGGAACTTGTGAATGGACTGGACAATTAGGGTCATTCCTCTTTGCAGACGATTGGTACAGCAGCCTGCTCTTGTGAACAAGTTGACACAGCTTGGATTTGCTTTTGCGGAACTGCGCGGCATCTGACTCGAGAGTCCTCATTTTGCGAACCAAAGAAGTTTCCCATGGCTAAAGGACGCGATCCTCGTTTCTATGAAAAGTCTGGACAATTATGTGTTGTTTGGCATGATAACAAGCGTGTGACACTTTTAACAAACTATCGAGAGTAATGGGCTAATTCCTCTAACGGACCATTCGCTAGCGGATATAAAACCATCTCTTGATTTACAACGATTTGGAAGTTGACGTGGCTATTCAACAACACATTGTCTAGTCAACATTTTGCATCAGATATAAATCAGCACTGAC